>VYXD01012642.1:481288-589321 GCA_013397195.1 Hylia prasina
TTTTTTTTTTTGTATTGGAACATGATGAAAACTTGTGGTGGTGTTTCATTCAAATTCCCTGCCTTCAAAGGTGAGTGTCTTACTGGAATTGTTAGGCTTTGGTGTTTTGTTTTTTGTTTGTTTGTTTTGGTGGGGTTTTTTAAAATTTATTTGTTTAATTATATGTCATTAAAAAAAGAAGGCAATGCTGGAGTTTGTTAAAGGATTCATTACAGGCAATTCCAGTTCCTTGTCCTTTTCCAGAACTACTGTTGAATCCAGATACTTGTAATTTCATTGTTTTCCACGCTGTCCTTCATCTGTGCTCATTTTAAATGTCACAGAGAGAGGTGGTGACATTATGCTAATTTGTAATGGATTCTAGTGTTACATTGCCCCATTTCTTTGACCTCAGCAAAGAGCACTTGCTGAGAAGAACAGAGGATGATTACCTCCCCTCTGAGCATGAACTAGCTGCTATGGCTACATGACCTTGGATTTAAAGAATAAACTCTAAAATTGCTGTGCAGAGGTTGTACAGGTTTTGTGCCTAAAACAAAGAAAGGATTTCAAAGAGAATTTTTTCTCCTCTGTGGCTGAGTTTATAGATTCTTCCCCATACAATATATCTCTTATTCAGAAATTCCCCTGTCCAAGCTTGTGAGATCAGTTTTCAGTAAATGTGAAAATAACTGTGGCTCACATATATTTAGGATATGCTCTTTAAGAGACATGATGAAGCTTTTATAGGAGAATTAGATGAAAGACGAAGTATTGGAGTTTATTATGAGTTCATGGCTGGAATTAGGCTGTACCTGTATCAAGATAAGGATCTTGCCTGAAAGATTGCTGTGGTTTGATCCTCCTACAGCCTAAATGCAGGAATTATTGAGTTCCCAACTACAAAAAGACTCTCAAAGCAGCCCCTGAAACTATATCAATTCTGAACTGCTGGAATATAAAAAAAATGGTGACAGGATCAAAGCCATAGTCCAGCCATTACTGCTCTTTTTAAAAGAGAACTGAACAGGGTCATGTGAGAGGACCCTATGAATGGTGGAATTGAAGGAAGATTTCGATCTCCCTTTGAAAATATACTGGCATTAATATGATTTTGAAGAGCATGAATAAGAAGCTCTATAGTCAAAGGACTGCTGCAGGAGCAGGTTTTTGGCCTTTTTAAAGTCAGTTACAATTACACTGGAGCTCCAAATAAGGGGTGAGTAAAGCTTGAGGACATAATTCTGAATTCATTCCTCACTCAAAACTCCCCCTCATGCTCTGTGGGAGGATAAGGGGGAGTTTTGTGTTACTCAACAGTGTTTCAGTTCTCGATTCTGCTTCACAGTGAAAGATAAATCCATTGTGAAACTTCCTCATTTCTTCTGAGTCAAACAAAGCAAAACAAACGAGAAAAACCCAGTAAACAGATTGGAATTCCTTTTGGGAAAGGAATGTTCTGGTACTTTGATTTTGAAAGATTAGGTGGCTCACACTTGTTGAAAGTCAAAGGCTATTGATTTCTGCCCATGGAATAATAATATTTTCATATAATACTTTTGATTTTTAATCTTGACACTAATTATTTTTTCTGTTGATGATTACCAGATCGTTAATGGCAGTGAAGTGAAATCTCTAAGACTATCAATGATTTGATGGATTTGATTTATTCCATCAGCAGAACAGGAAAAGTAAAATTGTGCTCTGAACAGATGCAGAGTGAATGTCAATTGTAGGTTACTGTAGCATTTTCCCCTCCATTTTATAGATGGATTTTATTTGTTCTTGAAGGAATAGATCTTGGCTTTGCTACCCCTTTGAACTTCATAGATTTTAAAATTTCAGAGTGGGCTAGATTTTTATGGATTTAAAATGAAGGAAAGAACACTAATCTTAGTAAAAAAAAAAAACCCTCAAGGTTTTCAGTCGTACTGAATGTCTTCCTGTCTTCATATTTATTATCTTTTCACCCCTTGAAGCTTACAGTTGTTTGTGGTGCAAAGCTGGCAGAAAAGAAAGCTTAAGATGGTACAGAAAGATGATTTTAACGTTCATTATATTCTTATCTTACATAGTGAAGCTTTGTGAATCAACTTACTTCAAATTGTCACCTGCATTCTGGTCACATTCACTGTCCCAAGGTCCAAATAAAGTATACTCTATGTCTAAAATGAACACTTGTGTGGATGTGCACATGTATTTGTGCAGATAATGAACTGGGTTTTGTGTGTGTGTGTGCTCAGAATATCCCTAATTATAAGACCCTAATACATTATTAAAATCTACAAAAATAATTGTATTTCTGTTAGCTTTCTTTTTCCATACATTTCTAAACACATGCAAAGAAAAAATTGACCTGTTTTCTTACATGTCCAATCACATCTGTAACAGCTGCTGAAATGCATCTGCTTGTGGATGGTGTGAGGTGCTTAGAAAGGTATTACAGTTTTATTTAGCAAGAGGTAAATGTGAACTCTGAGCTAAAATACAGCTAGTTTCCATATTTAGATAGGCAATCACTTATTTTAATCAGATCTCAGTATTACAGCATCGTACTTCACCTGTTTCAGAAATAAATTTCTGTGGGAAGAGGCTGCACAGCAGGCTGAGATATTTTAGCACTGTGGTAAGGTCATATTTCATATTAAATATCTAAAAGGAATTAATTCTGTGGTGTAAAGCTAAGTTTATAAAATTGTACAATACAAATAGTATATTCACGACACAAAACAATTCAGTTCTTTAGTAAAGTTAGTCTATTTAGCAGCAAATGGAATGAAATCTGTTAGTTATCAATGAATATATCTGATGTATTCTTCCTAACACATTGTTTGGACCAAAATGACATTTGTGCTCATCTGGTTGTAAAGTTACAAATACCTACATTTCTTGCATTAATTTATTTTAAGCATAATATCAAGGAAATCACAGTGATCTGTAAAACAGCTCTGTAGAGCTGTTATCCTGTTGCCATTTGAAACCTTTCATTGCATTTTCCTTCTATGAAATATATTTTTGGCAAGGAAATAAATGTAGGTGAGGAAGTAACAAGGCAGATCCCATTACTGTTCAAAGTATGTTTTGATGGGAAAAAATTTAAACGCATACCCATGTTAACTTGGACAAAACAAGGGTATAAAATTCAAATACAATGGCTATGAACCATTGAAACCTGAGAAACAGGCAGAGAATATCTGAAAAATGTGATCCATACCAAAATGTTTCTGCATTCCTTCTGTTTTGTGAAGAGTGACTTAAAATTTTGTCTGGTTTGAATATTGTATGATGGAAAGTTGGACAGTAATGGAACGTGAATGATCTCTGCAGTTGGACTTTGAAATACAAGATTGACTTTCCTAAATGTGAGGTTTTGCTTACTGTTCTCCAATTATGTCTTTCTTCATTTTTTTTTTTCCCTTGGCACACTTAATGTTTTGTTGGATTTTAGCTCAACTATGGCTTGCATATTGCAGATCATTTACTGTGAACCCGCTGGGTTGCTTTCAAAAAGTTCTTAAATAAATCACCGACAATTCCATTGTAATTGTACATTTAATGTATTATTTGCAACCCCCTATTTTGAATGGGTAACTGAATAGTGGTTTATTTTATGTTTCTGCAGTATGTTGGCTGTTACAGGTGCAAAAAATACACTATTAAACTTCAGTTCTAATTTAAGTATTGTCAAGGAATCCTAGTTTATTTTTGTCTATTTCATTAATTACTTTTAAACAAGGTATTTAAAAACAGATCTGATTTAAATTAATTTTCCCTGATATTTTTAGGTGTGTTTAATTATGAACATATGCCATGGAGCTAAAGTGGTCTAAATGTACTTTAATTGGTATAAAACATGCAGTGGAAATAAATGTTATCTTTATTTGTGTCTTTATGTCTCAATTTAGTTCTAGTGTCACAGTTTCAGACTTAAAGGAAGACAGTTATTCTTAACATGACATATATCCCTGATTCGATCCTTATCCACTGCTGGTTTTTGCTTTCCACTGTGAACACCATCCCTCTTCACAGAGACCTGGAAGCCCTTGTCAGTGAAGACTCAGGCAGAGAAGGCATTCCGTACCTCAGCCTTGCTCGTGCCTGCTGTCACTAAGATACCTGCACTATTCAGTAACAGTACTACATTTTCATTGTTCACTCTTTCAATACCCGCACCACGATTACAGACTTGTTGTTCTTATGGCTGTCGCAAGTGCCAGTTTTAGGTGGGTTTTTGCTCTCCTGACACCAGCCCTCTGTACCCTAGAAGTGGTTCTAAATTGCTCCTTTTGTTACTTGTTCTGCTTTCATCTCTTGTAAAATGCCTTTTTTCTGCATTGGAACAATACAATATTGTACAACTATATATAGTTTTGTGGCCAGCAGAGTGAGGGATGTGATTCTGCCCCTTTGCTGGGGTTCCCAATACAGGAAGGATATGAACCCACTGGAATGAGTCCAGAGGAGGGGCCACCAAGAAGATTAGAAGGATGGAGCAACTCTCCTGTGAGGAAGGGCGGAGAGAGTTGGGCTTGGAGAAGAGAAGGCTTAGAGGTGACCTAATTACAGCCTTCCAGTGTCTGAAAGGAGCCTACAAGAAAGGTGGAGAGAGACTTTTTACAAGAGTGTGTAGTGACAGGACAGGGAGCAATTTTAAACTGAAAAAGGAGAGGCTTAGATTAGGTATTATGAAGAAATTCTTTACTGTGAGGGTGGTGAGGCATTAGAACTGGTTGCCCTAAGAAACTGGAGATGCTGCATGCCTGGAGATATTTAAGGCTAAATTTGAAAGGGCTCTTAAGGAAGAATTTGGTCTAGAATTTGGTCTACTGGAAGGTGTCCCTGCCCATGGCAGGGGGTTTGGAACTACATGAGCTTTAAGGTCCCTTCCAAATCAAGCTATTCTATGATTCTGTGATACTTTGCACTACTAATATATGATATAAAAAGAAACTACAGCTTTGTAAATATTCTGCTTCTTGGTGTATTATTATCCTGTGATCTTTGCAACAATACAAGTCAGTGCGTATTTACTTGTATTTATTTATTTGCTGTTGTTGTCCAACAGTCTTTCATGGCATACTTTTTATGACTAAGTGCTTATTCAGGTTGGTTAAGATATATTTCAGTAGTATTTAACTTGTACCAAACTTGACTGAGTGTGCATCAGGCACAGTGGATAAGAAACATCCTTTTCCTGATATACACATTTTTTGAGAAGATTGTAAGGATTGTTATTGACACATGTTGTTGAATAAGCAAAATGCAAATCACAGTTTTTCATCTTAAGGTTTCAACCCCATAAAAATGTAGAAGTCAGATAAGTGCTTTGCAGGAATAAAATATCTACTGATGGTAGTCATATCCTTTTCAGGTGTAAAGCTGTCTAAATATATGTGTATGGGATGTGCGTTTTATCTAAACATAAGCATTTTTATCTAAACATAAGCAAATGGTTGTTTGATTACCTTCCTCCTCCCACAGACCCCTCTATTTTGATCTCCACTTAGTTTTGAAGAAACTTCCCATTTTGTGTTCTAAGGAACTTGGAGTATAGTTCTTACCTATTCCTTCTAATCTATGTTCTTTATACTCTTTCCTCACTAAAGGATGTTAAAGAATGTATTTCCTGCAGGGCTTTTAAATTTAGAGCATGGGGTTCTTAATGAGCAAGTAGAAATTGAAGCAAATAAATAAATAAAACATGGTTTAGTGAGGAATAACTGGGGTAGCTGAGAGACTGCTAAGTCAGTGCTGATGTCTGTTGGTACTTTAATGCATCCTGCAGCATAAATATAAGACTCCTACCTCCTTAATTATAGTAAACACATTTTATAATGGTTCTATTGATCTTTTGTGAACAGTGTTGATCTTGTAGGAAGGGTAGATGGTGCAGCTAAATAACAATGTACACTGCTATTGCTTTCCAGCAGGGTACAGGAATTGAGTGCTTCTTAAACAAAAATATTCAATTATTTGTGTAATTTATGTAGCATGTATTTTCAATATTCTAAAAAGCAAGTGAATATCGTTCTCAATTTCATGACTGGGATTGTTATCAGCTTCTGTCATTCATAGGAAATTACATCCTAAAATCTCAATAGATAGTGTGTAGCTGCTGTAAAAGCTAGTGAGATGAGGTAATGCTATGTAGGCAGCACAGATTGTCCCTGATTGAATACAGATTGAATATAGCTTTTGGAAGAACTTTTGCCAATCACTGAAAATAGTCATTATGTAATTAAATGAAAGAAATGCCTTCCTGGATTGAGTGACTTTTTTATAAGGAAACTAATTAGTGATCGTAAAGTAACAATGATATTTCAAGCTGGATAAACCTTGCAGAAAAGTGGTAGCAAGGATCATAAAGTACAATGAAGTTCAAGCTATCTTACCTTTTTTCAGCCACTCATCAACACCTTTTTCACCCACAAGTGCTGAATTCTGTCACTGAGAGGGACATCTATGACCTTGTCTAGAGAAGCTGTTCTCTGTATTAGGCTATAATTACTGATTAGATATCATAGCTAATCCTGGGATACAAAATATAGAACTCTGTAATTTTTTTTTTCATGGTTTTGAACTGTATTTTTTTTTAATCTAGTCTTTTCTTATTTAAGTAGAGTTTGGAAACATAAGCTGACTATATAAACTGCGTCAAATATCTAATTCCAGAAGATGGACAAAATCCTTCTGACTTTACTCACAAGGGATAGTTTTGCATAATTCAGTGCAATTGGAAAGAGTATTTGATAATAAGAATAAAGGTCAGAAACATAGGAGGAAAAATTGTCTTTCTTTTACAAACAAAAAGCATAAGTACACTGTGTGCCAAATATCATGCGTCATTGGATGGGGGAATGAATTGTGTGGGATCTGTACTATCCCAGTTCCCAGTACTATCTAATGGCATTTTAAAATCTCATGCTTGATTGTGACTTTTCACAAATACTGTTTGTTACAATTTAGCAGATCCTTCAAAGAAATTACATGCTCTTCAGGAAAATGCGCAGCTACAGGAGGCAAGCAAGCTCACTCGAAAAACTGAGACCTCTGAATTCATTCTCTTTCTCTCACAAGATAGAAAAACAGCAGTATTTCAAAAGAAAACATTTAGATTTTTATGGTACTGCTTCAAAATTGCACTATTTGCTGTCAAGAAAGTACAATGTAGGGGTCCAATTCAGTGACCTTTGATGCAAAGAAATACTGGACTGAAGTTGGTAAATAATTTTTTAGCATATTTTTCATTATGGAATTTTCTTACATTATGTATCCATCATTAAATATTTCCTACCATAAGAAAAAATGATGAAAAATCCATAAAGACTTATACTAAGTAGGTGGATTTGGGTTGAAGATAGCATTTTGGAAGAAGTTTGATCTGGCAAGGACCCATTCAATCATTCTAAAAGAACAGGGATTTTTATGGTATATCTTTCTTTTCAGTCTTCAGTCTTCAGTCTTCTTGTTTCACTTGTTAGCTGAGAAGAGGAAACATTTATAAAATGTGGGGAGGATGTAAGTCTGAACTCTGTTCTCTGTAACGATGTGACACACTTCTGCTGATGTATGCTGAGTTCCACTCTGTCAGTAATTCGGATCACCCTGAGGTCCTATCTTGGCCTTCTATCCTGCTTGTGGCCTTGTTGTGTCAGTCCATGACCCAAATACATATTATCACTTTTCATGATTCATATTGTTTGTGGGATTTAAGACTGCTGTCATCTAAACAGGAGTCAGTAACTGATGTAAATAGGTCATGATATATTGATAGTCTTCGGATGGGGAACAAAGCCTTGTCTTTCCATCAATATAGAAATAGGAGGGAACAGAATATATGAGATATTTGCATTTAAATATTCACTTATTCTCTTGGGCAGTCACATTTTGCATTCACTTAAGAACCATAACATATAACAGTGCATATAGTAAGCAACAATAATCTAGTCAAATTGTTTGAAAGACACACAATTTCCTAGAAAGTTGTCAGTGATGACCTCATGTATAGTCAGTGTACAGTTAATGCAGGACTAAACAGAGTTCTAAGGGAGATCCATAGTCTGGCGTTGAGTTTCTATGAACCATTTAGCTTTCCCATGTAAAATTATTGGACTTTCAAACTTACAGATATTTTCAGTGAATTCTGTGACTTGCTCTCTCTGGAGCACTTGATGTTTTTTTTTTTTTTACAGCAAAACTCGTTATGGATAATCACCTTGAGCTGTGAGTAGCTGACTAGTTTTTCACAATCATTTGGCAGTCAAATTCGGTGCAAATCAGCCTAGCAAAGTTGACAGTATTCTTCTCACAACTGTGCATGAAATCCCTCTGTGATAATTTCTCATTTGCAGAAGACTGGAAAAACACATTATGAGGTATGTTTCTAGGGAGTCTTCATGTTTGTGTCACTGACTTTCTCCTTGATCACTTCAAGGGTTCTCTTTTATGTATCCTCATTAATTTTGTTGCCATTTTCAACCTGTTTTTCAATCCCTTTTTTGTGTGTTATTTTACTGTACTTTCTATAGGCTATTAATTTATTAATACTAGTTATATAAAATTAGACAAGGGGAAAAATCTTTTGCGTTATTGCCATGAAGTAAGGTGGTCCTGAAAAGATGCTGCAGAAATACTGCTTTTCAGTCAAGCAGTTCAAAGAACTTCTTAAACTTGGCAAGTCTGCTGTTGGAATTTTCTTCTAGAGTCTTCATAGTGTTTTTCAATTTTATTCAGTTTTTGGGTTTTGCTTTTTCTGTTTAGCTCAGTAATCTGATTTTCCAAATACTCTGACAAAAAAACACTGAGCACGTCCAGGTCAGACCCACATTACATCAACAGTGTGTCACAAGCATGCTGAGGTCAGAGTAAATGTCATCGGCAGGATGGGAGAGTCTTCATTTAGACAAAAAATTTAAACATTTAAAGTATGCAGTTTATTTACAAGTGCTACATAGGTCTTTCCTAAGACCTACCAGCATTAGCAGATTTGCCAATAGTATCCAACTCAGTCATCTCATCAAATACTGTGATTACTTTTCTTTGGCATTGACATTTGATTAAAGACTTGTCCTTGAATTCTAGGCGCTTCCCAACTCTAGTTAGAGATTGCTTATTTAACACAAGATGGGGGTATCTCAGCTTTTTTTCTTATGAGAGAAACTACTTATTATAAAACTATTAATATAAAAAGGTGAAAAAGACATTCTTACTTATTTCCTCAGATTTAAAATTGGTATGTCAAACCTCTTAATTTTATACTTAACATGGCAAGAATCAGTGTCAAATACCACTGCCCAGTTGTAAATAGAATGTGTTTAGGCAGATGTGGGATTTCAGAAGATACCTAGATACAGAGGAAGCACCTGGGACTGCTGTGTAGGCACAACAGTGGGAATATAAATTGTAAATATAGATGAATTATAGATTTCTCTTTCAGTGCTGGGTTTGGTTCCATTGGTTCTTCCCTCTTCCCATCTCTCCATTTGGAGAGGAGGTTGTTGCTTGTTTTACTTCCCTCCAGAACAAACAAAACAGGAAGGATGTAGTTGAATGTGTTGGCTCATCTAGCTGTGTTTATAAGAATTTGATCTATATTTCTCTGGATTCCTATATCCCTTCAAATCCCTTTTTGTATTTGAAGGTGCATTTGTCTAAGACAGAAAAGGAGAAACTTAAGAAGTTAAAATATCAGAAATTGATAAGAAGCTAAAAAAGATTTCTTATTGTGTGTGTTTTCTGTGTGTTTAGTGCCCAATGGTTTGCAATTTCAAGAAAAGTTTAAATCTCTGTTTCTGTGTACTCCCAAAACTAAAATGCATTCTAGGAAATATAGCTTATGAGGCACGCATGCCCATGCATTCACTTTCACTGAAAAATTTGTGAAAATTTCTCTCTACTTCAGAAGTTAGCTTTTCCTTGAACTTCTTTAGCTTTGTATAGCAAGACATAAGTGCAGTTCTTTTATCCCCTTCTTTTATTGCATCAATAAATGTTCCTCTTGGCAAACTCTGTTTGGCAACAGCTTTTACTGCATGCTCAAATAAAAACCAGTATGGAACAGCATACAAACACAATGTAATATCTTGAAGTGTGAATTAGTAACCTCAAACTGGGTTTGCTGCCTTGCCGTTCATGGAAATATACTCAGAGATCCTATTTTAATAGATGGCAGTGTTTGCCTCTCTTACATGCTTGTTTGTACAGTCAATAACCAATAAAAATTATTTCTAAGGGGATCTGTCCTACCTGTAGTAGCACTTGAGTTTTGTATTAAGGAGCAGTAAAAATTCGTATTTCTTTTCTCATTTTTCTTCTAGCTCAAAGTTATAAAGGTCTTCTATTTAATATACTTTTTGATCTTTTTTTGAGAAATAAAACTATTACAGAATATTTGCCTTTTGCTGATGTGGCATCTAGGCAATAATAATTACAGATTAAACATTTAACTTTTTTTTAATATTGAGTTTCTCATTACTTTGCTGTTGAGTGTGTTTATTAAACACCATGCCTCCAAATAAAGTGTGAACAGTTATTACTGTTATTTTCCTTTAAAATAATTACTTTCATGAGAGGTTTTATTTTTCATTTGTAAAGAAATCATTGAATTGATCTTTGTTTAAAAAAACACAAAAACAAAACAGCAAACTTTTTACAGAATGAATTTTGGAATAAAACTTTGTTATTTATCTCAAGTAGATAAACAAGATGATCATTATTAATTCTCACTAGTCTGATATAAGAATTCCTTTTGCATTCCATCTCCTTGAATTGCTGTTCAGAAACATGACTTAGAGATTTTTTCTGGGAAAAAAAAATTGCCTTAGAAGTATTGACAGTGAAGTAAATGACTGTGTCTAAATGGATATATGGGGAATACTTCCAGCTTGGGGTGAACATTTTGCCATATCTCATTTCTCTCAAAGGATGCGCTCAGTAGCTGCACATGTGATTTTCCCTGAGACCAGCACAAATTTTACTCAGTGTCAACACAGAAAATGAATCTTTCTATGAGCAAGCATTTCTTCTGTGGTTGAAGGGGACTAAATCAAGTCTAACAATTGAAAGAAATAGGAGACACAATTCAGAGGAACTGAAACCAGACCATTATAAACGGAGGATATAAGGTTAAGCTCTACATAAGGTTAAGCGCCTAAATAAAGGTTTGTTATGAAGGGGCATAATTGGGTGAATCAGACAAAGTGTGGAGTTCATAAAATCCAACATATAAAATCCAACATCAAAGGGGTTCAAATCCATTCTGGGAGCTCCAGAAGTTCTTTAATTTTTTTATTTTATTTTATTTTATTTTTTTTTATGTCAAGAAGTCTGCTCTTTATCTAAGAATGCACTTTTAGATAGGGGTCACATCACTGTAGTAAGTGGGTGAATCGCAAGTATTCAAAAGTAGAAATCCTTGCAGCTTTATACAATAATGTTTATTTTCAGAAAGCTTAATTGCATGTGGAAGCAAATGGAAAATTAATGGAGTTCACTTTATGTCTGGGAGTAACTGGAATTTGAGTTCAGAGTAGAACTGGCTGGAAAATGGAGGAAAAAAATACTATTTCACTCACATTTCACTCACACCCTTCAAGTAAGACTATTTTTTTTTCTTTAATGGATGTTTCTAAAGTTTCCACTTCATCCCTTGTTTTGTTCATGGAGGATATAATATATATATTCTTCTCCTTTTTTTTTTTTTTTTTTTTTTTTTTTTTTTTTTTCCCCAAAATAGTTGCATTTTTTGATATTGCAGTAATTGTCTCTTGGTTAAGCTTCTGTCTTCTGGCATTTGACACAACAATATCTGTATTTCCAGATATTTCCAATATCTGTATCTTAAATATGCTGTTGTGGTGCTTCTTCCATAATTGCTGCCTCATTCTGCTGAATTTATAAGGAGAGCCCCAGAAATATATTGAGTAAATTATTTACTTCTTGCTATCACAACAATTTTTTCACTCGTGATATGAATGTGTGAGTGAAAATCTAACCATTTCACTGGTTAACTAAATAGTTTAGTAAACTAAAATAATTTGATTAATCTCAGTACCCATTTCTTTTAATTATTCAATTAGCATACATAGGAATGGTCCTAATGCAGTATTCAAGAGTTCCTAGCTTATTATGTCACAGATTAGGACAAATATATTGTGTAGATATCACATATTTTTATTTGTGTGTGGGTTTCTGTTTCTGTGCTTTCCATTCCTGAAATCTGTGGTCTAAGTGACTGCTGGTTCGGGGACTGTATTTTATCTTTGTATTCTGTAGGTTTTGATAGACTTCCATTCTGCAGTTACACATGGAAATGGACTGGGTTTTTTTTTCTGTTCTTGTAGACATTTTCCGTGCATATAAAATCTTATGTTACATTTCACTGATTTCAGCTGACAGCTGAAGTAAAGTAGTTGTTGTTTCTGTGCTATTTCTGTAGATCTGAATTGTTAATTTTCATCTGGGTGGTAAAATGCATGCACTTAATTTGTTTTCTGATGTACTTTTATGAAGTAACAACGGAGTAACAATCATAAGGTTTTTGGCAAAGCTTTTAGAATGATGTTATTTTATAACTATTTTAAAATAGAAGACTAAATATAGAATATCTATCCATTTTAGGCAAACATTTTGAATTTGAAGTATGAAAAACGGCATTGGGTAAAATACTCAGCTAGTCCCAAATGCTGTGATATTAATTAAAATGCCACTGGAAGTCAGATTAGGCAGTGTTTCAATCCATGTAGCTGTTCCTGTCACTATGTTTGATGCTTCAGCTGAAGCAGCTTTACCAAGTCATTCAGTGTGCACTGTATGAGTGTCTCTGATAAGACTTCTTCCTTGCAGGGATGAAATCCAAAAATCAATGTCAGATGGAAATCAAAGTTCTCAAAGTTTGAAGGATTGATGGAAAGAGATTTTAATAAGTGCGAATTTCAATCTTTGCCTTCATAAATTTGTCAGAAAGGGCAGGCATTAAATTCCTGGTTGTAGATGTCTGGGAGACATGTTTGAAATTAAGGAGCTTTAAAAAAATTCTAATTAAAATTAAGAGCAACATTGTGATTGAAATGAAGAAATGTTTTTTCCATATTTTACCTGGAAACGTAACTCAGATTTTGAGGAAATTAAATATATGCCTGTGCCTTTGTGAAACTGGTTGATAACCCATTCCAATTGCTTCTCAGTAATACACATAAAATTTAATTGTTTCCATTCAAGTAGCAATTTCTTCTTACTTAAAATAAATAAAAAAATCCCATATCTCAGAAACAGGCTTACTAGAGACATCACCAAGCAGAAGACTCAAACAAGGGTAATGAGGAAATGTACTCTACATTTTTTTTAATTTAAGCATGACATCACAAAAAAAATATTCTCTAAACTGAGGTTAATTTTGTTGACGATCAATTACACTGATACAGTCAATACACTATTTTAATTGGTAGTACTTCTGCATCCATGTCTTTTGATGTAAACTCAATTTTTTTAATAGTTCTATTCTGATTTTTTCCTGCTCAAACTAGTTGATATTTTCTTCGCTAAAAATTGTGTGCTTGTGCCATACATTTTATATTGCCACTTAAGCAGCTAATTTTAAACTATGATGGGCAAATCATTCAAGTGAAAACAAAGGTAGTTCTTTCTTCATGTAACAGGATCAAATTAAAACTGACTAATAAAAACAAGAGGAGAGAAATAAATTGGAAGCTTATTCATTGCAACAGCTGCGCTCCACAGCTACTAATTCTAAACCTGAGATTTGCTTCTTTCAAATATTTACTCTGAAATAAAAATGCAATTAAGAAAGAAATGGGGGAAAACAGTTGAAAAATTTCTGCAATGACAAAACTTCTTTGCAGCAGGTTATATAGTCTCCTGAAGTCGGACCTTGATCCTTTTGATACTTGGGATTTTTTTTTTTTTTGATAAATATTGCATTGAAAACACATAGTCTTATGATATTCTTCAGAAGTCTGTGATAAAGATGTCCCTTTCTTACATGAACTTGGGCAACAGCATGCCTGTGCTTTGTGAAGTACAAAGACTTCTTAGGTGGTGAGACTGAAAGAACTCTGCATGCTACAGGCATAGTCTTTTCCCAGGTGTGATTTGATAGAAGCACCATTTTGTAGTCAGCTGCATGAAGCTAAAACTGGCAATGGAGACTCTTCATCCATGGAAATTCCCCAAACTTGACTAGACTAGACAAAGCCTGAGCAAGCTGGTCTTCCTCTGAAGTTAGCTTCTGCTTTAAGCGGTTAAACTAGAGGATTACCCCAGTTCTCCTCCAAAGTAAATTATTTTATGGTCCTAAAATGCACTGTATTTTAAAATTTGGCATAATGACTGGGCTCAGGGTACATCTTCCTGATGTCATAGCATCCTGCCCACAATAATGGCCATAACTAAATATTATGATTTAACTGATAGCTCAGATGTCTAAAAACTATTGAAATTAAATACGGCAGCTCCCCTTGAGCATCCCAGCACCTTTTGCTCTATAGTCACCTAATCAGAGACTTACTTTCTTATTCCCTTCTACATTTTCATCTTCTTGGAAAAAAAATGCTCCCAAAGTCCAAACGCTGTCATTTTGACTGAAGCTTAACTTCAACTAATTACATGTGCTTGCAGTGCTCAGTGTATGCCTAGCAAGCCTTGCTCTGGAACTTAAAGAAATGAAACAACCAAACCCAACAAGAAATTGTATGGTCTTGGCTGTTACTTATTAGAAATAAAAATTTTTAGGAGATGAATACTTTTAAAGAAAGGTTTTCCAAACCTGTTACCACAAATACAATACCAGTTACAGGTGTATTTGTTTCTATTTCTACAACAACGAGAAGAAATCAATCTGTCTCACTTTTGCTTTTTATATCTTGTTTTTCTGTCAGAGTTGTGAGTTGTTAGGAGAGGAGCTAGCTGGAGGAGACAAAATATATGCAGAGAAAGGGCTTTAGCAGATATGAAATGCTTCTTACTGAACACTGACGTAGCCCGACCCTCCACTTTCTACTGTCCATATGCCACCATCTTTCCTTAGCCATAAAAGAGGCTTTGCCAGTGCCCTAAACAAGGAACCTAAACGTGACAGCTCAGCTGATGGTGTTGACATTGGCAGCAGGCTTGATGGACAGCACCAAGCCTCGCTGTGGACTCTCTCCTGCTAATTAGCTGTTCGAAGGAACTCTGTGTGCCACAGGCACAGTCTTATTGGAAAAGGACATCTTTGCCGTTCACCCTGACAGCTGTGATGCAGCTGTTCACAGCGTGAATTGAGCACAGAGGGGGAGGGTGGGAGGTGGAGAAGGAGGAGGAGGATTTAGAACAAGTGGCAGTACTGGTGTCTTGCACTGCAGCCGTCCAGAGCTATATTAAACAACTGGGACGGAGAAGAGAGAAGACGTTAATTGAAATTCATAAAATGGGAAAATAGTTTAGGCATGAAACAAGAGGAAGAGTGAGAGGAACAGCCCATGAGGGCTGTTTGAGGTGCCTGGTGCTGTATGTTCTTGAGATTAGTGCATGCCGAGGGGTTTAACATACGAAGTGTCCTGATTTTGTATAGATCATGTGCATATCCAGGGATATTAATGGGAGCTGTGCTCCAGAAAGTCCCACAAGTGCAAGTGTGGGGAGCAGCATGGGCCTGAATAACTTATTGATGTACAGTAGATCTGATGGCTTTGGAGACTGGCTGAGGGAAGGAGTTGAGAAAAAGTACTTTCTGTTTGTTCTGAATGATTATAAGCAGGGAATGAGAGAGTTTGAGAGAGTGTTCCTGCTATTTTTCACAGCAAATACCCTTGCTGAGGTAGGAACTCTTACATGGCAAAATATACTGTTGTTAGAACTTTCTTATTGGAGATTGGAACATGTCTTCTATTGGCACTTTGGAAGACGTCTAATTTGATTAAATGTTAACTATGCACTACAGAAGATAAGGGTGTGGTGCTGAGGATGTAGAAGATTCAGTTGAAATAGTGACATTTTCACTGGTGTACTTTTCTTAGTTCCCATTAATTTTTACTTCCAGTGGTTTGGTTTTTAATAGACAGAGTGAAATTGAGGTCCTATTTTGGACCTTTTGTAATGCCAAACTATTAGTTTTAAACTTACCAAGCATTTTATAATAAAGTTTTAGAGGGGCAATAAATTGCAAAATTATTTCCAAGGCTAAAGTAAGTTTGCAATTTTTTAAAATCTTGATGTCATTTAGGAGGTAAAAAACAGTTCAGAATAAATAAGTGAAATAAGGATAACAGCAACATTCTTCCCCTACCCAGAACTCAGTCTAAACACTTTTGTTAACACTGAGCATTAAAAAAAAAAAGTTATTACAGCATTAATTGATTTTCCTCTGTGTTTTGTAGAAGCAGAAAGATTAAGACAAATATTTTGTTTGCAATATATCTGTCCTAGGCTAAAGGAAGGAGTAATAGATTGCTTTGGAAAACTTCCTTGTAAAAAGGTTCTGGTATAATTTTACAAGTGAGTGGGTTAGTTTGTGATAGCATTGAGATTTGGGATGTTCCTGCAAATTGATTCTTTCTAAGTTTTTTTCTTTTTATTGCTGATTACTTATGGGTTTTATTACATGCAACTTCTCTTTTCTCCACTGACATACAGACAGAGTAGCTAACAGTATGCTGCGTTTGTAGCCAAAAGTGTCCCAAAGCAGATGTTTCTATTGTCATAGCAAAGAAACCACACATATGCTTATACATATCCCCAGTGTTTTCTTTTTTTTATATATTTAGTACCATGCTCTTATCACCTCTTATCTTACACTGACAAAACAAAGCACAAAACCCTCAAAAAACAACAAAACAACCCAAAAAAGCTAACATAACAAAGATGATTTTCATGATTTATATTTATATTAGAAAAAAAATCCAAAACACTTAGAAAATATGAACTTATACATTGGGGACTTTCTTGATCAGTCCTTGCTTTTCTTTATCATTGGACTGTTCCTGTAATTTTTATTTGAGTGTACATAATGTATCCTTTACTATATTTACAGAGGCTTGCAATGCCTTATGGATGACATTCTGTTTATTACCATTCCTGACTTGTGAGGTAATCCCAATTATTTTACTGAAAACTTTAGATATTCTTCATAAATATTTGATGTGCTTACACAACCCGAGGTCTCATATTTTACACAAGTCTCATGACAAATGTGAAATCAGTTTTTTGTGGAAGTGATTTTGCTCAGTTTAAAAAAAAAAAAAAAAAAAAAAGTGAGTGTTTTTGTGGTTTGTCCACCATTTTGTGTTATGTTTACCTTTTTGTTATGTTTTGTAAATTTTGAAGAATTCAACAAACCACTAAGAAACCAATGGCTCTTTATATTTCTCCTAGCAATACTTTTCAATATTGTACACTTATTAGTGTTTTTTAAGTGCTTAGTTTTTGACATCTGTTTTGTGTAACTGATTACTCAGTTTAATAGTTTTAACAGTAAATCATTTATCAATTTCTTTTCATAACTGATTTAAGTCTTTGTTGTACAGCTTGAGACTTGGGAGCTGCTCTTATGTATTTTTCAGCTTTAGTAGTAAGAAAGATTTAAAGATTTGCATGTACTTTTATTCCCTTGCTCAAAATTGTGTAAGTTTGTCATTGCACAAAAAATTGGTAGTTTTATACAAGGGATTTTTTGTAACTTTATATTACTAGTATAGTTCACTAGAAGTGGACTAATTTTGCATCTAACTATTTTTGTAATGGCTATATATATGTTCTCTTTTCAACAGGAAAATGGTATATTCTCTATAACCATGTATATTCAGTGCCTGATATAAGGCAGTTTTGTGTGGCTTGTTCACAGATGGCTGCAGCTGAACCTTTGCATGCTATGCTATATTAATAACATAAAATCTGACATTTTTGTTACTGACTAATTCAGGAGATAATGATATCTTTCACTTTTATTTAGATTATACAGAACCCAGGACAATATTGGTAGATTCTTAAGAGAGACTATATCATCACATTTCTTATGAACTGCCAATGGTTTTGATAGTGAACAAACCTGGGAACTTTAATTAAATGAATACCCCTGTCCAACTAGTCTTAAGGCTTAGGCAGAATTGTGCCCAGAAGATGGATACAATCTGTCAGTCATGAAGACATGACTTAGAAAAGCCCTTAAGGGTTAATATGTTTAATAATCCTGCTGCATGAGATTATGAGCTCAGTAGCAAAAAAGAGGAGAGAGGTTGGGAATTTTGGGGAATTTTTAACCTTGTTATGTTTTATAAAATGACAAATCAGTGAGGTGAAAGGAGAATGACAGTCCTCTCATTCTATTTTCACCACCACTGTCTGTTGTTTCTTTACTGTTGTTGTGACTGAAGGACAGCAGGACACTCCTCTAGACACTGGCTATTAGATATACTTATGAAGAAAAATGTATCAGTAAGGAATTTGATTTTTTTAATTTAGCATTTTTATGATAGTGAGTTTTGTTTTAATCTAGGAACTTTTTATTAGAGATAATATGATAATCCATAAATCAGATTTCTTCTCTCTGAAATTAAAATGGTATCTCTGAGTGCTGCAGATACAATCTGTTTGATGGCATGTTTATGTGTTTATGGGTTTCTTTGAGATGAACAGGAAGGAGTTATTCAGAGAAGCACTGCTTTTCACTTAATATGTCAGATACAGTCAGTAGCCGTTACAGAAACGTACATATATTCAGTTTAGTTAATAGAGATAGATATAGATATGGATATTTTAGGAGAGCAGTTAACAGCTGCATTAAATTGTGGGATTTTTTTGCTAAATAACATTGTAAGTATTAGTAAGCCAGAGGGGCGTCTTTCTGTGTCTTTTTTCAGGAAGCAAATTTTCATATTCAGTTTACCCTCATTTATTTTCTCTGATCTTCTTTGCACTCTTCCTTGCTCCCAGCCTTTCTTTCACATTCTTCTGCCCTATTCCTGTCACACTTGCTGTGTGCAGTACTGCACTCTCACGTGCCCGCTCACTGCCTCTCACTTTTTCTCAGGTGTCATCTTTCATGTGCTCTCTTGTGTGTGCTATCACTCAGTGTCTTACTCACTTATCCTTCCACACTCGCTTCTTGCTCCTAGTCCCTTGCTTTCCCTTGTTGGCATGATTACTCTTATGCTCACTCCCTTTCTCATTTATGTTCCTAAATTCTCGTTCTCTTTCTTGCTCCTGTGTGCTGTGTGTCTTTGTCTCTTTTATTCTCTCGCTTCTCTCAAACTTATTGTATCTTATTCTTTCTTAGGGAAAATATGAGGCTTTGGTTAGCCAGAAAGTGGTCAGGTATTAGTGACCATTACAGTCTGGTTTTTAAAGCTATTAGAAATACCTCTGCCAGAAATAAGGTGCAAGTCTCTGACAGTGACACAAGATAGGTTGATCACCAGGCACAATACTGCTTTATGAATATTCTTAATTGAATTTACAGGTGAGATTTTTTTTCCTTTGAGGTGTTACCTCCCTCTTCCTTCCACCCCCTCCCTCCCTTCAATCAAGTCGTTGCTTGGAGGCAAAGAGAGTAAGGGGAGAAGGGAAAGAAGCTCATTTAGCAGCCACGGTAGACATAAGCATCATAGTACCAATCAATCAACACACACACTCTCCCACTGAGACTCCCCTGTGACCTTGAGGAGTGTGACAAATGACTTGGAGGACAGAACAGACAGAAGGTTTGTGATAAACCAAAAAATTGTGTTCTTCTGGGTGATGAAGAAAAATAAAAATGAAGCGTGAGAGTAGATACATATTTGGTTTGAACAGGAGTCGATAAATTCTGTAACTACCTTTCACTGTACTGGCAGTGGTTAGAGGAGTTTACTGTCACGGTAATCAAGACTTCTTCAATAAACCTCACTGCAGTGTTTAAAGTACTACTTTTTGTGCAGCACTGCACTACTTTATGGCTCTGAGCTCTCAGCTGTGGCTGAAGGTAGTAGCAGTTATTGATAACTAATTCCAGAGGCAACATATCTCGTCAAATTCATGTTGAGGGAAAATAATCACCAGAGTGAATCACTTAACTTGGACAGACTTCACTCACTCCAAAATCTGCAGCACATTAGCTCAGTCATGAGAAGACTATTATTAATCATAAATGTTTGTTACATCAATAAGTGCAGCAACTTACAGTCTGTTTGTAGATACAATTTCAGCAGATTTTTAAAAACTATTTTTACATATATTTTTTTTTTTAATAGAGAAGTTGAAATAAACAACCTTTTTGGATTTATTATGTATCTGTGAATCTAGTGCAGCGTGGGAGAAGGGTGCATTTTCTTGCACACACCAATGTATGTCTAGCCTTAGCAGAAAACATTGTTTGTTAGGAGAAAGATCTTTTGCCACATTTTTCATCATTTGTGTCTTCTTCAGAATGCAGATTGATATTTTCTTTACTGTATTTTCTTTACTGATTCCTCCCATTCCATTTTTCTCTAGTTCCTTTGATCTTTATGAACATGACTCTCAGTATTTGTTCAGTGTTAAGCACCTAGTGATTGTAATTGCTATTATGTATTTCAGCCAGCCAAACCACTGATACTCTTGGTACTATTCTTAAATTCCTCTACTTTCCAGCTCTGTTAAAAAAAAAAAAAAATCAAAACAAACAAACAAACAAACCCCGAAACAAACTACTAGTCACCTTTCTGATGAAATATAGATTGTCAAATACACATCAGAGGTTAGTAATGCTTGCTCCCCATAATTGCCATTACATTCAAATACATACAGTCCATAATCCTGATTTTCTAATCTCATTGCCAGAGTTTAGAAAACTATTTCCCTTCCAATTCCTTTCCTTGTTCTGTGTGCAAGAGATCAAATTTTCAAACAAATTTGAAGAGTGCTATTTTTTTGTAATGACAGACTGAACTTTGCAATGCAGGAAAAGGTATTTTTGGTTCATGTGACTCAGTAGCAGTGCTAGTAAACCAAAGACTAAATGAAGGGAAGTGGCATGTGTTTGGGGAAGCAGGCAGTTAAGTGTCATCGTCCTTCTAATGATGTTGAAGCTGGTCAGATTGACTGGTAAAATGCCCAGATCTCCCTTGTAGCAGCTATAATCCAGTATATGTCTGATGTTTTAACGTGTCAGACTTGTGAGTTAAAAAAAATAGAAAAAAGCATTACCTTGTGAAGAGTTGACATAATTTATAGAACTATAGTCCACTTTAAAAATGAGTAAGTGACAAGCCCTGTAAGGTCCTAGAAAATCACAGGAGAAGGTAGTGTGCTGCTATTTCAGAAGATGTGTCTTAAGTTTACCAACAAGGTAATTCACTATCAGAAGGCAGCAAATATGTATCAAGAAACTAATCAGAAAATTGATTGTTCCTGGGGATTTTAATGAGGTTAGTAACCCAGTTCTGTAGAACAATTAAAATCTTCAGCACCTTGCTGAAGGTAATTCTGTTTTGAAAGTGTTAAGTTTTTCTCACTCACCAGATTTAGCTGAACTTTTCATTCAGGTAAGGCCAAATTGGTACTGTGCAACTTTGCAGACCACTCATCCCCTCATTTACCCTACTGAGGGCCTTCAGAATGGATCTGACAATGGTAAATGACTGAAAAATGGGATTATGTGTTGATCTGAGGAAAAAGGTGTAAAAGGAAAGGTTTAGGTCTTAAGTCATTAAGTATGAATTGTATTTCTAGATGTTATTAATTAATGGTCTATTAATATGAGTAACTTGCTCAAGTGTTGAATACAAGACTGTACCTTTATATCCAGTAGATGTTTCATATGCTAGATAAAATATTTTGACATTACCAGAAAGCCAATAAATGGTTTTCAAGAACTTCGGCTTTTCCAAAGAAGAATTGTGGGGGTTTTGTTTGTTTGTTTGTTTGCTTAAACACTGGAGCACTGAATGTCATGTTGACATGTTGTCCACTTAGAATTAACTTATTTAGTTGGATCAAGTCTGTATCTACAAAAAGTAGTTAATCTTAAAAAGAAAACAAAAAAAACAAACCGACAAGAAACTTTTGAAAGTATCTTCAAGGACAGGGAAACATGAGCATCTGGATATTTGTATTAGTTTGGGAACACAAGACATGTAGCTTTGTGTCTCAAAGAGATAAGGAAAATAGAACAGAAACTTGAACCCAGGTCATTAAAGCCCTAAGATAACACTTTAATCACTGTACCTATCCATCCTTTGGAAGAAGATTATTAATGCAACTATTTTCATCTTCTGCTTTTAAAAGACTGTTTTCTTATAAAGTAGCAATATACCTTAGTGGAGACTTCTGCGGCTCCTACTTGGATTTAATACAAATAAACAGTAGGTTCTTTATCAATGCCAAAAGCTTTCAGGCTGAATTCAGATTTGGTTATCCTGAAAAATAAAGATTAGCACATTTGATAATAGAATACATATCCCTGTATAAATGCTCTCTTTGTACGGTGGAAGTATGGATACTTTTGGCTCATTTAGTTGGAGGTATGAAATATCATATTGTTGGAGGTATGAAATATTAGAGGCCAAATATTGAGACACCAGTATAGCCAGTTTAATGAAAACGTGGTTTTGTAGGGTGAATGCAAGGTGAATTTGGCTATAAAAGTAACTCTGGTAAGTGTTAAGTATGTTTTTAATGTAAAAATAAACATAGTTTTATGGGGGGGATAAAATAAAAGTTTTGAAAGGAGAGCACAGTAAAACTAGAGCTTAACAGTTTGCATAGATAAACTTTGCTGTAATAAGATTCAGTTCATAAGAACATCATGAAACATTGTGATGTAGTGTTTGGAAGAATGTGGCATTCCAGATTTAGTCTAATGTGTGCCAGTCCATAGATTGATAACTGTGGAGAACTTGCCATATATAGCAAACATAAACCAAAAGCAGACAAAACCATCCTTGTTTTGTCATATCAGAAATCTTATTTTGTGTTTGTCTTTTTTTTTTCCACAGTGGAGAGGTTCAGGGACAATGAATTCTGGATGAGTATTTATAATCTTTAAATGCTTATTAAGCTAGAATCACCATGGCTTGGTAAGGGTAAATATGAGTAAACAAGGAGAATTGAGGAAGAAGCAGCCAATATATTACCTATTCAATGGTCACATTGATTCTAAAAAGATCTTCTTAAAATAGGTACTTAAAATAGAAGTTATGTGACCATAGCTGTGTTTAAGGGAAGGGTCTACTGGAGTCATTGCCAGTAAATTCAAATTTAAGTTATTGGTAATCTTTTTAATAACAATATTAAACCATTACTTTTCAAACAAAACAAAACCAGAAAAGGAGAACCCCATAAAGGTTTATAATCTGTGTGTCCCTGAGTCTAGCCTTTAAGGAATAAAAGAAAAAGAAAGCCTCTCAAACTGTAATGAAATTAATTTTATTTTGCAGGCACTGGGCCCATGCCATTTCATTTCATTACCAGGATACGCTGAGCAGGCTGGAATCAGCAAGAACTACAGGCAATGCAAGCTGATGATAAGCATTTCATCATGGCCCTAAACATATTAAATTTTTAGCAATAAATTTTATCAACACCATCTTCATAGCTGGATAACATTTCCCCCCCCTTCTTTCTTTACCCCACTCTCCCCTCACCCCATTCTGTTTTGCTCTGAAAATACTGCTTGTACGTAACTGTTCTGAAAACAAACTTTTAAGAAATCAATAACTAAAAAAACATTTGCAATTTAGCTAGTCCAGTAATTATGCTTCAGGCTACTGTCTTACTCACTGAAAATGGGAAAATAAAGTTACAGCGTGAGCAAAGGTAACAATAGACGAACCTCATTAGGTTTTGTGACAGTCCTTAGATTTTCTCCTAAAACTAAGATATATCCCAGAGGATAATATATTCAGTTGAAGACCTCATTCCCAGACATTTGGTCTTTATAGAATACTGATATAGAAAAAGGAGGTATCATTCTAAAAGAAAAGGTTGTAGATTTGAAATTTCCATAATGTAGTCAATAAAATGCCAATTTCAGTCAATTTCCAATGGCTGCAGTGGTGAAGTGGCCAAAACGCAGAATTTCCTGAAGATCAGGACCAGGAGAAAATTTAATCTACTGAACTACCCAGATGATATCCCAGTAATCAATGACAGACCAAATGGGAACATATAATGGTGAAACAGAGGGAGTGGGTGATGATTTTGGTTTAGTCAAGGAAACTGTTCTTTCTGAACACTACTCTGGGTAACTGTGTAGCATCTTTAATGATAGAAAGGTGCATATTTAAGGACTCTTAAAGCTATAACAAACCTGGGGCTGGTTAGGGGCTCATTAGTTGCAAAAGCAACTCTAGAGTTGCTGAGGGTAATCCTAATTGTATTAATAATGAATTCTGTTCTTACATAGTACTATAGTATGGTTCATCACTGAAAATGTGGTTTTAAGCAAATGCATTCTTTAAGTTTTGCCTGATATTTAATACTGAATGAGTGGTCTACTGGGGAAGAAGACCACACTCACAGGTATGTTGACTGGTAAAGCCAGCATGTCTAATATCGGGATATAACACAGGAAAACCTGAAAACTCAATACAGTGCTCCTTCACTAACCCATATAAGCTCATTTTGAAGCTCATAGTGCAAAAATCTAGGGGCCAAGAAACATTAAGTGATGATATTTATGCAAGCAATCACTGGACATGCAGCCATACATAGAGTAAGTAGGGAGAATGTTTCAAGATTCCAAAGAAATTTTTAACAAGTCAGTACAGCTTCTCCTTTTTCTCTTTCTCATGCTGTATACAGAACTTCATCCGGCTCCTCTATCTCATATTTCTGGTTCCTAGTCTTAGTGTTAAAAAGAAAATGTGTTTGCATGTGAGGGAGTAAGGGCTGGTAGTAGTGGAAATTGGAAAATTAATAGGCGTGCCTCCATCTTGTTTAAAAAAGCACCCTGTGGTTTGAGACAAACATTATTACATTAGGGTTGGAAACATGGGTAGGATAGGCTTTATCTGATAGGTACCTGTACACTATTAATGTAATTATTGCTTGCACTCAAAAAAAATATTAAAAGAAAAAACAACTGGAAAAAAATCTCTGTTAATTCTTACATAAAATATTAACATTTTATGTATGAAAATAATTATTAATAATTTTTCTTTAGCTTTTGTTATAGTATAGTATCTTGACTAGATTTCATTGGTACAACTCATCTTGTGCGTATTTCAAAGCATATTTCAAAGTAGGTGGCATTTCTACAGATTGCTTTGGAAAGACTTCGGGAAATAGCAGGTGCCATTGCAATTCTTAAAAGAGGGTAAATTATTCTTGAAAGAAAGTAGAGAGCCTAGGTATCTTCTCATATGGTTTTCATCACTGCAGTGTCTGAGCATTTCATACAAGTAAAAATAACAGTAAAGGTTTTTTTCCTTCTTCCTTTCCTGCTAGGAAAAATACAGCAATGTCTCTATGGGACATCTGACACAACATATAATAAATGATTAGAGAAGTGTCTATGCACTGAGTTTATCAGACACTGGCTTGGTCCCCATGTGGCTGCATCACATTTGTCCCTATGCAGAAAATTTAGCACATAAAAAGTTACTGTAAATAAGGAAGGAATCATCTGTTCTCTCTGTTATGTCCATTCAACAAGAAGTTTTTAGCTTAAACTGCAGCACTGAAAACTCAGATTAAAAGTTTTTCCTGTGATAGATGCAAAGCACCATCATGTGAAAATCGATTACCTGGAGAGACAAAAACTTGTCATCACTGTAGGTTTATTAAGGGCAGAGTTGATAAATATCAGTTAATAAAACTATTGGCAGAGATTTTGTCATGTCCTGGAGCATGAAACACGGGGATGACATTCTGAAATTCACTCTAACCTTTTAATTTTAGAACTCAAAGGAAACATGAACAGTGCTTCTTTTGTTAGATATGCTCCTAGAAATTCAGTGTGTGACTACTTCTACAAGCGGCAATCTCACAGACTTCTAACTCACTCCCAACTGCATTTTTTTTTCCTTCCTGCTAGCCTTCCTTCCTTACAATCCACAGATTCAAGAGTAGCAACAATCAGCTTGCTCAGAAATAGTACCCCTCAGCATCCTAGCTCACTAACACATTTAAGCTTCATGGCCAAAGCACCTCAAAAGAAGAGGCAGCAAAATTTAAGACTAGTTCTTTCACCTATTAATAAATACTAGAACTTTGTCTTTTTTTCTACTCCTCCACGGATCACCAAAGAAAAGCTCCTTCCAGTAGAATCAAATAGAAAAAAACTTTATGAAAAAATAGGTGGAAGTTTCAGTTAATAGAAGGTGACTAAATTTAGAGTGGAAAGGTGAAGATGCACAATTCTGTAACCATATCAAAGATTTTATTTATCTGTTTCAGAGACAGATAAAATCTTTATTCCATATGTCCTCTGAGTCTAGTGAAATTCTTTTCAGTTAAGATAGGAATGAAAATTCATGCGCTCACCAATTTGTATTGAACACTTGACATATATAAAGCTACTCCTAGAAATACAAAATTCAACCGTTAAAAAGTATTTTTAAATTTTATTTTAATCCCTATTTATGAAATTTAATTATAAAATTCTTAAGAACTAAAAGCTATTACTTGGTTCACGAATATTTAAGAAAATAATCTACAAAAGAAAATAGTTTCACATGCTAAGTCATGAAAGCCCTAAATTTTCTTTATGCTAACATCACCTTTATTATTTATTCAACCTCTTCCTAAACCCTGCTGTTCTCATTGCTTTCTTTTTGTTTTCTTAATATACAGGCCTAGCATTTATTTCTCCTTTCTTTTATTTCTGTAATTTTCACAAGGGCAAATTAAATCTGTTGCATGACAGCATTATGTGACAGTTCAGTAGTTCCACAATTCCTACAAATATTCTAAGTCTATTGCTGTCATAAGTGATGCTCCTCTGTGTGACTTTCAGAGAGCAAGAGCTTTTTATAGGCAGCTGTGCTAGTTGTCCTGTTCTCAGTTCTTCAAGTGAACATAGTGGCAGAATTCTGTTCTGGTGTGACAAAACTCCCTGAGAAATCATCTCATCTCCATCATGGATTGTACACCTCCTGATGCTGTGCAATACAAAGCATCTTTTCAGTTTCCACATGCCTCTGCTGTGCCTTTAGTCTCAGAACTTGTTTGTTTTTATTTGCACTGAATGGTCTTCAAATCAAGGCATCTAAATATATTGGCAATGGCATATAATCTCCTGATTGTATTATGTTCCCTTCTGTTTTCTTACCAACATCTTTTGTTTTGTATTACTGACATTGCCATTTTAATAAGTATGCATTTTAAATAAACAACTAGAATTAGATTTTTTAATGACAATTTTGGTTTCCCCTGTTTGTTTTGCTATGTAGTGATGCAATTTCCCATATGCTGTTTTAAAATATATAAAGCTACCTGGCAAATATAATTGCTCATTTTTCTTTATGCTCATTGTTACTCTCACCAGTGTCATTTGAGGAGTTATAAGAAGGTAATGCTTTATGAAACTGTTCAGCACTAGACAAATTAAGCTATTTTACCACTCTCCAAATGCTATTCCTGCTCACTTCCAATCAAAGCACTGTGAGCGGTGTAAAAGAAATATGAAATTATGGGGAAAAAATACAATGGATGGAGGCAAACCAAACCATAATCTTGCAGACTGTCATCCATCCATACTTTTTCTGAAAATTTGGAAAATATTGCTCTCTCTGCAAAACTCATTTCTAGATTAAAAGAAATGCTTTTAATTCCCAAGTCCTAAAACAGATGTCAGTTTTCATTAATTTATTTATAATTGTGTTCCCCTTCTTCACCCACTTGCCTTCAATATCCCCTCACCAAAAAATCCTGTGGGGATGGAAATTGGATGGAAATGGATGGAAATGGATGAAAACCCTGTGGAATATGGCTGCAAGTCATTAGTATGACTAAGAGGTATTTTGGGTTACCATCTACCCTTATGGATCCAAGTTCTGAAGTTTCTAATGGAGCACTGCAGAATAGTGATGGTGTGGTTAGATTTTGAGAAATGCAGTAGAGATGCAACAAGAATTTAGATATGAAACATGACTTAAAGTGTGGTTATCATTCATCTATCATACAACAGTGACTGAAAATCAGTTACCTATTCTTATACTTTCTGAATAATCACCTTTTTAGAAAGTGTAGTGATAATAAAAATATGTAAATGTAATAATAACAGTTATATGGTAATACAAATACATGAATCTTGACATTACTTACTGCAATCTCCTGAGTTTTTCATAATCCCTACTGATGTAATCTCGATATTGAGCAATGGGGGATAGTGATTTGCAGCTACTGCGCTCCTAACATCCACAGCTTTCCTTATTTGCCATGAGATGCATGCACCTGTCATCAAGTCCTAAACTTCAGACAGCTTTTACAGGGCTATCATTTCCAGTTTGCGTGGTGTTGTTTCTTAGAACTTTGTATTTCTCATTACTGAGTCTCATAAGTGTTCTGTTGCTCCAGTCCTCAATTTATCCATTTTTTTCTGGATTGAATCTCTTCAACTTGTGAGGTCAAGCACTCACCCAGAATTGTTGCTGTCTTCAAATTTGTTGAGGGTGCAGTCTGTGTCATCCCTGTGTAGATTAGGTTACTAAACTATTTAGAACCACAAATCAACCACTGGTATAATCTGCTTGTTACCAGCTGTTAGCCAGGTGCCTAGCACTGGTTTCGTGTCAATACAAACAACCTTCACCCTACCTAGCAATCCTTTTTTTTCCTAGCCCCTCTCTCCTCACTTTCCATATGAAGAAAGTATTTGATTTAATATCTACAATCTTGCTAAAGCCAAGATAGGTTCCATCTGCAGTCTTTTACAGCCAGAAATTTCATCAGAGGTGTCAGGTTGGTCCTATCAGCTGGTCAAGCATGACTTAGTATTGGTCATGTTCCATGTTGTATATTCCTGATAATTTCTGTATTGTATTCTCTGTCATGTTGCAGATTCCTGATCTGAGGGTCATAGCCTTTATTTTCTGTATCTCTTTTCCTTGCTTTTTTAAGGATGAATGTAATGATAGCGTTTTCACATCCATTAGAGATCTCACCTAATTGCCACGCAAGTTATAGACAGTGGACCAAAGTCACACCAGCCAGTCTTACAGCCCTCTCAGGAGAGCCCTGTCAGACAGTATGGATTTGCATACATCCAACTTGAGAATATTGTCCATAAGCTTTTGTAACTTTTCTTTTTGGTGTGAATAATTAATAATTTGTATGTTAGTTATGTTGGACATTCTCCTCTGTTTGAATTTTGTAGAGCTGATTTTAATTTTATTTATTTTATTTTTTTTTATTTATTTTGAGGTAAATTGATCCTAGCAATTAATTTTCACACTTAAAGTGTTACCTTGTATGACATTGTGGCAGATGTTCTGGATTCAAGAAACTGGCTCTACAACACAACTTTGCATATGCAGCTAATATAATTTATGTGATTTCTTCATGTGTAGGTTCTCTTCTGCTACTCTACTTTTCTTTTTTGTTTCTTCCCTGCTCCCCACCATGGTTGTTGTCTGTTGTCACCCTGCATGTAGAATTAATGCTTCAGTCTAGGCTCAGACCTCGAAATCCTGCAGTAACCTGAACACTGTTAATAGATCAAGTGGTCTGGAATATTAATTCATTTTTCTGAAATCATATGTATTTCCTGAAAACTCACTATTTATACTTTTTTTAATTTTTTTTCATTATTTTCAGAGTCAGTCAAATGGCAGGCAAAATTGTTTAGTTTGAAGTAGTCTGCAGTGTACTCTTCCCCTACTCCATTACAATTAATTTGCTAGGACAAATATGCTACAGAATACATATTTTGCCTCACAGATATGCAAAGATTTGTACATTTTAAAATACATATCTGATTTTAACATTTCTTAGAAAAAACTTATTAAAAACATTTTTACATCTGGACTTTGAACTCTTTCAATGATGTTGCCCACAGCTGACAGTTTGTGGTGTGGTGCCTCTTTTCAATGGCTTGGCAAAGGTCATGATGAACAATTTTGTAAACTCAAATCTGCTTTTCCTGTCTTTCACAGTTCTATTGAAATACAGACATCTGCACATGTAGTTCAAAGGGGAAAAAAAGGAATTTTACCATCAGGACTTATACCATCTTATATATTGTAGCTGTTTGCTTCTCTTTAAATGACAAGACAGACAGGCTGCGAGGCTTCTCCAATTGCAAATGGACAACAGTATAGATATGGCCAGATAAATGTCACCCTTAGAAATTTAATTAAATGGTCACAGACATTAATATCTTCTTTAATTGCTTTTGTCAGTTGTTATAGTTCAATAATCCAGTGTGCACAGATCAAACTCAAGGTGCTGATTTTGGAGTAGATGTCACTCACTCTGGGTTACTGTTCTAACTGTTAGCAAAATAGAATTGATTGTTTTGCAAGGTAAAGCAGTAAGATTACACTTGCCTGGTGCAGGCATGATAAACAATAAGATGTCAGAAGAGGCAGAAAGTAATATGAAGAGAAAAAAACCCTGAAAAAATAGTTTAATTTCACTGGGACAGGAAGGGAATTGTTATACTGCAATCATGGGGAAGGTTAAAACACAATACTAGTAGAAGAAGTGGGGTTCATAATACTAAAAGTAAAAAGTCACCTTGAAAATCTCACAGTTCCATCCTTTCTTGACCACCACTCCTACACCCTATATCCTTTATAGGAACCCTTGACAGTCATGGTAAAACTTTCCTTCTGGCCAACACTTGGATATTCTCAGTGTATTTCATCATTGCTGGCACCTTTCCTAAAAGTGAAAACAGTAGCATTTTTATAACAAGACAAAAATAAAAGAAGAAAAAATGTCCTATTCACCCATTTCTCTGTATGAAGGCTTCACATTTGTGGTTTTAATGCAATTAATCAAAGACCAAATGCATTTGTATTCTCTGAACAGTTCAGGAATACTTCATATTTTTCTCAGTGTAGCTGTGTGAAATGGTGCAGGATGCCAATGGTAATAGTTCTGGGAAAGATATCATTCATGCTAGGACAATTCTTATAGGTTTTGTTTTAGATGATGGATTGCACATTCTCAGTCATTTGCAAGCTAAAGGCTTTACATGTGCTGTCTACATTATCAAATTTCTCACTCAGTTTGAAAGCCACAGCATTTTAATTGAAAGGAATGCTAACCCCTCCAGCCCTATCAATATGTCAGGGTTGTTAGACTCTGAGAAATAACCTTCCCATTTCAGAAAAATGGACAAATTCCATACAAATATTTTTACCTCAGCAACCAATGGAGCTGAAAGGTGAATTGGCACATATTCAAGTGCAAAATATCAAACAGTGAACCCTATGCTACAAGAAACTCTTTTAAAATTCACTGACTTGGAATAGATTGAATATCTGAGGGCTTAGCAATGTCTATCTGTGGTGTTAGTCTGCCTAGAACTGCCATAGAAAAGACTCTCCTTTGAGGTTAGCTTCAGTGTACAACAGAGATTACTAGATCTGTTTCAGTAAGAGAAGGGATCAGAGCAAGGGAATTGGGCATTTGTACAGCAGAAGCTCTCAGATCAGATTGGTGCAGCTCATCAAATGGTGATATTTAGTTTAGCTCAGATCTCACACAGTAAAACAAAGCTGAGTAAGAAGTGAATGCTTTAGTGCCTTGCCATTGTGAAATGTCTTAAGATAAGCAGTATGTTGCATTTTAAAACAAAATAGGTACTCTGTTTATATATTGCCTTTATCAGTGATTGAAAATATTGCTTTTTCCAGTGGCTGGGAAGTTACTTCTAGAAGAATGACATATACATAATTTACACAATGTTTAGGCATAACTGCTGATGTATGGAATTTGTAGGTAATGAATTTAACTTCACAGGCTGCTGTTGATGTTCTGGCTCCCCTCTTCTAATCCCTGTTCTAAGGACCTAAATTTGATAAGTTATTTGCCATATGCTTTTGGAAAAGTCAAATGCTTATTTTAGTTGAGAGGGAAGAAGATTTGTGCAGATTTCTGAAATGTGAAAGCATTCTTTAAATGATTTATTTTCCAAATACATTTATTATTTAGTATAGATTAATATTTCTAGGGTATATTCAAAGTTTGTCATTATGGCATTTATGAAGATATAATTTTAATAGCTATATATATAATAAGACTGACACAAATTAGGGAGAATGACTAACAATGAGATTGAAATACATCTGGAAAAGAATTAGTTTTTGGATCTCCACCTAAATAATCTCTAGTATCGTACAATTGAAATTTTAATTAAAAAAAAAAAGTCTAAGAAGTTCTGACTCCTGTTTTCAGGTGCAATCTGAAATTTTATATTTATGGAAACTTATTTACTCAGAAAGTTCAGTTCTGAGATTGTTTGGTTGCAAATTGATCTTTCTGGAAAGAAAGACCACATTATGTCTCTGTGTCCAGACACTATTTGAAGAAGTGGTTACTTTATCTTTTTTTTTTTTTTTTTTTTTCTTTTTTTTTTTTTTTTTCTTTTTTTTTTTTCTTTTTCAGTAAATATTCAAGGCAAAAAATTTAAATCTGCAATGTTTCAATTAAATACATTTTCCAGGTGTACACTTCCAATAATTGTCAGGGTTAGACCATTGATATTAAAAGTCATTACCTTTTCTCCTGAAGGTTCTTTGCTATTTCTTTTTCTTTTTGTGTTTTTAATCAGTATTAGTACTAATTAAATTCAATTTAATTCTTCACAGAGACATATTTTAACTGTACTTTTTTGTAATTTCTTTCCTATTAATGTGAAATTAGAAGTCATCTGGCAGATATAAAGAGCAAGCAGTTGTAGTTTACTATGAGCACTTTGTTTTGGCTTTCCTTCTTTAAATGCAGTATAGGTACCATTTATAGGCTCTATTGTGGTAGATATCTGATGAACCTTTTCTTTAATGGCTCCCAAGGGAACAATAAAGTTATTACTTTGGCAGATGCTTCTGACCAAATCTTCTGATTCTGTGGCTACTTGGTCTTTTAAAGAACTAGTTTTCCTGTTTTAAAAAGTCAAGATCCTTCTCAGTGTGCCCCTTGTGGAATGATAGCCTGGCTTCCAATACCATAAATCATCAGATCATTGTTCCAGATAGTGAAAAAGTACTGGTGTTAGCTGACTGTATAATAAAGCTAGTTCTAATGGGAATTCATGTTCATCTCATGCTTTCCCAGTTCAGGAGAAGAATATGGAATGAGATACAGCTCCTGTCATATAAAATTCTAGCTTTCTCTTTGATCTATCAGCACCAGTTTTGACCACACTACTGGCAAAAAGGCAAGTTGTGCTCTTTTCCCTGCCTCCAGCTGTCTGTCCTTGACTCCTCTCTTGTGTCAGTGGTAGTGATTGTTCTGTTCTTCTGGGAAAAACAATAATTTGGGGAGGCCTGTCTAGTTTTTAGTCAGTTCAAGGAACTGACATAACTGGTGAGCTACGTGATTTAAGTACGGGCATAGGATGTGCCCAACAAAAGAGAAGAAAGTGAGAGCTGCAAAGTGTGAGATTGTGTAAACGTCAGTGAAGGTGTACAGAAATAAAAAATTACCATAAAAAGGCTTGATTGGAATTCGTGAATGTTTACTGACTCTGGAGTTTAGCAAATGGCAGCTACTTAATTCTGTTGGTATAAGCCCTTGTATCCTGGTCTGTTACTTGCATTTTCAGTTTTATTGACATCTCAAGATTTCTATCAGAACAAGTGAATTAGATAGGTTTGTTTTTCTTTATATATATATGTTTTTATGCTGATGCAATTCTTGATTCATTTGCATGTAGGATTTTGCAAAAGAAAACTAAGACTTTGCTTTAGCTCTCAATGTGCTGAAGCTCAAATTTTTTCTAGTGAATCCAACAGAAGGAAGAATGCAAATTCTTTCTACTACTCTTGATGCCTTCGGGTGGTACAGTTTGTTTTCAGAGAAGCCTGGTTGTCATGGGAGACACAGTGGGAAATGTAGTGTTTACAGCTAAAGACATTCTGTAGCATCTTCTGTTGAACTCTGTAACAGTGAGAATACCACTCTATGGACAGAATACTAAAGAAATACATTGCTGCTCTTTGTATCAACTGGACTTCTTAAACTCATGGTTTGTTATGTGGGTGGGTTTTTTGGTTTGTTTGTTTTTTTCTTTATTCTTTTTTTCCCTGTTATTGGATACTTAAGGAATAATCATATTGAAGAGTCCAAAATACGTGTTGAGTCACTAGATAGTAGTCTTTATTGAAGAGAGAATTAGAAAACAACAAATTAAAAACACACTTTAAAGGCTCACAGTTGCCTCTAAAGGACAGTTCAGCTTTAGCTAATTTCTTTTCACTCTCATGATCACTTTTATCTGTTGTTTAAGGCATTACCCTGCATAAATATGAAATAATGAGAACAGTTGTGGATTTCTAAATAGCTGTCAGGCTGATTTTCAGATCATCAGAAGCTGGGAGAAAGCTTGAGGGATTCTTGCTTATCTCTTGCTTTTTCTAGAAGCAGCATGAATTGTTTGTTGTAAATCTTGGTTTGGAGTCTGTTTTCTGAAATGAAGGACTGTCTATTCTTTTTTATTTTATTTTTTTTTTCTCTCTAGAAGAATGACCAGTCCTGTATAGAGTATGCACACAGAAAATTACAGTGTTGCTCTGCTGGCTGGAAAACCACACTAGAAAATTTTGGAAGTGAGAGGGTCTTCTTTAGTACACCATTTTTACAGAGAAATTTAAAGTCTCAGGCAATTAAATATTGAACTTTAGTTCAAATTTTCAAGTAGTTTGTTTTCAGCTTTTGAGATTTTTCTCTAATTGTCAATCAAATGTAGACCAGCAATTCATCTTTTTCCTTCTGCTTATCCAGAAATAAATATGTATATAAAAGAGAGGGAACAAAGGATAAACTGTTGTAATGAGCCATTCAAATAAAAGCTGTGTGGAGAAAAGAAAAACAGGATTTTTGTTACACTTGGTGATTAGAATGTTTTTGGCAAGTAAAAACAATTAGTCAATGAATCTATATAATAAATTGAAGAACTTTGTGGAATACTACTGCAGTAAATGCTTTTTAGTAAAACATACCAGACAAAATTTTGCCGTAAAAAAAAAGTTAATTTTTACATTCCCGTTCCCTGTATTTAACATCTTACATGGTTTTTATATTTTCTTTTAGGCTTCATAAAATTATTTTCTTTTGGCACTAAACTGCCAATTTGTACTTTAAGTTGAGGGCTTTTAAAATTATTTTATTTTCCTAAATTCAGAATTTAAAATATTCTGCATAATTAAATATTGGAATTGTATCTATAGACTGCCATCTATTTTTGCAAAATTGGATAGAAGTAATTATCATAGTAGAATGGATTCTAAAATCATTGATATGACAGTATCTTCTTAGTACAATATCAAATTTTATGCAAATAACTAAAAAAGATGGATTTCAGAGTTAAAAACTTCAAATATGTTGCTATGTTATCAGCTGCTTGTGAGAAGACTGTGTAACACTGGGGAATATTAGATTTGCAATAGGATACTGAATGTCAGTGCAATATAAAACTTGCATAACTGGTATTTTTTGATGTTAATATAATAAACTAATCAAGTGAATTATTTTTGTCAATAGCTTGGGAGTAATGAAGAGGCTCATCTTGACTGCTTAAACTGAAAATGAGTTACTGAACAGTATATTCCTGGTCAGTCCTGGTTCTGTATGAGTGTTCTAGGCAAAGCTAGGGAGGAAAGGAAGTTTTATACATTGTTTCTCTGTACGTTCATGTCAGCTGTCATAGAAATGAATGTTGTAATAGATCTCTAATCTTCACATCCTATGCAATCCTTAGATAGTGGGGATCTTGAAAGACTCTTTCTTCTTCTCTAAGTAGTATCTCACAACAGGAGGAATGACTTCATGATGACCCTTAATTAAAGAATAAAAATTGTTGCTTATTTTAGCATAATATTGCTAATTGTTAAACATCGTCCACTTCAAATGTAAAAGTATTAAGTGAAATCAAAACACGAGAAGCAGCTGTAAAATTTCAGCTCAGCCCTAGAAGTGAAACAGGTGACTGATCCAACCATGTAATGGTAAACTCTCCTTATTTGAGGGTCAAAGGAAGGATTCTGTTTAGGCTGACTTAGACATCTTTTCCATTTTCTTGGTTTCAAAAGCAAGACAAAATTTTAAAGTCAGAAGAGGTGGATTTTGTTCCTCAAGGTTATAGTTTCAGTAAAATGATTGTGAAGGTATGGATAAGTGGAAACATCATAGAAGATATTTAATACAATCATGTAACCTAACTTTCCCTCAGATAAATTGTGAGTATACCTATGAAAGTGAATTTCCATCAATAGCCATAGCTATGATTATGAATGCTTTCACATAAAATCCCAGGAACCACAACAACCACCCAACATTCCCCTCAAATAAACAACCAAACAACCATGTAAACTAAAATCAAATCCACATTTCCATTGCTTACAGTAACCAAACTTTAAATATTTAGACTGAAATATTCCATATAATTGACTATAGACATAGAAACTTTTGAAGAACACTGAGTTAAAATGATTCAATAATGAGTTAAAATCCTGTTTTCAGAAAGAAAAGGAAAAAAAAAAAGAGAGAAAAATCTGTTTTCCATCTCTGTATAATTTAACCTGACAAAACTGACTTTTCTCTAGGCTCATATGTATCTTATCATAATGATATGGATACCTGTTGGCCTTTTGAATATATTATTAAGCAAATAGTTCCACAAAAAATGGAAAGAAAATCAAATCAGCCAACCATCTGACAATATGGAAAATATTTTTGAACAATGATGATAAGATGCTTGCTGAACTATTTCACAGGAAAGTGATAGATGCTTATGCTGGGCTCCATCTGTGGCAAACTTAGTGGCACTTCCAGTGGATAGATCAATATAATAGAGGTTTTAATGATGAATTACAGACTGTGTTTTTACCTTTGCCAGTTATGTAGTATTTGTCTGTGGGGAATTGGGTACCCTTAAATTATGGAAGGATACTCAGCAGAAATACATAAATTTCATTTTGGGTTTCTGTTTGATAGTGGTTCATTTTGGTGTTTGTTTGTGGGGTTTGGAGGGGGGTTTTGGGTTTTGTTTGTTTGTTGTGGTTTTTTTGTTTTGTTTTGGGGGTTTTTTGTGGTTTTTTTTGTGTTTTTTTGGTTTGGTTTTTTTTTTTTTTTTTTGATGATGTATGAGAATTTTTTTTTAATTGTTCCAAGAAGGTGTCTAGTTTAGGACATCATCCAAATTCTGGTGGACATTAGAAACTCTGGCTCAGAACCAAGATGTCTGCTCTTTATACCTGTTAATCTACTCTGTTTTCTTTCCAACAGTCCCTGTTGAAATACTTTTAGGATCAGGGTTTGTGCCATTTGAAAGGTTCATTCACTGCACTGCTAGACATCTTTTAAAGATGAAATTCATTTGGTGCTGTGCTACCTACAACCCTAACCCAGCCAGTAGTAAATACAGACTATTGAACATATGCTTTCCTGGCTAGCAGTCAAACTTCTTTAGCAGAGATTCTTTTATGCATACCCTCCTTTTTGAGTTAATGGAATAGTGACAACATGTTTTCTAAAGAAAACCTGTGTATGAGAAAATTGCTTAGACATGCATAATCTTTTTTCAAGAAGCTGTCAAGGATTTGTATTGCTGCTTGATGGTATGTTATTAATATGCTACAAAAATAATTTAAAGGCAGTGGAGCAGAGCTGTTTATACTATTTGTGGTAATATTACCATTACTAATTACATTATATTGTAATACTCACTGATATAAATCAACTGTTGGCAATGAAAGGATTAGTGTGGGATGGTATAACAAGCCAAGATTTTAGACCTTTGAGTTCAGTTTGGCATTATCTTGTTGAAAAATGTTTTTCATCTTGTTTAATGTGAGTGAAACATTTTTGCTATGCAAATTGCTGCAAAGACATCATTATTTTATTGATTTCAGTTTTCAGTTTAGGTCTGGCTTCTGTAGAATTAGAAAAATTTTAAGGAGCTTGAAGATTATATTTTTTTTTTAAATACTAAGTCATGTTATGAAGAGGCACAAAAGGGAAGGAGTAATTTTTTTCTCTGTATGGAGGTAATGGATGACAGATAGGACAGCTTAGGATATGAATCAGACATTAACTCATTAGTCAAGCAAACTTGTTAATTTCATTATTATGTATGTCGTGGGTTAAACTTCAACACAACTCCTTCCTCTTCATCCAGCATTAACATCAATGTCAGAACATGGATAAAATCTGTGGCATTCAGATAGAAGAGAACATTAAGATTAGACTTTATAGAAACAAGGTACATGAAGAAATGTATAGGAATGTCTGTAACAATGTAGGTTCTTTACGCAAATCTTGACAAACTGTATTTTTCCAGTTTGTGAGCGGGAAAGCTACAAACAGTGGGGTCAGTCAGTTGTATCCTAGGCATTGTAATCAGGGTAGCTTCAGAAGTTTCTTTCAAGCAATGTTTTATTTCTTTGATATCCAGGTTGTCTTCATTAGGACTACTTTATCACTATTTTTAGAGTAAGAAAATTAAATTAATCATGTTAATCTCCTTCTGATTTCCTTCTGACAATAGTCAGAAGTTTACACTTTTGAATGGCAGCAGTAACTAACTGTATACTCTTCCTCAGTGAGGAGGTTGCTGCTCCCTTCTTCATAAAAGAGAATTGATGTTCTGCTTGTGCAAATCTTTAGCAGAAAATCTCAATGTATGTGTTTATACCCAGCATGGATTTGAGTTTATTGACTTCATGGGATTGGAGTCATAACACTAAATTGTGGAAAAAGAAAGTGAATATTGAACTATAGTGCCAATTTCAAATTTGAATCACATCCACTTTTAGTAGGTTTTAGTAAAATGTAGCTTTTCTTGACTAAGAGTCTTTCCGCCATACTAGAGTCCTTTTCTGAGATGTAAAGGATTGTCCTTTGCATCATAATACACTGCCTCTGAGAGAAAATGAGGAAGGAGGATTTCTGCTTTTAAAGAAAGATTCTATTCTATCTTCTTTTTTTGTTTTGTTTTGGTTTGGTTTTTTTTGTTTGTTTGTTTTTGTTTTTGTTTTTCTGTTTTTGTTTTTAGCATACTGTCACTTACCATTTAGAAATCTCTAGAGAGTATGAAAAGTGTGCTCATTTTTTTTTCTCTCTTTTTCCCATCACGTATTGTTTACTAACTTAATGCTGCACCTCTTGAACCAATCTGTCCCCTGAATGTTGCTAGGGGTGTGTTCACACATACAACTGACCTTTCTGCAGTTTCACCCGAAGAAAATTTCACAGCTGTGAGAGGTTATACATAGGCCCTTATCATCCACTTTTTACAAAATGTGTCCACAGAACTGGTGCATTGCAACGAACAGCAGTGCAAGAGACAGTTGTTGTTGGTAGGGTAGTGGTTTGGATCTTAGATCTTTTTGACCTTAGAGTTAGCAGTAAATAGTTTACTTGTGTTTTTTCATTGATAAATCACATCTACAGTGAGCTAAATTTAAACCACCAATGTATTTCAGGTAGGAGTAATCCACATAAGCCTAAATAGCGGTCATCTGTTTCTCAGGAGCCACACATTATTCTTTGTCTTACTTACCCTATCTTTCCTTTGCCCTTAAGATGATGAGGGAAGACTTCACAGATGATAATTTAGGCAACAGTGGAGAAGCAAACAACCACAACAATTTGATATTTGTAGGATGATAATATAATCCTTTATGGCTGAAACCAGTTATAAACTCTCATTATTTACAGTCAGTCCAGATCCATTTCAGCCATAAAGATTTTCACTGTACTAGAAATACCAAGAGGTATTCAGTTAATAATTGGATTATGTTGTCCTTATGTGTGGATTGCATCTTGATGTCTGTGTTCAAAATAAGAGAAGACTTGTGCAGGAATTATATATTCAGTACCTTACATGTGATAAAGTTTTACATCTGTCAAGTGGCCTCACATCAGGAGATCAGCATTAATTAGACATTACATAGACAATAAGTAGAAGAGAGCAATGAATTGACTGTAAAATATGAAAGGTGAACTTGATCTTATGTTTGCACTGTCTTTGCAGTGTTAATTCCTCCTTATATCTCATTTTAACTATTACTAGTCAAGTATCAGAGACTTGATTTGACAGAGGAACCTGAGATAAAGGTAGGGGGTATAGGTCTGTGAGGAAATGGTGATTAAGAGATGTGATTCTTATCATTAAAATTTTTGATAATGTAAAGTATTGCAAATACAGAAATGTGTGGGGTAATGCACATGCTTTTGGAATCCAAAATGAATTATGAAGCTTTCTTCTGATGAGGTCGAATTTCTCTGTCATCTCTAAAACATTTGTGTTGCTAGATTTTCTGTGTTCTGTATTCATTGTTAACACTAGTATAAATAGTTTCTAGATTGGATTTAAAAGAAAAAAAGGAAAACGGCAGTGAAAAATGTACTTCAATTCTTTATCTGACAAAATGTTCATTTGTCTTTCTAAAAACATACTTAATTGCTCACACAGGAAAATAATTGCACATCTTTTGAACCTTTTAGTTCTAACACTGGCATATTCTTTAATTATTCTTCATTCTTTTTAACAAAAGTTACAATTTGCCTTTTAAGGTTTTACTTCACCCTTTAGGAAGCAACTGTTCATGTGCAGGTTTTTTTGTTGGTTTCAGTTTTCAAAACATGCAAAATTTTTTGTGTTTGTAAATTATGTAGTTGCTGCTTTTTTTTTTCTGTTTCTTTTTTTTCCTCTTCCATGATGAACAACCATCACCAGTAAGTAGGCTGTATCAATACTACCAGTAGTATTTTTCTGTGTGCTTGCAAAAACTATTAATTACAGCATTTAAACATAAAGATGAGCTGTAGGCAAAAGAATACCAAAGTAAATTTAAACCTCGCCAGCTGGCAAATAAGAGAACCCAGTGAGTTAATCTGGTGCTGCTTCTTCAATGAAGTGTTTACTGTGGAGGTACTTTATGTGTGTATATTAAGGAGCCAAAGAGCAAATCACTTCATCATCCTTATTTCTCCTTCTTTCTGTCATCTGCTGGATCTTTTATTTCTTCAATATAATTAGAAGTTCAAAAGTTCATTATGCTTAAATTTCTCATAAATGAGGGCCATGTTACAGAATCTTCACAGATACTACAGCATCCTCAGAGGAAGATGTAATTCTACGTAAGAATCCGTACAGAATTGTATAATTCATAGACTATGTTGGTGCAGTACAATCACTCGCAGGCTCTCTAAATGAACAATTGAGCACCATTGTGTCTTGACAGTTTTTCCATCTATGTACACACACATTATTGTGCCATTGAAGATTAAGAAAAACAAAGGAGATTATCCTTGCTAAGACCTATTAATGATCAGCCATAAATGAGTGTCATAATTTTTCTTAGGACAGTGTTAAGACCACATCATTTGACTGCTTACAGTGTATCTTATTTTTATGCAGGAGCCTCCTATTCTATTTCAGTTGGAGAAAACTGAGGGGTGAGGTATCAATGCCACTGTATTAAAGCCATAATAATTGCAAATTCCTTTGAATGAAGAAATTTGTGCTAGATTTTGTTGCAAAATGGAGTCTGCAAAATGAAGTGGTTTATTACTTGAGGCATACAAGTAATGATTTAATTTTATTCCTCTTAGGCATATCAGACATATGTTGCAGGTTGTGTGAGCCTGAATAGGAGAAAGAGGCACTGAACCGTGGTCTCTTAACTTCTGTTTTGCTGGGAGTGGGACACAGGACTGTTCAGAGTCCCTTATGTTTTTTCTGTTTTTTCAGTGAGGTTTGTCTGATTAGAAATTTTGTATATGTGCATTTCAGTTGTGTATTCTGACAGCTTGACTTCCACAGGCAATTGTGTAATTTAGACAGCTTAACTTCCACAGGTACTGTCACAACATCTGTTAGAACTGTTGAGAGGCCAGAATTAAGTATTTGGTGTCCAGGTAGTCAAGGTTCTTCAGAATCAGGGTTTTACTTGTGAAATTGAGCTAATTTTTGAGGATAACAAAGTGCAGCAGGCTTTCTTCCTGAGGCAAGGTTATGATTTCTAATGTCTGTATGTTTTAATGTATGATCCTAGTGGAAAAGGAGAGGGAAAAGCCTGAGAAGTCTGATTAATGGAAGTAGCTTAGAAAGAGCTAAGTCTGAGGACTGATCTCAGAGCTCTTAGGCTGGAAAAAACGTCCCATTAATTTTAGTGGGAGTTTTGACTGCACAAGGACTTTCAAGATCAAGTGCTTTCTTGTTCATTAAAGGATAGAAGGTAATTAGAAATAAAGAACTGAAAAAATTTTGTATAGTCCTGCTTTTGTCAGCTGAAAAAATCCATATTATTGTAGGAGTTTTAGGCTAATCTTCTCTTTCCCTTTCTTGCATAAAATGATGACACAGTAGGCTGTTTTCATTACTCTTAGAGGTCTCTGCTTCTATCTTTTCATTTTATTGGAAAAAAGCAATTGGCAAGTTTTTTCTGTTATCTTCCTTGCTGTTGGATTGCAATCTCATCTTTGATGCTGACTTTGTCATATCCCTTTTCCTCCAAACTGTTTAGCTCAAGGTATTCCCATAACATTTTTGTTTGTAAATGTGGGATGATAAATGAAATAAAAAGCAAGTATGCATTTTGGTTGAAAGATTTTGCTGATGTCAGCTCATGAAATAGAGAAAGTTAGAAAGAAAAAGATAAAACTGTACTAACTTTTACAGAACAAATCTTGCTGTTTTATACTACCTTAAATTATTTTGACTTTTGAACACCTTTTAGGGAAGCCGTATATTCTTAAGACCTTGTGAATCCAACACTATATTTTAAATGTATGGCAGTCATGAGCCATTGCAGGAATTGTGAGTTTAGGTCATCAGCTGATGGGAGTACTTTCTACCCTGACCCCAGGGACAAGGGACTAATTTCCTGTTCTAACTTCAATCTTCATAATACTTAAAAATGAGATTTATTTTACTCTTTTTTTACAACTACTTTTTTTCCTTTCCTCTGTATCAAAACCTTTTCTTCCTTCAGCCTCAAGCTGTAATTTATTTGTGTGAAGAGTATGGTCCAAATTTAATTGTGGTTGGAATTGCCACTGGAAAAATGAGAGCAGGGGTTGCTTTCTGTACAACTTTCTACAAGGTGATGATGCACACAGGGAAGCTGGAAAAAAGGATGGGGATATTGTGAATGTGTTGCTTCTCTGGTTCTCTTTATTGTCCCTGCAATGTGTAATGATCTTAACCATTCCCAAAAGTATGGGAAAGTTAGAGAGACATATTTCACTTCTGATGTAGCTCTAGCCTGCCTTTTTTGTAGAAAAAAGGCATTGTATTTTATGATGCCATGAATTTGTCTTTTCAATTAGCAAACTGTTATGTGAATGAGATTTTATTCCTGCCCATTCCTGTTTTATTTTGGTGGTCTCCCTAAGCTTTCAACTAGCTAAGGGGATAAGAGAAACATGCATTATTTGTGATAGAAATTTATCTTGTAATTCCTTTCCAATTATTTTCAGGAAACTGCTTATTATTTCTGAAAAGGTGACATTTCTGTAAAGATGACTTTCTTACCAGTAGGGAGGTATTAGATAATATGGAGTACTCTTTCAAAAACTCATCACTTTATCAAAGTGGATAAAACTGGTCAATATACATTCTAAGAGAGAGTTTAGACCACAGAAACTCACTCCTTCTTTGCCTTTTAACCAGTTTAATTCCTTTGCCTTTGGGTGAATTGCTCTTCATTTGTACTCATGTAAATGAGGAAAACAATAATATGTAAAACATCACAGAAGATGTGGGCAGATTTTAGAATGAAGTGTTCCCAGCGGCTTTACCTTATTGTTAAACTCCCCCTATTAATCTCCATGGATTACATAAGTGCCTTTTCATGCAGAGTGTAAGACAGAGTAATGTTTCGGGTCATGTAAAACATTTTATTTTGAGTTTTGTAGGTTGAGTTGTTTTGTGTGGGTTTTTTTCCCAGTTAAAATTTTAGATGACAAAAAGGAACTTCCTGAATTTAGTTGGAAATGTGACTTCAGATATGAGAGAATACTTTTGGTAGATAAAATACTTCAGATGACTTTCTGCTTTCAATGGGATTTCTTGAAAAAGCTTTCAGAACTGTGATACAATTCTCCAAGAACACAGAACTTTTGTGAGATACCCAAGGTACCTGTTGGGAGTACTTTGGAAGAGACATGTGTTTTCCATTGCAAGTAAAAGTACTATTTGATGTAAAGTGTTCTGAGGATTTTGCTCACTATAGAGTGGTAAAGGAGTGGATAAACCATTCCATACAGAATACTAATGTTCTCTCTGAATATGGGGCACAGAGTGCTTGTTTGCAATTTGGGCATATTACTGTACAGAGAATGGATTTGAAATTGTCCGACTTTCCAAAAACATTAGTCTTAATGTAACGTTCTCACTCTGGGAAGCTTTCTTTTCTCAAATAAGATGGAACAGTGCAAAGACCTGCTGCTGTGTTGATTGCTGACTTTCTGACTGTCCTTCCAAATGCATGTGTTGTTTAGGCTTAGCTTGTTCAGGATTTTGGTGGTAGTTTTCTGTTTTGGGGTTAAATAAGAACATCAGTTCCTCTTGGAATAGGCAGATTTGAAGGTTCTGTAAACTTAGTAACCTACTGAACTTTCTCTCCACTGTTCCCTTACAGTCATATACACACAGTCTTTATGACTCTAGTCCTCAGAGATGTGATATTTTGGGGTGTGTGACTATTATACTCAGGAGGGAACCTGAAGTTGTACATAGTGCTATTTATATTCAGCAGTTAGTAACAGTGCATGAACATCCATTAATGCTCCCACATTAAACACAGCTTTAACTGCTGTTTCAAAGATCTGCTGGTTTTGCTTTTTCGAGTCTCAAGGCTGATTAATAATATCTTAATAAAAAGCTTAATAGTGCATTAAACTAAAAAAGGAGAAAAGTTTCTTATTATGGGACAACTTGGTAGTTCACTAAACAGAACAATAAAAATCCATCTGAAAATCTGTTGTCTGACTACCACAAAATGTTCAACAATCAGCTTTCAGAAACCACTCTGATATTTGATGCGGCATTTTAAATGTTACCACCCATATGTTTGGTAACACTAGGCTATGGCCTCTGAAGTTTGTGAACCTTCATAAAAAATTATTTATCTGTCTTCAGTAGAAATTTACTCGCATTTTGCTTTTACAGTACCAATATTGGGCCGTTTGGGGAGGTGGGTGATCTGAAGATCTGTAGTAAGAATGACACATCTTTTTTATTTAAATATTATTGCTTTTTAGGCACTGAATTTTGGAGATATGCCGAAGTACTTGTGGGAGATTTGGGTACCTGACAAACCATGGGTGGTAAGATATCAGATCCACTGCAATAAATAAAATAAGCATTTAATTTTAAGATAGGTATTTTTGGGCCCTGCTGTCGCTGAATTCAATGGACTGAACTCCTACAGGACTTATAAGAAGTGCGGTACTGAAAATGTATATGAGTGTGTTTCTGTTCTTTTCAATATTGTCACACTGGTGCAAAGTTGAAATAATGCCTGTAGTGAGCTAGAACTGTGTGGTAGCATCTGGCAGGGGGAAGGGAGAATTTTTCAGCTGAAGTATACAATAAAGCCATTTCTCTTATCTTTACTCAGACATGTGAGTGTTTGGTTACTGCCTCTCAGAGCAATTAATGACTCAGAGCTGGACCTACTGACCAGTACCCTTCTCCAGGCATCTTCTTGAAAGTTTGGTTTAACACATCCTTCTGGACTCCAACCTAGTAAGCCAGGGAAAATAATCTCATTTGAGCATCATGTGGATTTCTCAGAAAATTATTCTGGCAGATGCTGTCTGTCCTCCACTAGTAGAGTCAGGAATCAGAGAAGAACCAGAGTTCAATGCTTTGATTTCTAAAGCCCTGCATTAAGGAAGGGCCATGGTCTATTCAGATATGTACTATTTTTTTTTTTTCCCTTCATAAATCTGTCCATTTCCACACTGGATTTTTGTGCAAAATTAAGGACTGTAGAATCTGTCCACTATATGTATTTTTTAGAAGAGTCTCTTCAAAACTAATGCTAGAAAACTCCATATAGAAGCTCAGAACTTTCTAATGTTTTAAAGGTTGAAGACAATAAATGCAATTTAAATTTAGTTGTATCTTGTTATATATTTAATTACATTTGTTAAACTATTTAAACTGTAAATTTACAGTACAATGCCTTTTCCTTTTTAATATAGGCCTCATTCCCCAAAACTACACACTTTTTGGAACTTCCTTTAAGCTACATCAGAAGAAAATTTCCTGGAAACTGGAGTTTCCTGTATCAGATTATAAATTTAAAACTACATTTTCTAATACCTACTGGGTGTTTGAATTTTTAGCCTTAATAGTAGGATATGTTAGCTTCAGTGTAGGCATTTCAGAGATAAGGAAATTGCTTTAATTTTTTTAGTGTAAAATATTCTAAAACCTTGTTGAATCTCTATTAGTGTAGTATAAAATTGATCTAGATTAAAACCCCCTAGATATCTGTCTCCTTTCTAATTATAGAGAATGCAGTGATTATAAATGAATTGATTACCACAAGAATTTTGAAGGAAATTTTCAGTAAAATAAAGTCATTAGACACAGTTGAAGCCAAGTAATTTAAAGTGAACAAAGTAATAAGTGGGAGTCACAGTTGAACTAGATGATCATTGTAGGTCCTTTCCACTTGGAATATTTTATTCCATTCTGTTTAGAGCCCAACAATATAAAAAAACTGTAACTAAAACTAGCCTATAGCTATATCTAATTTTTTTTTTACAGCAGTAGATAATGGTTGGATCTCTCTAAGGCAGACTCAGGAACACAATGTGAGACCAAATGTGCACATACATTCTTAGCTTTGGTATATATCTCCTTTTGTATTGGTCCTGAGTGCAGTGTTTTAGCAGAAGCTGTCAAGCCTAATATTTTATTTTATTGTATATTAATTTTAAAATAAAAAGTTGTAATGTACTGATTTATTTAAACATAAAGGCAATACATATGTAATGCTTCATGATCAAGTCAATTTTTGAGGGAAAGTATATTATTCTATACATCACATTGTAAACACGGGTGTCTTAAGAGCTGCGGATGTTAGGGAAATGTATTTCAGGAAGGTAGATGTTAATTACCAGAAAGTAAGTACTAAAGTAATTAAACAAGAGGAAAGTTCTAAGCTTTTAAGCTAATTTCTGAAACACTTCATGTAACTCTCTCAGTTTTTCCCTAAGAATTGTCTTTGTCAGACAATTTTTTTTCAGCTAAGTTCAATACTTCAAGAGATATAAAAAAATGAGTGAAATATTCCTATTCTAGGTTTTAAAAAATGGAAAAAATTATTCACTTTACCAGCTGATATTGGACATGATTTTTTTTTTCTTGATAGATGACAACAATAGCCTGTCTGATCAGTTTAATTAAGGCTTCTTTTCTGTGCCTGTGAATGTTAGGCTTTGAAAAAATCCTCCAAGCTATTACTTATGTAAAGCACTTTAGGTGTTCTAATATTTTTTTATCATTTTAATACTGATAGATGTTCACAGTCTGAGAAGTATCTAAGTAATGTTGATGCTCTCTGGAGTGAATAACGACTGTGCATTTTGCAATGCATTATTGAGTATGAATAAAGTTGTCTTGCATTCTTGTTTTTTTAAAACACCGGCTGAATTACCTTTGACTACTTTGCACATCTAAATAGCACATATGCAGCCTCTTTCAAAAGGATTCTTGGCAAAGCAAATCTCCATTAACATTGTATCTAATAGAATAAAAAAAGAGCCTTGAAACAAGTTTCAGTCCTAATGGATTTTCTATTTCTTGAAGTTCAATTTCAGTCCTTTCAGCCTTTAATATTTGTGGTATATGGTCCTAAATATGAGACGCTGAAGCTCTTAGGTGTCTCATGTAGGTGATAAACAGCAGCACAGACAGCATGCTGTTTATCACCTGGAACTGGGCTGGGGTGACATGGATGCAGGAATGGAGACACAGCACTCGGTGGTGAATAATCTAAAATGTATTTAGGATGTGGGAAGGATGACAGCACATGGATAGCACTTTTTTTAATAAACCTATTCTACAACACACACATACACACGCACATACGCACACACATGTGCGCACAGACACACCAGTTAAAGCTGCATTTCCTTCAGCCCAATTCAAACCACCCTGCAGGGGTACAGGACACACACTACAACTGCACACCCTGGCTGGGCCCTAACTGTCAACTGGACTCTTCTGTGTGTGGTTCAGCCTTAGTCTTGTAGAATGCTGGATGCCCATGGATGTGTTCACTCATGAGGAGTTAGTGTCTGAACTGTCTGTGGATTTATAAGTCATACTGCTTGTGTAAGCCACTATAAACCAAGCCAGTGAGACTCCAGCCTCAGTTGTCACGTGGCTTCAGGCCAATGTCCTTGATGTCATCCGTATGTAAGGCCAACTAGCAATTGTCATGGAGGTTATTATTACCCTGCTCTCCCAACCCAGATCTGTTACCAAGTGTGAACTCAGCAACAATTATATAACAGAGTTCAGCTAGTGCAGCTTTGTCATGCATCTCATACAAGGTTAATTTTGTTATTTGCAGATGGGCATTTGTAGTTGTGGTTCCATTTATTAAGCTCTGCTTTTGGGTGGATTCTTATCTTGTGTCATGTGATCAAAACAATCCCTTCTAGGAACATAATGATACTTTGGCATTGAGAACATTAACATCTGTTCCTTGGGGGTGGAAATACTGCTTGCCACCCCAACACATTAATACACAAATCTGGGAGTATGCTTGTATATGAAGGAGAAAAAAAAATAGATCAAAAGCAGAAATGGAAGGAGGGTTTGTGGAGGATATAATATGAGCACAAATCTTGTGACAGAGCTTGACCTAAATTAACAGAATCTTTCTTTGAGAGAGGAAAGAGATTGAGACTCTAGGAAATTGGCTAAGGTTAAAGGAAAGAATCCAAGATTATTCAAATATCTCTCTTGATTATGTACCACATCAGTGACTTGATTTCCAAGCAATAGATTGAGGAGGAATGTCTCAATTTCCACACAAACGACACATAGACACTGGGCTTTATCTTTTTTTCTCCTGGAAAAACAAACAAACAAACAAATCCAAAACCAACAAAACAACAAAACAAAACAAAAACCCAACTGCTGTTCAAGCTAGAAAGCAGTAGCTATTTCAGTCAGGATTTTGAGAAATTGAATGTTCTGCACATTTTAATTTTTGGAGTCTGTGTAAACAGATGTTGTTATTAATCTTGGCAGAAGTTTTCACAGTTTTTATTTTCCTCTGATCATAACTTTTTATGCCTGTTAACTGTAAAGGAAGTGACTTAAATTGGATGTAATTCAGAAATGGTGGACAAACAGCAATCTTTTTTGTAATTAGATTTTATCATGTCGTTTTCAAAGTAAGCTTCCTTGCAATTTAGAACTGTCATTAAAATTGCTTGGGAAATAGCTCTTTCAAATGCATCTAAATAGATGCTGGTCAATGAGGCACTGTTCTTATGTCTCAAATGTGAAATGAAACTGAATTTATCAGGTTTATATAAAAATAAGGTTTTTATAAAAAGAAATATCTACATATATATCTTCACTTCTTTCCCTAATTGGTAGCATGAAATGTACGACTCTCATTTTTGATTCACCCCATTGGTGTCTACACCTCCCCTTAGGGATCCAAGCTGTTTTCCTCTCCTGCTGTAATTGAAATCAAACTTGTTGCAGTCTGTAATTGATAGTGAATCCAACAATCTAATGTTTTGTATGAGACAGATGCACAGCAGAAACACATGAAGCAGCATATGGAAAAGCAAGTGCCCTACTGGGGTGAAGATAGATCCATTCTTGTTTTGTTAAACAATATTCTAATAGTTTGATCAAGTAGTTCTCCTACATTTTAGTAAGTTAAGAGATACGTGTAGAATATTTGGAGTACATGCACTGCATTAATAGAAACAGTTAGACCACATCTTTCAGTCCTCATGAAGAACTGTTCTTCCAGACTCATATATTTGCTTTACCTGCTCTTTTCTCTTGAGCTGTTAAAGAAAAGTATTCTAGTTTCTGTCTCACTGTTGTTATGACCGGTCTAATGGCTCATAATGGAATGTAATCTAGATGTTCTCTCTCATATTTTAGCATCTTGTGCAAATCATAATCTTGTGTAAGGAATGCATCTTTTTGTCTCCTGATGAAGACATTTGCTAAGAATCTGCCATATTCCTGTTTTTGTTTCTCTCTTTAGTCATATAATGCTTCCATTCTTAGTGAATAAAATAATATTTCTAAGTATTAGTCTATATCTCCCTTTCTCTCTCACTCTCAGATATAAGGGATAAGAGAGCCAGTCATGAATGTTATATTAAGTAATACTTTAATATTTTAAAACACGTGGGGTTTCCTTTGCTTTTTCTTTTCCCTCTCTGTTGGGAATCTACTCTAGTTTCTGCAGTGGGAGGGTTATATAGTTTTAATAGCATTCTTCCATCTCTAGCTTCTCTTCATGACACAACATACTGTTATTAAATATAGAACTAAAAAGAAGTTGTAGGTTAATAATAACTGTGTTTGCTGATGGATTTCTTGAGATATTTTAAGGCATATTTTCTTAGCAGAAGTAATGTAATAGTCACCTTTGTGAATTTCCTCCTATCTGGTTTTGAAAGGAGCCTCACATGTTCCTCCCAGTGCTACTGATAACAAGCTGTTATCAACACATCTGAGTCAAGCTTTGAGCTATTGCATCTGTAACTAAGATTGAGGACCTGGCTTAAGTCAAAAATTGCACTTACTCTGTGGTGATTCTGACCCCAAAGATGTTGCCCTGTGCAAAGTTTAGCAAGATTTGTCCTGGGATAGCAAAATTCCTTTAGGTATATCTAAATAAATATTAGCTTTCTTGTGAATACTTATAAAGACATTTGGAGGAAAGCTAGTTATTTTATAACTCCTGAGATAATACCTGGTTTCTCAGGGATCTGAGAAAAAAATAGAAGAGGAATTAACTTCTTTACTCTGTTCACAATCACAGTGGAGATTATTCTCATTAAATATTTATCCATCATGGAGGAGGAAGGGAGTTGAGTAATCAAACTGTTGGTGTTAATTTAAATGTCAAACCACAATTAGAAAAAAAGTCCTTATAATCAAATTTTATTGTGGTTTCCCAATCTGTACTCTGAAAATATCCTTCACTCAAGGATTTCCACTCTGAGGGAAGAGAGGAGAGTCCAATATGGATTTGACTCAAATTTCCTGAACTTCTTCCTCTTTTTGAAAATTCTGTAAGCTGTCTGTGACTCAGTAATCCCTTCACAAGATTAAATTGAGGCTGTTAGATATTTCTTGCAAATAGATTTTCCTCCAACTTGATCAGCCCCTATCCTGAAAGGATTCTATGTTTTCCATTGCTACACTTGAGGTACCTGTGGACAATTTATGCAGCTTGTCAAGCTTTCTCCAAATAAGAGCTCAGACTTCCATCTAGCAGAGCACTTTCCACCAGCTTGGTGTCATCTTCCAACTTGCAGAGGATGCCCTCTGCCTCATGATCCAGTTTATTAATGAAAGCATCAGCTGCAAATAACTATCATTAGCCCCAATATCTATCCCTATAAACAAGATGTCATTGGAACCATTTGAAGCTGGCAGTCCAAGCAATTTTTCCAAGCGCCTGGTAGTCCACCCACTCAAAACACATTTTCACCAATTTATTAATATGGATAAAATAGAATATTTAAAAAAAAAAAACAAAACAAAAAAAAAAACAACAACAACAAAAAAAAAACCAACCAACCAACCAACAACAATGAAACAAAACAAAACAAAAAACTAAGATCAAGCAGACCCTTTTTCACCAAGGCAATATCACATCACAGAAGACAGGCAGGTTGTGCAAGCATGATTTGCCCTTGGTAAATGCATGTAGGATCTCCTCCTACTCTATGTGCTGGGTATAGTTTCTGGGAGGGGATTTTTGAGCAGTGAGCTTAGGCTGACTGACCTGCTGTTCCTCCAATAATTGTCCTCCTTTTTTTCAAACGTGGGCAAATTTTCCTGTCATCAGAAACCTACCCTAATGACCCAGACATTTGTAAGACAATAAACTGTGGCTGATGTCCCATACATCCCATACAAGCACTGCACTTAATTGGTTTGTGCTTCAATCTTCTACTGGGAATAATTCTTGAGTCTCCCAGACCCTGGCACAGGCTCAGAGGAGCTGGGAGGTTTGACACAGTCATTACCACTAGAAACTGAAGAAAAGAAGACATCTATTACTTCAGCTTTTACATGTTCTTTGCCACAAGGTTCCCTGCAGTGCGAGTGACGGCCCCACATTTCCCTTTGTCCTCCTTTTGCTGATAGCATAATTTTTTATGCATCGTAGTCCTCAATAGTATGAACTCGAAGGCAGTATTGGCTTTTGTAATTCAGCTGAGCACTGTCAGGATTTCCCCGTTATCCACACTGACCTTATCCTGTGCCTGTTAGACTTCCTGGGCCTCACACTGGACTTTTCCTGTGCTTTGAAGAAGTTGTCATTGATGACCAGTTGGCTCTCCTAAGCATCTTTATCCTTCAGGGCAGTCCCATTAAACTCCACCAAGCAGATCCCTCACAAGTTTAGATCTACTTTTCTGAAATCTAGGTGTGTAAATTTTTCAGTACACTTCTTTTGAATAAAGACAGTTCTTGATGGTGACCAGAAGTCACTTCCAATTTTAGTGCCAGAAGTCTCTTCCAATTTTGCCTTTTCAGAAGATATTGGGAGGTTTTTTGTCTCCTCTGAGAACCACCCTTGTGATTGTGAGTCTTCCCCAAATTTTATACAAGAGGCTTCATTTTCTCTACTTGGTCAATCAGTCTTCAGGAGACACTTGTCACTGCATCCAACCTGATCTTGATCTGTCAGCTCTGTCAGTTAATCACCTGCTCCAGTGCAAATCTCCATGAAGTCCAACTGTCCATGTCCATAGAGTGAAACCTCTCCTCCTCACTTGTCCTGTGGAGCCTGTATGAATTCCCTGTGATGGTTTTCAACTCCATATGTGTTTGTGTACAGGCACTTGAGGTGAGCCCCTGAGCTACAGTGATCCCTGTGTGCTATGCTTGTGCCTGACACATTTTCACTTTCTCCTATTCCTCCTCTAAGTCTCAGATCACTTGCTCACCATCTCTAGATGTTTGAAGTGCTTTTCACTAGATTAGCAAGCTTCTCTGCAAGCCTCTTTTAGAGGCTGAGTCTTGGTCCACTTTATTAAAGATATCATGACAGAAATACTTGGCATATATGTTTAACGTGCATACAGAATATCTATGCACATATTTAGTGTCTATCCATCTTTAATACTGTATGAAAGTTCATGAGCAGAACAGACACTTTGTGTATATTTTTCTGCATTTTTGCACAGCAGGATAAAGAGGAGAATGTAAGAAACTTCTTAAAGTACTGAATAATTATCTTTTTGATTTGATGTATTGCCTTCAGCTTTTTATCTCCTACATGACTTATTGGCAGTATTATCTTTCAATCTGATTTTTGAAATGGTATAATGTGTTTTTTTTTTTTTAACATCATTGAAATGAGAAACAGAAAATAGTCATACATATGCCTGGCTAATTTGATGGTGATGATTTATTCTTCTTTATAAAGAAAGTGTTGAAATGTTTTGGAAAGGCTGGTCCTGTGTAAGGATTCAAAACACAAGAGTTAAACAGACTCAATGTTCTTTTCTTATAGAACTATAATCATATATAAAATAAAAAAAATTAAAAAATCATAAGCATGTAGTATTCTAAACACATTTGACATGTAGTACTGAATTCTGCTATCAGAAAAGACATTTTTATATACTCCCACAAACTTAGTTCTTTAAAAGCTGTTTTTCTTGCTGGAAAAAAGAAAAAAAAAAGATAATTTTTTTGCAAGTGAATATTTTAAGGAAGATATATCTATTATTTTATATTACTAAGATGTCTATCTTTTCTGGTAAATGGGGTGCAACAGAGGTTATCTAAGTGGGTATTTTTGATAGTATATTGGCATGAGAAGTTTCTTGGACATTCCTGGGTTTATACCATTCTTTATGTTATTTTGTTTTCTTAAACCAATAATTAACATTGTAGGTGGGAGAGATGAGGAAGTATTCCTGAGAACAGTTCTTCACAAGTTTTCTTCACCTGTCCCATGCCTAAAGTAAAATTACTTTCCATGCTGAAGGAAATATTTTTCAGTTACATTTTTCCTTGGAGGAGGAGAGAATTAAAAAGACATTAGGTTCAGAAATTTCAAAGAATTTATGACCTAGTGTTAAGTGCAAAGGTGAAGTAGGATAAAAATAGACTAAAAATGTGATTCATGATAATAACAATTTTAATCTTTTAGTGGGGAGAAGGGAGAGACATTTCCTTTGATTGAAGATTATGAGTCAAATTTTATTTTTTTTTTCTGTTGACATATACCTGAGATGTTGTTTCTTAAATTCTTCTAAATATTGACTGTACTAGAGACCACGCAACATGCTTTATAGTATATTAAATGTTATCACACCCTGTGATTAGGCAATGGATTGAAGCATTGGTAGTTCACTGACTGAAACTGCAGTTTAAATACCTACATTGTGGATAGTTAACTTTGGGTGTCTGAGCCTAGAGTTGCAACATAGCCTTCAAGTGCATACTGGTTTTGTTTTGGGGTTTTTATGCTGTTTGTTTTGGCTTGTTGTTGTTTGTGGGGTTTTTTGATTTTTATTTTTTTGTTTTGGTTTGGTTTGGTTTGGTTTGGTTTGGGTTTTTTTTTCTGTGTGTGTGTGTGGTTTGGGTGTTTAGTTGCTGTTCGTTTCTTTTTCCAAACCATATCCAAGAATTTGTTAAAGAAATTTGGGAAAACTCTGCTCACAGAGGCTGAAGTGATGTATGGGGGCTTATAATTTTTGTCTATCTTTTTTGTCCCATATGACATCAGATTATGTCCTCAGCAAAAGCTGTGAAAAACAGCCCACATGGTTGTCACTGAGATCAGAATTCAGTAAGTTTTCAAATGCAGAAATTGAATAAGGACATGAAATGTCAGTATAGACTAGCAGGAGTGTTTTGTGAGGATAAACAGAGGTGACACAGAAAATGTAATTCAGCACCATCTTTGTCAATGATTGAAGTAGCACAGATAAGGATAACTTTATCCTGATTAAAGTCAGCAGACATTTGCCATTGACCTTCATAATGCTTCTGGATTTTACCCACTCTATGTGACTAAACTGGAAGTTGGCCAAGTAGGTGCCAGAGATCCTTCTCATCATTAGAAATTTAGTCCGTTCTGGGTAAAACCTTTGTTACTCTTCCTGTCATCAGGGTGAGATATGCAGACATTACTTAAGACCTAGGAAAAGTTTTCCTTGCTTGTGAGCATTCACCTGATTTGAGCAGAGAGGGATAAAACATTTTTAGTGACTTTAGTAGCCTCTGAGGACTGAAAATATGAAAAGAAAGAGGTTTCATTTTTTTTTTTTTCCATGCAATAGTTGTCAGATTAATTGTTTCTGTTTTAGGATTAATGAGACTTCATGGATAGGGATAAAGTGGATAAGCAGTCACTTATCTTTGTAGGAAAGAAATGGAAAGTATTTTATTCTGAAATGTTTCAACAGTGCTGAGCCTTTGAAATCAATTTTCTGGGTTTAATACAGTGCTGTTTGGAGCTGTCATATTTCTAATATATTACAGCACTGTAAACCCTCACATCCTGGACCTTCCCTTAGAGGATAGGGTATATATGCCTGGGTATGTGAATGTAGCAATCAGGAAATAGCACAAAGTGAAATGGCTGTTACTGCATGTTTTTCAGCTTTTCAATGTATTGCGGCTCACAGGGATTTATTACAAGAGAAGGTTGTTGATTTTCGTTTGGAGTGAGTTTTTTATTATTTTTGTTTGTTTTTTGTTTGTTTTCTATTTAGATGGCGCTTTATTTTGACCGTGCTTTATTTTGCACTATACCCTTCCATTGTCAGAAACAATGCCTCCATTAATAACTACCCCTCCCTTGCTAAATAATTCCTTATCATATAGTAAAAGAAATCATTACTTTTTTTTCATGCTCTCTCTGTTTCTTCTCTTCCCAAGACCCAACCTGACCTCTACCAACTTCTGTAAGGTTCAGAAGCAGAGGCTTTAGAAAGGTGAAAGCTGCCAAGTGTATTGGCTAACAATTCATTTGTACACTTTTCAATTTATAGAACTATCCCTCAGCCTCAGTTTTTAATTTGGTGCTTTAGATGAAATCCTATTTGGGAAAATCAATGAGAAGTTAACCAAAGCCTAGGCAGCTGCAGTGGTTAGAAGTCGACAGCTTTGATTTCATGCCAAACTGACATCTAGGTTTAGTTTTTCTGTGTTACTTATCCCTCATTCTCCAACCTTTTGCCATATCACATGATGTTATCCTATCAAGCTTTGATACTGGTAGGGGAGAATTTGTGTGCTGAATGGAGCATTGCTTGTTACCTTACACCGCAATTTTACAGTGACAAAAATATCAAACAAAAGAAAATATATAGCAGAAATAGATATTTAACACAATTTCTGACAATGTTCCAGCAGCTGTGCCTGTTGTTCTGATGCCCTTCACTGCTGATGATTTAAACCAGGCTATTGATTAAATCATATCACCGGTTGAAGGTAAAAGGCCAAAGATGAATTTATACAACACAAAAATACAAAAATACATTATTCATACTCATTGCATACAAAATTAGTGTGGGTCAGTTCATGTTTTCCACAAAATTTTTTTAGCCTTTTTGTTTTGAAATATTTAAAATGTTCTTGATGAATTAATATGGCCGTTAAACTGAATGATAGCAATGAAATTAAGACAGATAAAATAACATGATATTAATTTCCCTCCTCCATTTTAGCAATGGATTTAAACACATAAATATACATTTAAATGTATGTATAGAACACATATAAACATATAAAATATAAAAACTGCTGAGGAACACATTGAGTGTAGGTAGCTTGGGGTGCAGGTGCAGTGGGAGCTGCAGGTTGAGGTCTGGGTGGGACCCCAAGGCAGGAGGCTGTGAATTGCCCTCCCTTTGCATAACAAAGGGCACAGGGACATGAGGCACAGCCAGGTGACCAGGACACTGGACACTCAGTGATGCAGCAGGAACCAAGGACTCCAGACTTTGTCAAGCTTGATAAGTGAGGTGATAAAAGCCCAGTGTTTTCTTTGTTCAGGGTCCCTCCTGGGAGACAGCATCTTCAGCCATTTCTGTGTTACTCCACCATGGATAAATGGCTTTATGGAGCAAGATATCTGAGACCCTGCCATGGGAAACCTGGGGTGGAGCCCGTGAGGAAACCTGGTCTGGCTGTGTCAGTGGGGTGTGTGGGGAGTTAAAAGAGAGATCGATTGAATCACTGTAGCTGAAAAGGGGCTTTGGTCCCAGTTGGGTCAGTCAGACGTGGTGGCCATGTGACTGAAGCAGTGCCTCCTGAATAGTCAAACTGGGGTGTTTCCTTAACAAAACCAAATAAAGACAGTTCTCAGCTAAAGTGTTGTTTACCTATAGCCACATGTGTGAGCTATTATTATATATATTATTACTTGAGTAATAGGTAGTATGCAGAGATCAGTCAACAAAGTGAGTGAAGTGTCTTCAGAAGTCAACAGACTTGATAGAACAGATATTTTCTGTGAGCCTTGTAGTGCCCATAACCATTTTACAATGTAAATCCAGCCCCCAGATGTCCATGGTACTGAAAACCAGACACTGGAAACAGTGTGTAACAGAGCAGCTTTTAATAGTAATACAGACAGGAATCAAAGGTTAGAGGGAAAAAAAACAGAGACCATTATGCAGAGAGAAGGTCGGAGTGATGGGTGCCTGCTTAGCTCCTTCCCTACTTGTGTGAGGTCACTCATTGCAGCCGTGGGTTAGGAAGTGGGAAGTGGGAAAAAGCAACCAGCTTTTGATAATGTTGTTCCATTGCAGGTAGGGCTAACATTGAAAACTCTTTCAGGGAACCTCTTATGTCATGCTTTTATTTTATTCCAGTTGGCTGAATCTGTCCTGCTGAAAGTAGGTCTGAAGGAAGAGTAGGTGTTTGATCTTACTCTGAATAAAGTCAATACAAAATTGTTTTTGACATTAGTGGTACAAGTAATGTCCATAGAGAGAAACCATTTAAGCCCTTCCAGCATATTTAGAATATTTCCAATGTAAAATAGGAACTCAGAAACTGAAAGCTTACAGTTTTTAACCTAAACTTACTCTTTTACTGGGCATTTGTTAGGCAAACGAAGATTGCTTTGATATGCTATTATTCACTGTAAGGTTAGAGTTTCATAAAAAGTCAGGAGGAGTAAATTAGATCATCTTTCTGTATCTCTTACTGTACTTAAAACACTGCCTCAATATTAATTCCAGAACATAAGGCCAGAGAGTGATTTTCAAATAGTGGCCTATAAACTGCTAGTGACCTACTGTTTCAAAAATTGTGCCAAGCTAACTAAGGAAATCCCAAGAGGTTAAGTTAATTATATTAATATTAAAATTATTCATCGTTGTTTGCAATTACAGCTGGCCATGTCTTTTCTGTATTGTTGTTAAAGAAGTTAACAACTGAAGTCAAGTACTGTATCAGCAAGAAGTGTTTCCTTGAGTTTTGGAGTTGGGTTTTTTTCCTCATTAAAATAACAAATCTCAAGTTGACTCGTGGGATTTCTTTCCTCAATTTCCTTTGGGGTGCGTTTTTTAGCTAGTTGGGGCAATTTATTTTTTTAAAACACCCTGTTATCTTCTATTTTTTACTTTTTTTGTGACAGTAGAATTCTTGTAAGCAGAAACTATATTTATCAAAGTAATAAGTATTTTGAATGAGAATATGTCTTTTGTATAAGGTTGGAAGTACAGCTAAAAATAGAAGCTGTGGGAGAGCAAATTCCCAGACATAGACTGATGTTTAAACAAGTTACCATTTAAGTTCTAGATGTCAACTCAAGGGCAAAACCCCCAAATTAGTTTATAGGTTCAGTGTCGGAGAGTCTGTAAGTATCTAAGCTTTTACAGTTAAAGTTAATATTTCTAATAATCTGTCAACGTGCATGCACAGGGGCATCACCCAAATTGGCTGAACTACACATTTTGCTGTCAAACCTGTGATATCTAAATATGTTTTGAGACAAAGGGCTCGTCCCTGTGAATGATCTCCATGAGAAGATATATCATCCAGTGGGTGGATTTTTAGGAATGCCTATCGCATGCTGACTGCACAGTGTGAAACACCAGCCAACGCGTTTGTTTCTTGGAGGTGGACAGATGAAGAGCCAACCTGCAATAGAGGGCACTGACACAGCTTGTGCAGCACTCTGTTGTGACAGAGCGGGGGCCTGTCCAGGGAGGAGCATGATCTTTGTGTGCATCCTTTTGCTTTGCATGTGAAGAATTGACATTTTAAGCATACTATATTTATTCAGTGAAACTGTACTGCAAAATAACCTGACATTACAGACACTTAGTGGCTTTCCTTGAAGCTAGTGTAGTTTCTCTGTGGCAGGGAATACAAGAGTTGGGACGTAGGAAAAGAGAGTTTAAATGTAAGGAATCATGACTTAATGGAATATTTTAGGTCTATCTGGTGCTCAGTGTGTGTGAACTTACTTTTTCTTCTGGTTTCAGTTCCAATACCATTGTTTGTGCAAAGATGATAATGCAAAAACAGATTTGAAACACGGGTATAGAATCCAGGGAAAAAAAATCTAACACATATTTTAAAAAGAAAAAGAAAAGCTAAGCAAAAGCAAAAAATATTTTTTGCTCAGAAATTAAAGGAGAAATTAAGTTTTAAGTGGTAGTTTCACAGAGATGTTTAGCTCTAGATTGGTAATATGATCAAAACTGGGAGAGAAATATCCATCTGCTGGGTGTGTCCTATTTATCAACCACATTTCTTTTCCTTCATGCTGGGGGTTCCATTCTGCCTGTCCCAGTACACAGTTGCAAATTCCCTTCCAGAAATCTCAATATATCGCAGAATTTAGGTGTTCAACTTCTTCATAAAGTCTGTGTTGAGAGCAGGTACAGAAACACCTAATGTCCTGTATGGGTCTTTACAAAGATCTAAGGCATATTTAGAAACAAAATTCTCATTTGTCAGATTACAGATTTCTTTGTAATGCTACCTAAATATGTGAAAACATGGCATTAGGAAACTTTTGAACAAAACAAAAAGGCGAGAAACGCATGTATTTTTGTTTATTATTATTAAAGAACGTGAGATCCCTGCAGTGAACATAGTCCACTCTGAGCATTTAGTTCTTATGTAATAAGTACAGTGATTTTGAAATAAATTTGACAAGATTAATAAATATAAAGGTTGTTTTATACTTCTGTTATAGTGACTGCATTGAGACCTAGAACTGATTTAAAGTTACAGAATGCATGATCCCGCCTGAATTTATCCTACTACTGCAACATTCAGAAGGCTTGAAATCACTAGCTGCAGATTATATGCAACTTTCATGAGGTCAATGGCAATTTCTCACATCTTGTTTAATGAGACTTAATTGCACAGCTGCTATTCTGCAAGTATTTTTTAATACATGATACTTCACGGTTCTTTCCCTTGGAACCATCTTCTTCCTTATTCTATTTATACAGGTTATGCTGCATAATCCACAAAGATTCTGTTGTCTTTGCTTCTGTGAGGAAAATATAAATTAATTTATTGTGAAACCAAAATACAGCTCAGCACCCCACACCACGTGAATTCTGCATTACAAGCATTAGTGATGTTAGGTTTACAAATGCTGGCAAAGTATATTGAAAGATGGACTGCTGCCTGGGCTCTCTGAAACAAGATATTGAACCCCAGAATGCTAGCATGAAATCCATGGAAGCTGTACCATGATTTTGTAAAATGTCAAATTATGCCTGAAGAAAGATGGACAGCTGTAACTCATAAGCACAGCAGGAACAGATGAATTGCAAGGTCAAATCTCATTCTGGAGTAGAGCACTAAGATTGATTTTTATTTCATTTTTAACTCTACCAGAAGATTAAAAAATAATGAAATTAGGTTTTCAAGCTTATGCGTGAGTGTCCATAGAGTGGAAAGGTTTACTCAGAAGTCTCTTTTTTTCTCATGATTTCTAAGTCTAGATTTTTTATATATATATAAAAAAATGTGTGTGTGTGGCTGTATGAATGAAGATGACTTAGGAGAGTAAAACTTTTGGGTGAAAATCTGTAATTTTGAACAAAGGGAATTAATGACCAATTTTCATGCAAGTTTTCATGTGCAAGATTTTAACTCATACATCAGTTGTACAAAATGAATTTACAGCCAATCTATCAACCTACCCTCTCTTGAAGAACAAAATCTGTAAAAATTATGAGCTACATAGGTGGTGTCACAGAAAAAAAACACATTATATTTAACACTTCAGTGTAGGGGTAGGTAATGAATTAAGTAGTTAGCATCAGACACTTCTGGAAGTTTAGACTAAATGATCTAATCTCCATTTAGGTCCCACAAAATTTAATATTCTTACTGTCCTTTTGTTTGCTTTTGGCTACCCCTTTAATTCATTAAATGAATGAATTCAGGGACTCAATTATTCCTTCATCCTTAGATTCCATTTCAGGTGTGCTGAATCTGTTTGATTCATTTGTTTGGGGCTTGGTATATGTATAAAGATTAAGGTTCAAGGACAGCTTTTCAATTCACTTGATCTCTATTCTGATCTTGGACCAAAAGCATTTAAAGGAGTTGCTTTGAAATTGCAGGATGTCTGAGCATGGAAGAAGATTGCTTGTGGTTTCAGGTGTTGTACTCTTCTATGGGGCTAATTTCTCATCCACTGCATTTTGGAAACTAAGATAGACTTCCTCTTTACTGCCTTTGTCTACCTTTTGTACATTAACCCCAGCTGGTAACTAAGCCCCACTCAGTCACTCACCCACTTTCCCTGTGGTGGGATACAAAAGGGAATGAGAAGAGTAAAAGTGAGAAAACTCATGGCTTGAGATAAAGACAGTTTAATAGATAAAGCAAAAGCTGCACATACAAGCAAAGCAATATAAGGGATTCATTCACCACTTCCTATGGGCAGAGAGGTGTTCAGTCATCTCCAGAAAAACAGGGTTCTATGATGTGTGATGGTCATTTGTGAAGACAGTTATCCTATAGACTCAGTGAATCCATATCTCTTCAATTTGGAGAGAAAGATGTTGTGGGGAACTGTGTCAAAGGCCTTACACAAGTCTAGACAAAAAAAATCCATAGCTGTTCCCTTGTCCATTAATGTAGTCACTCCATCACAGGAGGCCACTAGGTTTGTTAGGCAGGACTTGGCCTTGGGGAAGCCATGCTGGCTGTCCTGAATCACCTCCCTGTTCTCATGTGCCTTAGCAGAGCTTCTAGGAGGATCTGTTCCGTGACCTTCACAGGCACAAAGGTCAGACTGACAGGCTGGTTGTTCTCAGGGTTCTCCTTTCTAAGGTTTGTAAACATTGGTGTAGTATTTTCCTTTTCTCCAGGTACTTGGGACTTAGTTTGATTGCCATGACATTTCTAATATCATGGAGAGTGGCTTGGCAACTATGTCAGTCAATTCCCTTAGCGCTCTGGGATGCATCTCATCATGTTCCATAGACCTTTGTGCGTTTGGGTTCCTCAAGAAGGTGATCTTCTCTTACAGAGTCTTTGTTTTCCCTGTCCTCATCTGTAGGAGAAGGGAATACAAGTGACTTTGCCCCTGATAATAACTATGTTAGTTACCCAATTCAGTCTCAGCCCTGATGAGCTGCAGCTTAAGATAAGTGTGATAAAAGGGAGTGGGTTAGCTGGTGAGGGGAGGATCATGAGGGAGGAGGAACTTTGAGGAAGAGGGATTGAGAAGATTATGAAGAAGATGGATCCTGGGGAGAGAATCACTGCTGTGAGGTCAGTCTGGGTCTGCAGTTAGAGCCTGTTGCTGGAACCTGCAGTCATAATCTAGCTAGGTAAAAAGCCTGCATTCAGAGTCTGCAAACCAATACCTGCAGTCAGAGTTTAGCAGGACATAACCACCAGTCAGAGGCTGCAATGAAAACCTACAGTAGGAGCTTGCTGCAGCCAGAGTCAGTGAATAATTGGAGTCAGGATGGCTAAGCTGTAAAGAGGAATAAACTGGGACCCTTTTTGTGCTGTGATAAACAAGAAGTCTGTGTCTCAGCTCATTTCTGCTGTCTAACAAGAGGGCTGCTGCAACACCTACCTGCTTTCAATTCATTTGAGCTGAGGGGGAGGGAATTTACCAGGGAGACTGAGGCAAAATGATTGCCAAGTAGCTCAGCCTTGTCCATAGTCTCTAATATGCCAGTCATGTTCATTGGTGCCATAAATGCTTCCTTTAACCTTCTTTTTCTGGCTGATATACTAGTAGAAGCCCTTGTTATTTTTTGCATCCCTTGACAAGTTCAACTCCAGTTTCACTTTCCATCCCCTTCCATATACAACTGGGCAACGTGCATATTATTTTCCCAGGGTACCTGTCCCTGCTTCCACTGCCTATGGAAGTGTCTGTGCCGCTGAATGGCAATTTGTAGAATGTCTCTTTGTACTTTCGCTCTGGTAAATGTCATCATGTGTATTCTTTTTTGTTGTTTGGCTAAATGTAGCTTACAAATTCATGTCTTACATCATGTCTAAATATCTTTTTTCTGACTGTGATTTTTGGAGTAATGTTTGGACTAAGTTTCAAAGACATAGCTATACTTTTGAAACTGTTGTCATGCTGTCACATATATAATAGAACAAACTTTTTGAAGTTACCTCTGTAGAGTCTTTATATATCCTGGCTTTTCTGGCTGTGAATCAAGATCCCATTAAGAGTCATTCTGATCACTCTTGCTACATTTGGCAAAAATAAGGAGATACCTCCTATTCTGATCACTCTTGCTACATTTGGCAAAAATAAGGAGATACCTCCTAGGGAAGATAAGATATAAGCCATAAAGATCCTCAAAGATTAAAACAACTTCAATTACTCTTCCCCCTCATCCAGATTTAAGTGTAGTTTAATCCCTGCAACCACTTCCACTTAACAAGTGAGTCACACATTTTCTATCACATGAAAGCTGTGAATATGTTTAAGTGTAGCTTGAGAAGGAAACCAAACTATAAATCTTGTGTAGATGGACAACAATATGACTAATTTTTACTTTGAATTAGTAAATAATATTTTTGCATGATTTCAGGAGAAAGAAGTTTTGTTTAGTAAAAATAAATTATTTGGTTTGATGTTCTTTTAGTTTAGAAGATTTTTTTTTAACATACGGACCATACCTGTAATGTTATTTGAAAGACTATATATGTCGTGGTCAGTTGTCCAGCTCTGACACTGCATGATTCAAGTCAACAACAATTAATTCTACAGGCTTTTGAGTCAGATTTCCTTAAACAGTCTGGGATAAAAGTTAATATAGCAAGGTGAATGATCAGGGATCTATTATTGGAGGCTGCATTTAGTTAGCAAAAGTGTTTATTTCATGATACACAAATACATTATTAAGTGACTTGATAAGTGGTTATAAACTCATAAATATAACTCTATTGTATTATAGTTCAGTATTAATAAATAATTACAAAATTAAACATAGGTTAAGCATTTGATAATTTACATTTGGAAGGGGTTTGTTTGTTTTTAATATCTTGTTATCTCAGGTAGGAATGTAGTACTCAGCCAAGGTACATTTATTTTAATTTTCAAGTTCAGCCTTCCAAAAGTACTTCTTGACAACACAGAGAAAGTAACTTTTACAGAAGCTCCAAGTGGATGACTCTCACACACTAGCGTGTTCAGCACCTTATAAGAAAACCTTGCACAGGCATACTAATTACCAACAGATCATGTAAATATATTTGTCTGGTTCTCTCACTATAGCTGCAAACTGTAGCTCCCTCTCTAAGCAGTTATGTTGGCAGATGGCATGCTGGTCCTTTTCCAGTAGACTTCGCCAGCTCACAGGGCTACCACCCACTCCCTTCCTCTTTCCCCAACCTTGCACCTCCTGTATCTTTTTAATACCCTTGAATCTCCCCAGAGCTCTTGGAAGGTGGTATATTTAGAGAAAAGGACAGTTTCATGTTCCAGGAGATTTTAAAACATGCCAACTAAGGCTTGGCTGGCATGGTAAAATTTGCAAGAGCATCTGTCTATAAAATATTCTGACTCTACTTCTTACTGATCTCTGTTGGAGGCTTTGAGGGGAAGCTTGCAGTTCTTGTTTTACAAACTGAAAAAAAGAGAAAAGTCCTTGAAAAAAAACCTGTAAAATAATTGAAACTTAATAGAAAATATATATTGTTGGTCCCAAAAAAGATAGCTTCAAGCCTACTGCTCTGTCTTCTTTTTCCTGGTCACCATGATTTATTCTAAGAACCTGTGCCCTCAATGGAAAATTTGAAATAGACTTTTTTTCACAATGGAGGCTTTGGAAATAAAGATGGCTTAATATCTGAAATTAGAGTAAAAGTTTTAGTGTCCAAAAATGAATTAAATCTGAAAATTAAAGTAATGAACATGACCCAAAAAACCCCCAAAATCCACAACAAAATTCAGCTTTGTGAGAGATTTTCTTACTAATTAGTACTCATATAACATTATAGAAAAATCTATAATACGAAGCAAGATCAGATTCCCCATAGAAAATTGTTGGCTATGCCTCAAAGGCTATACAAATTACAATGAAAATATGGGCAAATAATGGGTGACAAGAAATTTTGTTAGTTTAAAACCATAAAATAAATGTATATGTACTCTTTTTTCTAAGCATATTTACCAGCTGCTGAGAAACCTTTGTGGTATCTCTATCAAGTGTAATGACATGGTTTTTATTCAGCAGAAAATAGGTTTGGTGCTTTTATGTTTTTACTTATGGTGAACCTAAACTTCATCCACTATTTGTACGAAAAATGTCTCATTACATGAAGGTAATTAAGTATCTGTCATTGCCAGATGCTGTTCCTTTTTAAAGATGGTGACATTTCAGCACTGAATTATGACTGGATTTGAATAAGGATTTACAACAGACCTTCTCTACATTACTTTCTTATCATAAAGCAGACTGTACCTAAGTAATTGCAGTTTTCTTTGTGCCATTTGCAAGAAGTGCTGTTTAGGGTAGAGAACAGGACTTAGAATTTTGAGGAAAGCTGGTACTTTAAAGCTGGCACAAATTAAACCTGCAGTTATGACTGAAAGTTGGCAGAGACAGATGACAGAGTACTTTGCTCCACCAGGTCTATCCCTGCACAACTGGCTTCATTATCAACCAGCAAGCAAAGAAATAAATAAATTAAAATAAAAATAAAAACCCCAAAGAAATTATATGAAAAATATGAAGATCACTGCTTTGATGAATTCCTGTATTCAAATGCAGATTACCTTGCCAGGAGTTTTTCATAGGGGAAAGTTTCTGACTTACTCTTTTGCACTTCAGTGAAAACCAGGATCTTGTAAGGTTGTAATATTATTTTGCCTATGGAAGCAGAGATCAAAGAAATATTCTTCATCACCTCTATGCTCCATTTGAAAAGTTGATGAGCTGTAGGATATCTTTTTGCTTTGGCTGGTCTCCACAGCAGTGGAGGGTATTGGCTTCATGTGACATAACAATTCCTATAAGCAATGTTTGAAATTCCAGAGCCAGTCTTTGAAAGAAGATATCTAGAAATGTAGTGATCCTTTTTTTTTGGTAGTTACAGGACGTATTTTTTGGGTGTTGTTTTTCTTTTTTTTTTTGTTTTACCACATGTAGCTGAATAAAATTACAGAGAGAAGACTGACGAGTCAGTAATATGTCGAGTGACTTAGTATTTCCATTTTCATATACTGAATCTGAAAGACACTTGCTTGGTTCTGCTTATGTCAAATTATTATGATATGTCTCTCAGTCACTTTCTGACAATTTCCACTGTTGTCACAAGATTTTTAGCAATGTGGAGGGTTGACAGAGTAATATTTTCAAGAGTAATTAGTGACTTTGATTTTTTTACTTGTTGATTTTTTTTTTCTTTTTTTGCTTTTAAGCCTGTTTCTTTTTTGAGTGACTGTGGTGTAGTACTGTATTTTCACAAGCATGTAGACAGCAAAGGTATTACTTCAGGGGAAAAGTCCTATGAATTATAGTTACCCACACGTTGCACCCTCTCATCTTGTGGTCACTGCTAGATCTTTGGGTTTCTAACCACTTTGTAATTGTAGCTTCCTTCTTGAAGAGCTTTATCTGGTCATAGAATCATAGCATCAGTTAGGTTGTACCAGACCTTTAAGATCATCAGGTTCAACTGTTAACCCAGCGCTGCAAGTCCACCACTAAACCGAGTCCCTGAGTGCCGCATCTAATTGTCTTTTAAATATCTGCAGGGATGGTTTAACCAGTTATCTGGGCAGACTATTCTAATATTTGATAACCTGTTTGGTGAAGAAATGTTTCTTACTATCAAATCTAAACCTTTCCTGGTGCAACTTGAGGCCAATTTCTCTTGTCCTCTCACTCGCTATCTGGGAGAAATAACCAACACATCACAGCTTACTCCTTTCAGGTAGTTATAGCAGAGATAAGGCCTCCCCTAGGTGATACAGGTGAAATTCAGGTCTTCATTCTGACTCCAAATTGCATCTTTTTTAGTCTAGGTGTAGAATTTGGGAGAGGTAGATGTCGATTTTGCATATGACTGCAGTTCTAACAGAGTTGTGGTACCCCAGTAATAGGTTTTCAGGTATTGCTGAAAAAGAAGTCAGTGCATGAATTTAGTTTTAACTCTTATCTCTAACAACTGCAGAAATGTGTAGTGAGTGCAGTAATACACTCTTACAAGACACAGTTTAACCAGATCCATCACAGGATGTTAAGCAATTTTATTGTTTGACATATCTTTATTAAAATGCAAATTCTGGCATTTTCCCAAGCTGGAAAATCCTTTCCACTCAACAGTGTGAAGCAATAAAACCCACACAACTGTATTCTGAGAGAAAGTAATATTGCTAGGGCAATTTGCTGAAAACAGTAAAAAAATTCAAACTTGAGTGAAGAAAAACCATCACATGATCCTAAAAGGAAAGAAACAGCATCATAATATGGCTATTGGTGGTGTTATTCTCCTCCCTTTCTTACTAATTAACCAGTACTTTCTCAGGACTTCTACTGTTCAGCACTCACCTTCATGTTTTGCAGTCATACTTCATAACAAAATGACTCAAATAGTGTCCTAAATGTTTGTAACAACAGCTTACCAGTATAAACACTCTAGCTCATCTGTATTTGAACACAATTTACATAAATTGAAAGAAATTGTACAGTTACATTGTGAACTAAATGAAGGCAAAAAAGGAATCATGCAGTAAAAAGAACAGTGTTTGGCTAATGGTGTGGTCACTGCGGTATTCAGCATGCAGTATGTAAGCGTGTAAATGGCAATGTATTGAATTGCATTGCCTTTGATCAATTAGTAACTCTGTTAGCAAAACCTCTTGTTGTTGAATCCAATGGATTGAATTGGTTTAATAGCATCTAACAAGTTGCTTAATATTAAAAAACAAAATTGAAGTGTGAAAAGTTATACAAGTTAGATAATATCTAGTAAATCCAGAAGAAATTAGTTCGTACTTAGCATAAGTAGAGACAGAGGAATAGTTACTGGTCAGAAAATCCCTATTTTGTAAAGCAATGAAAAGAGCTAGAGAGAAGTACTTAATGCTGTGCAAGGGTGCTGTTTTGTAGGTGAAAAGGAAATTAGTCCTCAATTCTGGTGTTATATGCTATGATAAGATATGAAGTAGTGCTAATTAATTGTAGGTAACACTAGAATAAACTGCCAGATATGCACTCCTGCAAATTATACAGAGAAGTCAAAATATTAGTATAGTGCTAGCATCAACAAAAGCTAATAAAATATTAATGACAGAAGAGAAACATTAGAAATCTTTTGTAGGATATGTTCATTACAGGGCATGCTGGATTGTTTATAAAAAATATATATAGAAATGACCTGGCTTTGTTTCTGATTTATTTTTGAACCAGACAGTTGAAGCATTTACAGCTGCCAACACAGGAACTCTTGGACTCCTAGCAAACTATTCTGAAAATGGAGAGTGAATTGAAGGACTACTTTCTCTTGTTAAGACTTTTGATTTCATCAAAAGGATGAAATGAGTAGTCTTGGCTGTCTGCCTTGGCAAAGAGCCAAACAGGATTCAGAAAGTGTTTGGATGACACATGGTAAAAAAGAAGTAATGTTTTAGCTAAACATGTAATATGCAAGAAGGATTACCCTGTATCTCCAGTGTCTGCTTTTATATTTTCAGAGCCAGAGAACATAGACAGAGAAAGAGCTTGATTTAATGATTTAGATCTTTATTTTAGCCATAACGAATGGAACTTTGACTTTAGTGAAAGGGCTAAGCTTTCAGAAGAAACAGCTTAATATTGAGGGTGAAATAAATCACCTGCAAGTTTGATAATTTGAAACTTTCAAGTGAAAAAAGCTTTTGTAAGGTTCACCTAATAAAGAAGAGCAACCTAATCATATCCCCATAGGATCCAAAATATTTAACAAACATTAAAAGTCTTAAATCATTATATTATTTTAAAATGGATTTATCGAGGCTATATTTCATGCTCATTCCCACCTTCATGAAAACATAATGTGTCCTGGAATAAACACCTTAGAAAAATGGAATAATTCACCATGAATGTGGTTTGATAAAACTGTCTGATGGTTTCATAATGAAAATTAATCTCTACTTTCAGGGCAGTAGTCATCAATACAGTCTACAAATACTTATGTTTAAATTATAAAGTAACCTTTGAAAAAGTGGGTACAGCATTTGACAATCTCTCAAATAGAAATGGTATATAGAAATTCTTAAAGATTGGTATTGTAAGACAAAACCAAGTGGTATTACTGACAGGTTAGTCTTCCTTGAGATGGAAAATTATATTTGACATGCATAATGGCTGCTTTTCTAGAAACAGAACAAAAAAATAACTGAAAACACACTTGTGTAAAGTGTAAGGTCTAAGTAATCATCACATGATATGTCTGCAAAATGAGTCAGGTCTAGAAAGTTTTTTTTGTTAGAGAGAAATCAGCTATTGCCTAAAGGATGGGTGTAAAAACCAAAGGAAAACAAAATGAAGACTTTTAATCTTTAATCAGCATTACTGATGTCAGATCCTAAGAAATTTTTAAGGTATTCAAAGTAGAAATATAAACCCTCAAACTATAATTTCAAGTCAATTCATCTTCTTATTTTTATTAAGACTCCATGCTTCTCATTCCAACCTGAATGTCTGTAAAATGCATGCATCTTTGGAAAGTTCAAAGAACAACAGAATTAGCCAAGAATGGTGTGCCCTCATTTCTGCTAGTTCCTCATAATCCATCAAAAATATATCAGTAAATGTTGATTATCTTAGACAGTGCTCTAAAAAGTTAAAATTGATAATGACCACACATTTGAACTCCTGAAGTTTAGAAATGATGCATATATATAAATATGTATGCCCAAATGAAATGCAATTTTTTCTTTTATATTACACTTTTGGAAATGTTATTATACTTTCGGTAAATCTCTTATAATGTTTATAATCTGTTATAGGTTCAAAAATATTGCAAAGTAATGGTCCTTATATTTATTGTTTTATACCATGAACAAAAACAACTTTTTTGAATGTTGAACATCTTTTTAAAGTCCATGTTGTTTATTTCATCCCTCACTCAGTTCCAGTTTTCTCTTTACCACCACCTTTGGGTTCAGCAAAAGTAAAGAACTTACTCTGTAATACTGAAATTTTAGAGACATAAAAAAATATAAGATGTGTATTCTTGAAGAACTTTTTCTTTTTCCTAGAATGTAGCTCTTAGTTACCTTGGGCACAAGTACTTATCGTGTTTCTCTTTAAGAGCCATACATATGTAGGAATTTTATTTTGTGTATACCTATTTTTCAATTATACAGTACAGATTGAAAGTAGTAGGAGATTCTACTATCAGTTTTTATCTTCATGTTTGCAAATCAGTCTTGTTTTCTTCTTCCTCCTCTGCAGTCACACAAGCAGCTATAGTTTCTATGACTCATTTTTCTTTTCTTATGATTTTTCTTTCTTAGTTACACTTTCGTTATTTTTTTTAATTCCCATTTCCTTTTTCTTTTTTTTTTGTGTATTCATGTAGTACTTCTGTCATTAATGTATCTTCCTCATGATAGGAAAAATTTGTGTTTTCTTTCAACTTACTGTTTTGCATTCATAGTTATTTGCTGGTATTTTTAATGGCTCTCTTTCTATAACAAAACAGAAAGTTTGTGGACTGTTATCATAGAGTACACATTAGTCTGAAGAAGCTCCAAAAAGTCAGTAGGAAGTATGGAACATTTTAGCTGTACAGGAAGGTGACGAGCATTATTATGAAGGTTAATCCAGAATAAAACCTTAAAAAGAAACTATCTCTTAATCACTATTTTTGCAGATGATAAAAAGAAAGCCAAACAGATGAACTTGGCAAATGTAGCATATAATGGTCCTTCTTGGAGCAGTACTACAGGGGCCTCATTAGTAGACATTTTAGTACAATCATTTTTACCCCTGTGGCTGTCACTTCAGAGTAGTCAGAAAAGGTGGCTGTAGGAGCTAATCACAGTCATGCCTTTCTCAATTGTATTTTCCTTGTAAAAATGAGGCACAGGAGAGTTAGCAAGTTCTAATTGAAATCAGAATTATCATTGCCATGGATGGCATGCTGTGTCTGTAGGGTATGTTTGTGCCAGTGGAAAATTACCTTTTCCCCCTAATAAGTTTGGAAGCTTTAGACTTAAATGTAAAGTTGTGCTGAAGTCAGTATTAGCATACATTTTTTTCTGCTATTTTCAATGCCATTTCCATCTGACTGAGCAGAAGTACAGCTGTTAATTCATGTTTAATATTACTAACTGTGGTTGGTAAGGGGAGGGGCAGACTTCAAGATGTGCTGTTTACGTCACAGTTTAAAGTTTAAATGGACTCTCTCTTGCATGTAATTCCTTTTCCTGCAGTATTCCTCTATTTCTCTTTCAAAAATAATTATAAGTACCATTTTCTGCATGCAGCTTAATTGTCACCTTGAGAGACACTACAAGACCTCCAACATTCAAAAAAAATTTGTTTAAGTCCAGAGCAAAGTTTTACAATGGCATTTTAAATTGGGGGAAAATCTCAATTTTATTCAGCTTTAAAGAAGTATCCTCTTATATTGGTCCATCATATAGATACCAGAAAATAAACAAATGAAAGTAGAAAAGAGATTCCTGAACTTTCATTCCTTCCACCACTGAAATTTTGTGATAGTGGTGGAGTTATAATAACTTACTGTAACAAATATTAAAAATACCTTTCCTCTTTTCCTGTTGGAAAACAGGAATGTATTAAAAAGCAAAACAGGGAAAGAAAAATATTACTTAGTAAGTTTTGAGCTCTGTTAGGGATGTCTTTTGATTTCTGTTCATGTCCTAGAGCTTTCTAGATTTGAAAGACTTTATAGTTTTGAAGAATTGACACATTCCTTAAAGGAAGAATCCCATCTTAGACTATGAGTAATTGGTGAAGCCTAATTAAACTTTAAAGTATTTCTCTCTGAAAGAGCATGGTATCACAGTGAAGAAGACATGAATCTCTGTTAAAACATAGGTGAATTGAACCATGCTTTGATTTTAGTACAGACTTTTGATTAGTTGAGAAAATGGAGGCCAGACCTCAAATATCTTTTCACACAACTTTTGAGCATGCATTTAATCCACTTTTACCTATCTTCTAGTGTCTTAAAATGAGATTTAAAAGTTAAAAGTCTTTTATGCCATGTTGTTAATCCCTTGAATGAATTGCTGAATTGTTAGTTATTGCCATCTCTAAACATCTGCAAGTAAGGAGAAACCACATACTTGTTCCTAAGATTTAGAACCCTGAAAACCTTTCAGTAAGTTAAGGAACTGGGATTTTCTGATAAAAGGTAAAGAACCCACTACAGCACAGCAGCAACATGTCACTGTTACCAAGCAAAGGCCTGCTTAAAAAATGAGAAAAACTTAAGAACAGAAATTCTGTCAGTATGTCATCAGCAAAATGGATATTCACTGCATGTGATCCTTGATAAAGCTGATCATTGAAGGAAAGGGTGAAGCTGTTCCTTGCTGAGCTAATTGTAGGCCTTTAGACACCACCTACAATGTGGCTGCTTTATCCATGATCTCCCCATCTTTGGTCAAGGCAACAAAATAGTGTTATAGAATAAAAATTGAGATAGCACAGAAGGGGTTTTGAGTACTTCGAGTAATACAGAGTGCTACTGAGGCAGCAATAAGCAGGGAGTCTGAAAACAGGTAACTATAATGGAAAGTATTTTTCAGCTTTAACTGAAGCAGATGCTATCACATACGTTTTGTGATACTGACTTCAGAGGAGGCTAGCATAAGAAGTGATTAACCCAAGAGGTTATACTGACTGAGGTGAAATTAAGGTCAACATAAGTACAATAAATCCCCATGTTTCTTGAATGTCTAAGTCCAAGGGCAGACATTCTGAAGGGTTTTATTTGTGACCAGGAGAACCCTTTTTATTTCTTTTTGTTTGTTTGTTTGTTTTGATGGGGAAGCAGTATTGTGGTAATAATTCCCTAAAGCTTAACAAGTGCAGGGGAGCTGAAAGAAGTAATTCTAAAGCTGAAGTCTATAGGGATAAACATATTTTCCATAATAATTGTTGTAACAGAGTCATAAGTGTTTGTCTTCAAAGGGAATACTTCTATAACTATTAAAAACTTTGATGATTTTAATCATTTTAAGCAAGATTTAAGTCAGAGAGAGAAACAGGAAAAGATACTGAAGAGATAAGTTAGTACTTCAGGAGTTAGAAATGAGAGAGTGAGAAAGAATTCTTGGTTTCTTTTCACACCAGTATGAGAAAAGTATCAGAAAATGATTCAAAAGAGATAGGAAGAAGCTGAAGTGAAGAAATCACCACAGAAGACTGTAAAAACTGTTTCACTTTTATTGACATTATGGATGATAATGTCGGTGCTGAACTGACTTTCTAGTCCATTGTCTGTCTGAAAAACTAAATAACCTTCAGACTAATTTCGTTCATTTATCTCACTAATCAATTATCTGATTCCCTCAGTGCAAGGTAAGTAGCTTTTGTATTTTCTTTTTTCTTTTTTTTTTCATCCTCTGTTCTTTGTCCTTTCATACTCTGTTTTTCTACAAAGATGGACATGGTGAGAGAGGTATTTGAAGCAGTTCTGCTACAGATAATAAATTACCTTCCCCCCTGCCTCTTTCCCTCGAGTCCTCATGTCCATGTGCTATCCTTAAAGCATGAACAATTAAGAAGGTAAATACTAAAGTACAAGTAAGAATTGATTATAATATTATTTCAAATAAGAAGGTAAAAACTACACCATTTACAGATGTAAATTTTCAAAACTAAAATATTTTTCTCTTGAATTTTCTCTTATGTTTGTATTAAATTGTTCTTTACACAGTAACAGAAAATGCTGAAATGTCTTTACTATTATACTTCTGTATTGATTTTTTTAAAAGAAAATTTCATGTTGTCGTAGAAGGTTTTATTTATATCTAGTGGTGTCTGGTTTAAGATGTGGGACACAAATATCATAGCATTGCATTGAAAAGGCCACAGATTCTTGCCACATTCTCATTCCCAAGTTACATTCATTGTCTCTTTGTGTGCTTGATTTTTTGCATGCTTAAACACTTTTGTAAGTAGGACAGACCTCAATGTAGGCTAACATACACGATTTTAATGATTTTTTTTTCTCCTCATAATAGTTTCTCATTGGAAGCATGTTCACTGAACAGTTGGGAATATTCTTTATGTAGAAAAGTAGATATTTCCTTCCTTTGTCTTTTTTTTTCTTTTATTGTTTTAAGGGAAATAATATTGAGAAATTACGTTTTTATCATACAATCATGAATATCAGGAAGGGGTCTTCAGTTTATAGCAATTTCCAAATTCTATCACAGACTAAGTAAGTTTCAAGAGACATTCCCCAAGCTTTGGATAAGCAAACATCTATTATAAACTACAGTGTGTAGTGTATATTGTTAATGATACTTTCAGAGGGTTCTCTTAAAAAAAAAAAAAGAAAAAAAGAAAATTCACATTCAAAGTGAAGGAAGGGAGGGCAGCAAAGGACAAAGAGCCAGACTCCACTCTACAACTCTATATTCTGTTAATGCAGATGTTGTAATTCATCTTTCGAGTCAATTACCCTTCTGGTGGCTTATGGGGAGAGCACAGTCATTAATATTTCCAATAAAGCCGATTGTAGTCAGATGAAATTTCAAACAGATTTCAAGCGGGAAAAGAAATTAGGTCAAGAGAAATAGCCACCACAAATTAATGAGCCCACTGATAGATAACTTCACCATTAGCATCACTACTTCCATAAACTGATTCGATGATGTAGAATTAAATCAAGATGCTGTTTCACTGAATAAGGAGAAAGTACAGACATTATATCTATTTTTTACCTTTCTTTCTTTTTATACTCTGAAAAGTGTGCTGCTGGAGCAAGTGGAGTATAAACTTTTTAAATCTTTAAATATGGGGAGTTTAGTGTGGTTCCTTTGTTGTTCTTCTATGCTTTTCTATGTGTTAAGGCATTTCTTCTGTAGAGACTTCATTGCAGGTCTGTCTCATGGAAATATATGGTATCTGAGATATCGAGAAAGAGAACACCAGGGCTGAGAGGAGCTCTTGCTCTACTGTTAAAACCATCAATGTATGTACAAAATAGATAATAATTTAAGGTGTGTGGGGTTGTGTGCATACACATAAAATGACTTCACAGATCTCAGTGTGAATCTTCATACACTGAGAAGTCATCTCAGGCCCAGATAAATAAATAAATCATAATACCCCCTATAATTGACATATATATGTACACATGTGCACACACATGTAATATACACAAATAGAACAGGACAACAGGCACTATTATTTTACTTCTTTTTACTGGTTTTATTATTTTAGTACTACCTTTTTCATGTCTTTCCAAGGCAATTAGTTTAGAATCACTTTGTGTAGAAAAGAGAAGGAAAACACTACAAACCCATGAAACATCCTAAAGGCTACATTACCTTGTAAGAAGTCAGATGGAAAAACTGTATGTGTTTCATGTTGCTTCTTGCTTTAGTATGATGAAGCTTTAAATACCTAGAAAATTGTTTCAGTCTCACGGAAATTTATACTGTAAACATAATATTGCAACTGAATACAGGTAACTCTCTATATACTAAATATTTAAATTTAAAAGAACAATGTGATTGGAATATAATGGGAGAAGACTCCAAAACCAGCCAGCTTCAAGCTTCAAAATTATTCTTGACCGTATTGACTAGATTTGTTAACAGCACACATTGCTAGTAGTTAGCACTTAATCGCTAGCAATCATCCCTGACAAGCTTATTTTAAATTAGTTATAAGCATACAGTGCCACTGAAGTGATGCCATTTTAGTTCATACTGATAGCTATAATCCATCAGTCCAGGGAACAATTTGAGAGGGAAAGCCATAACAGAGTCTCTCACCTTCTTTCCTCCTCATCCCTCCCTGTAAAACACCATTGGTGTTCTGTGTTCCTCTGCCTCTTCCCCAAAAGAAAATTTGGTGATCTCAGCTTCTCTTGACATTTTTTTTTGGGATGAGGGCTTCTTCTGGTTTTGCAAATTCTGCAGGATTATTCTGGTTCCATCAGACACTCTGCTTGCCTTCTCTGCAGGATTATTTTGGTTTTACCAGACATCATTCTTGCCTACTCTGCATCCTTAGTTCTTATCTTGCAGAGTTTAATACTGGTGCATTTTTTATGCACCCTGTTTGTGACACTGCCTCACAACTCCATCTGTGTCTTTGCCAATTAAGGCTATTATTTATACATTAAAGCAGAGCTGCACTGCAAGATGTTGTTAATGTTTTTACAATGTGAAAGTATGCTTGTATACTGTACCTGGTTATGCTATTTTAGTGTGCTTATGTCTTTTACAAGAAAGAAAATTCTAATTTTCTTACTTAATAGCCATCTAATTACTTCATGCAACAGGTGTCATTTTTGGCTACAGTAAAATCAAATCATGTTTGGAAACAAAGACATTTTAACATAGCTTGAAACTCGGTGCCATACCTGCATCAAGAAAAGGTTAAATCTCTAGTCAGGTTCTAGTTAGATTCAATTTACATTTAAAAGGAGTGTTTTATTATAAGTTATTTGAATAGAACCTAAGTGGTATATTTAGCAGACACAAACTGAACTGCTTCTGCAGAAGAAAACTCAGATATATGTTCTGAAAAGTTAAGCAAGTATGGATATTATTCACTACTTTGAAGCATGAAGTCTAGATGGCAATCACTGAGTTTAAACCAGCTCAAAATCATGAGAGTTTACCAGTCGTAGGAACCCTGGCAATCACAAAGCAGTTCTGAATATGTCTGTGAAAACTCTGTTGACACATTTTTTTCTATTTTTTTTCTTAATATTTATTCATCTAAATGAGTAAATTACAATTTTCTCCAGGTAATTTATTTGGAAAAATTGAGGAAGAGATTTAGAAAGATCTTGTCATTGCATGAAATAGGGAAAATATTGCTAAATGTAAACACCTTGTGGGATCGAACATGCTGAATCTCCTGTAGCATTTTTGAAAACCTTCCAAAACTGTGTGCATAGGTTAGCTTTGTATGCTTAGGAGACAACTTCAAATCACTTGAAGGCAGGTAAGCAGCAGATCACTTTTGGCTGTTACTGTGTTTGGCTATATTGGTGTGTCATGTCTTTCTTTTATTTACAATTTAGCATTGAGCACTGTAAAGCTCCAAAAAAACTCACTCAGTGAGACTTTTGAAAGGGCTTATGGTTGTTCCTGTACTCTGTGTTGGAAGCATGGGAGAAATACTAACAAGAGGTCAGAACAACAAAATAAAACTCTGTGGGCAACTTTAGAAAATCAGAACTTGGGCAAGAGGTCTAGTGCAACATTCAATCAACATAGAGAACTTTGAAAACATTAACTTACCCAATTCAGCTTACAAACTCTAAGCCCATTCAATTTTAAATTCCTCAAAAATTCTAGGAAGAGAGAATTAGAAGAAGGAGGAAAAGAAAAAGACAGAAAATATATAGAAAAGGATACATATAGCTACCAACTCCTGGGTTTCAGTAGTGCTAAGCTGTTAGAAATTCCAAGAGGACATAGGGTCAATACACATTTGCCACATGTTCAACCTTAAATACTCCTTGGCCTTCCTGGGCCCTTCCTCTAGCTGGGACTTCTAGTCATTTGGCAACTCTGGGGCTGAACTGGAGCTCCAGGGCTGGGGTGTGAACCATTGCCTCCTCTGTGCCAGTGACTGGCAGCCATGACAGGACTGGGATAGAGGATCTAAGGGGTGGGGAGTGCAGGACATGGCATCACCTCAACAGAGCAAGGCCCCACCTGTCCCTTTCCCCATACACATGCACCCCAAAATGCTTTGAGACATAAAACTTTCCAATCTCTCATAACCACCTCATGTCTTGAGCTGCTGTCTGGGACCACAGTAATGGTACCTTTCCTCTCATGGCAACTGTGGGATTCTAATCTCATAGACAGAGATGAGAGGAAAGAAGAGTCCCCAAAATTGCAGGTAAGGTGTGATGCAGACCAGAATCTGGGAGGACAGTTCATGAGCCAGTCTTTCAGCTGCAGTGAGCAAAGAGTCCAGCAGATTGGTTGGTGATTTCTTTTTTGTTTCCAGTCTGTCACAATGACATGCAGACTTCCTTGCACATTTCTCTTCCCTCCCTTCTATTTTCTTCTCATTTTTTCTTTCTTTGAATATAGCAGATATGTAGAGTGTTACCCTTTTACTTCTTATGTTAGGAGAGTGTGGATAACTTGTAAGGTCTCTCACAGGAACTCAGGTCAAAGTTGGAAGCTAATGGTCTGGCTAGTCCTGAGTTTCCTGGTTCAGGATGGAAAAGTAAATCGTTGGTTTCAAATTATACAGACTGAAATTTGGAAGTCAGCTGCAAATCAGCTTAGAAAATAGAAATATTTTATAAAAGCACTTGAGGTTTCTCTGCATATTTTGTCTGAAGTGGAGTCTGATCACTTCTTCACATTTGATGAATGCTCGAATTGCCAACTACCTGATTTGTGATACTCTGCTACCCACTGTAAGAACTTCCCTATTACATTATTAGTCAAGCACAGCCCCATCCAAGGTATTCACATTGTTAGAGGTAGTTTTTTAACCCAGCTAAACAACAAAGACCCTTGGATTTTCTTATGGTTCTTTTTTTCACTATTTCAGGCTACAAATAGTTGTAAGTCTATGAACCTCAGTTTGCAGATATGATTCAAAGCTTTCTTTTTATATGATTAAATTCATTGTAACACTGGGGTGCCCATACAGAAGAGTATTGAAGTATTTTGAAAAGTAACTGTGCTAGTCAGGGTTTGGAATCATATGTATGTTTTTTCATAATATTCCCACGGCAAACTGGGAAGGGAAGGGATACCAGCCACATTCATCATGCCAAGTAGCATGGGAAACATGAGTTTTCTTGACCATCAAGAAATACGTAAGACTTAAGGTTTCATAGATAAGTAAACTCAAAAAATATTTATAATTATAATTCTATAGCTCATTTATACCATAAGGAAAGATAAATATCCTTGCATTATAGTGAACCTCTCATATTGGAGAATGGTTTCATTGAAGTAAAGGTCGAATATTTTATCAGTTTCAGTGAAACCAAGAATTCATTAAATACTATCAGCCCCTTGTTGCAAGTGGAATTTAACAGAAAAAGTAATTCTTGCTGTCACCAGATGCTCTGTCTGTTCCTTAGACCAGCACACTGGGATTGTATGTGCTTTGGGTGAATCTCCATGCATTGCAAGGTATAAAGTGAAAAATTGAAAGATACAAAAAGCAATATTAACAAAATAAGAAACATCTACCCTGGGGAATTTTTATAGGTTAGGTGGCATAGATGTCTAGAAAAAGATGTATTATTATTCTGCAGAAGTAATGTCAGTTTTGGAGAGAATAATGTCAATTATTCTTACTGTATCAGGAGTCCACCCAAAAAACATATTTTGTCTTACTACCTAAAAACTGGTTTCATGAGTAAAAGGCACAGAGGAGGTGAGGTCAATGGTGTTTTGAATATTGGTGGTAGGAGATATTTTACTAGTTTCAAGAATGTGTGTAATTATTAGTGTTAGATGCACTTCTTGTTGCAGGGGGTATTTTTTGGAAATCTAGGGTTGCATCAGGTACAAGGGACAAATGAAATTACTGGAAGATCATTCCAGTTCATATTTAAGAGCTCACACTTGAAGGATCACACTTTGTATTCTCTGTTCTAGTAAAACAATTTGATATCTGCATTGAAATGCAATTTCAGTTAATCTTTGTCTTGAGGCCAGTGGAACACTCTGAATGTTGAACGTTCTTTGGCTAAAACACTGAACACACATCACAGCCATTCCTGCTGTGCTGAAGACCAGCTGGGAAAAAGATATGTACTCTGAAGTTAAAATAGTCAGAACAGGTCCCCTACTTGATAACAGCTGAGTGCTGTAGTCAAATACAGCTATTGCAGCAGGATTCTATTGATTTATACTGGATAAAACTGGTGCTTTTATCAAACAGTTTTGTGGCTACTCAGCAGTCTGTGTCAAGCCATAGGCAAAGATTTTCAGGAAGTTCCTGGCATCCAGAGAGCCAGGGAAAAACCGGTTATTATAGCAGGCAAATCGCACAAATCACTTAACAGCACGCTTGCCTCAGTCAGATGGAAACACATTCACATTATTCAGATTATACTGCAAGCTAGCACAGCAGAAAGATTAGGCCTCCCAATTTTCCAGGTAGTATTTAAAATCTTTTCCCTAGCTAAAGGATATAGCTGACAGTTCACACTCCAAAGTCAAGTTAATCTGTAACATTATCCGCCCATTTTGCACTGAGCAGTCCCCAAAGCAGTTTGTAATATGCATATGAACTGAACCATTGTTGTGATCAAATTTTAAATACCCTTGTGAAATGGGAAAGAAGGAAAGATAAAATAAAACCCTGCTGCTCTGGTACTGAAGATTGACAGCAACAGGAAAAGTATTGCTTCATTGAGTGCATGGCTCTGGCTACCGTGGCTGCATTAAGTTGCTGGTGGGACTTCCAGTCCCTCCTCTAATGCATGGCTAATAGCTCAGCTCTGTAGAGTCAGGAGATGAAGCTTTCCTATTTCAGAATATTATGAAGTTGCAGTGGTGTGAAATTAGAGTGATAGTTATCGTAAATTTGTTTCGGACAAGGATACTTGGTTAATACAGCTCATGAATGCTTTTCCATGTGGTAGATGTTTCACAGTAGCTCACCGCTGCATCAGCAACAGTGCAAAGCCATAGCAATATATATTACATTTTCTGAATTTGGTTGCTTTTAAAATGATTTCTCATACTGGAGATCATACATCTGTTTGAAAGCAAGAGGTGAAACTGAGCATAAGGAAACAATTGCCATTATGGCAGAAGGTAAAAAACAACACATTGTTGTTCAGTCTTCTGCTGGCATGTTGCCCTCTTCTAGAGTGGTTGACACCATAATTAATTATATCCATTTGCTTCATAGTAGTGAAATTCACTCCTGATTTTACTGTGGACTCAGAAATGATCCCATTTGGAAAACTATATAATTCACTTAAATAACCTCGACACCATAAGTATGTCATGAGATTAGTAAAAGCTTCTATACTTGATGACTCTCATGTGAAATTTGAGAGCTCTCTGTTGGAATAGTCTCAAATATAGTATGAATAAATAAATATTAAAAAGCATGTAATTTGTGTTATTGGTGATAATATTCTTTCTTTGTGTTTTTAGCTTTTTGCTCTTTCTTATAAGTGCCTCTACTATGATTTATTCTCACAGAAAGAAAGTTAGAAGAAAATAATTTTTCTCTCTTTGATTTACGTGGGCTTGGCAAAACACAAGTGTTTAATCCAGGTTTCCTCACAGAACAACAGAGAACTCTAAGATGTATTAGCCCCACCCTACCCCCACCCATTCACTTCAACTGTATTTAAAGCATTACTTTGTTATTTCTGCTATTTGACACATTGTTTTAGGAGCATATTTAAACAATCCTGTAATTCAAGCAATGGGAACTGAAGTCTTATATGACACTTTTAGAACCAGCAGTTTATTCAGTATTGAGAAGATTTTATAGAAGTACTTTTCTCCCAAGGCTGCATTGGAAGTACAAAGACATCAGCTTTTCAACCTCCAAATTACTTTGGTAAACATCACATTAACAAATTAAAAAAACCTCATAACTGTGGAAAATGAAGCAGCAATGATGAAACTTACACCTATTATTGCACAGTCTTAGGCTTGGTAATATAAATGTAGTCAGCAAAATTGTTCAGTATCAGTCTGCTTTTAAATGATAAATTAGAATGATGAATCATGTATGATGTAACTAATATGAATTGTGTTGATTCCTAACTAAATCCAAGTGCAATTAATAGAGGTAAAATTCTAGAATATTACTGAGTTCTTGTGACCATTAGAAATAAATGTAGAAAACAATAGTGTTACCTAGCTGTGAAAAATCAGTAATGAAACCATTAGATTTGTAATACTGTGACATATGTCTTGATTTACTCACTTCATTGTGAAAGACTTTCTAAATGTTAACATAAAGTTTATATGTTAATATAAAGTGAATCCCTGAGCTTTGTGATAATATGAATTTTTTGACTTTTCATAGGTAGTTCAGTGGGAAATACCCAAGGTAAGGTAACATGAATCAAGCTCAAAAGGATCCTTCTCTCAAGCTTCTGTTGACCTGTAATATAATTTTTTTAAAATATACAAAAATAATGTTGAGCATATTGCATATCGAAGGTGCTTTGAACCTTGCCATTGCAGCTGCTGACCTTCTTTCAGACCTTATCATAGAATCACAGAAACATTTAGGTTGGAAAAACTCTATAAGATCATTGAGTCGAAACACTAACTCAGCACTGCCAAGTCCACCACTAAATTATGTCCTGAGTGCCACAGCTACTTGTCTTTTAAATACCTCCAGGGTAGATGACTCAACCAGTTCATGGAGCGGCCTGTTCCAATGCTTTCCATGACAATTTTTTTCCCTATTATTTAATCTAAACTTCCCTTGGCACAACCTGAGTCCATTTCCTCTTGTACTATATTGTTTCTAGATTGTCAGGAGAAAATCAAAAATTAAGAGAGAGCAAAAGGTACATACACTGCAGAAATGCCCATATTACCAAAAACAATTTGGGAGATCAGCAAGTAGGGATACCTGCAGTTCTCAGCGTTTCTTCCTGCAAGATTACTACCTGCTGAGAAGAAGAAAAGCTTGTATCACTGTAGGAGGACATCACAGAAGTAGGTCAAATGCCCACAGGTGACTGACCAATATGGATATGTTAATACATGGATCTTGCTCATATGTTTTCTTTCTTTTGGTTAGGGGTCTGTTTTTTTCCTTTTTTTTTCCCCTTTATTTTTTAATAAGTCTTAGTAGTAGGCTCCTTGCAACTTGCCAGCCATCTGTCATTTAGCAGAAGTCTTTTGATAGCAGACTACCTCCAGTATGTTTCTCCCTGCTTGTTAGTCAATTCAACTGCACTATTACCTGACCTTTAGTAGCAAAAACTGCATACAATATTTTCACATGAACAGATAACCTAAAGAAGTCTTATTTAGAAGTGGTGTTTCATGATAGCGCAGTTAACTGGATTGCCAGATTCGACAAACTAGGTTTGTTGTTTTTGCAGCTATATAGAAATGTAGTTTATTTTCATTTTGTAAAGATATTTTTAAAAGCAATTTAATTCATTGAACTGTTACAAAATATAGATCTTAATAGCTTGTAATAAAAAAATTCAGCATTCCAGTTATGCTTAATAGGAGTAGTTTATTTAGAGAGAACTGATCAAAGGAATGTAGGAACTTTTTAAAAAAGGAACAATGGAATCAGTGATGGAGTTTATGATGACTTAGGTGTTTAACAGCCATGAGCATTTGGTTTCATGGGGCAAAACTGCAAAATAATTTCAGCACAAATACAAATTTAAATTATGTTTTCAGAGCCAAAGTATACAGATTACATTAAGCTTTCACTGTTATCTGGCTTCAAGCTTTTTGATTCTGTGTTCAAGATGGTAGAAACGTGGTTCTGAGCCATTATTTTGAACACTCTAAAGTCTTTTTAGTTTTTTACATCTAAAATCTCATGTTGATTTAGCACATAGGAAAACTTTGATCCTGTCTGATCATATCTCAGTATCAGATGCCTAGGGGATCTTTTGTACAGATATAGCACCCAAATCTCTTTCTCTATCAATAAAATGAGATTCTGTTTAGCATCAGTTAGGCTATGCCTATTTATTTTGGTAGATTATTTGCCCCACATGAGTTATCAGAGGAGCTTCAGCTTTGCATTTCCTATATCACTCGTACTAGAGAATACCCTTTTTGTCCAATTTGAATTGTATTTCTCCTGCAGAAGACACAACTGCTTTTTTAGCTGACCTTTCAAATCTGTTCTGGTATGCCCCGTTGAAAAAAAAATAACTCCCATAACAATACTCATTAATTCAAACCTATCCCATTGTATGTAACTCCTCACAACTGTCTGAAAACAAACTAACCCAAAAGAAAAAAAAAGTAAAACAAGAGCAACTCTGTCAAATGGCACTCCAGACATTGTATCATTTTAACACTGTGTTATCTACATACTGTGAAGATCTTCTCCTGAACTCTTCCAGTGCCACTTGCTTACCTGTAACTTAATTGCATGATATTTTCAAACAAGTCTATAACCTTGTCATGTTTCCCTTTTCACATCCGAAGAGTGTGGCTGGTGAACAGTAGGTCTCCCCAGTTTACTTTTCAAGTGGGGGACAGGTTTAACTTGGCAATGCTGCCAACAGCTAAAGTGGGCTGAGGGCACAGCTTAACTGGCTGTCACTAATTGAAGGGAGAAGACTAATGGCCACATGTAATATTTCCACAGTAATGAGAGCACTGCACTGACACTGCTGTGCTGCTCTGTGAGAGACTTAGATGTTTTACAGGGTTGGCAAGGCAGTACTATTCTCAACCCCCTCCACCCACATAGACTAAATGTCATAATGTAGTGAACAAGCTGACTTGGCTGAGGAATTTCAGGCAGCTTCTCTTTCAATTCAAAAATGGAAAGAAAATTGGGCCTAGTGGAAAAGCACTGGCCAGCTACAACTCAATGCCAAGACCACCCCTTAACCAGTATCTAATGACAACCAAAAAAGTATCTCCATGCAGACAACAGTAATTTCAGAGTCCTGGTAATGCCATGTTAACAAGTTTGCTTACATTACTTTTTAAGATATGCCACTTTCATGACAGGGGCATAACTTCACCAATAAATAACTAACACAGCAAATTTAGCGTGAAGAAGAGTAGAGGAAGAGCCCACCCCAATGAGTTCAGTGTAGAAAGGAAAGACTGGGCAGCATCTGCTGACTCCCACTGGAAAAATGAGCAGATTTCGTTTAAGAAGATGAAACAAATCACTGCAATATAACAGGGGAGAGAGCAGAATTATCTCTTTAGACTTTCTAAAAGGTGGTGTTAAATAGCTCCAGTCTGCACTCAGATTTAGTATAAAATATTTTTTTCTCACTCATACAGTATATTCTGGCTTAGAAGTGCATTTTGTCAACATGAGCATGTTTATTGTTGCTTTCAAACTCTCTAACTAACTGCCTTGGCAGACAGGCAGCTCTGCTACAGAGAAATGTGGCTTGGCAGCTGCATCTGCCTGTGTGCTTCATAAAAGGAAAGGAGGAGAAATCATCTGAAACTTTATAGCTGCTCAGAGCAGTCTCATTGATCATCGTCCACCCTTACACATGTCCTACTCTAAGGAAAGTAATGAAGATGCTAATAAGGTATGAATGGTATATTATGATGCATGAGGTAGAAAAAGAAGAGGAGGGTGTGTTATTCCAGGTAATTTGGACAGGTTTATACATTCCGATAATTCAGAAAATTTACTTTTGTAATCTGTTCTCATTGTGTTCCTTCAGACCTGAAGACATTAAGCTTTTAACAATCAAAACACTACAATTAGAAAGCCCTTGTCAAGATTTTAACATAGAAATGTTTTTGTAGCATTCATTTGGCCATCCCTTGTTATTGAACTCCTTCCAGACCAAGGACAAGCCATAGGTGACATAAATACTTCTTAATTAATATCTTAACATCAGAGGAAGTATAAAACAGTGTATATGTGCCAAAGAATCGTCATGGTCATATAGTTTGTGGAAGAATATAACTTTCAGATCACACAAGGGTACTTGCTTGATGCTATCTCTTCCATTTGGTCCTATTGCAAGACTTGAAACTGTCTCATATTTTAGGATTATGCAGTTGCTAAGGCAAGCATTTGAACATGCTTTAAAAGCTGTTCCAAGGGAAAACCTTTTTCTTTCTACTTCTCCAACTTAAGAGCCATTAACTTATACATTCTCTCACAGCAGTATTAAGATATTACCACTGCATCAGAATCTTTCTCTTTTCTGACTTTGATCCTGTATATCTATAGAAAAATTCCTAGCTGCACTGGTAGACCAGAGGCGTGTGCTCTATGGAACTATTTTTTGTATATTTATTTATTTTAATAAGAATTATAGACTAACAAACTGTACTTCCTGGGAAAGAAAATTTAAACCCCAAAATCAAAGTAACGCCCTTTTTGTCACCAAGAGATAAATTAAGTCTGGATTTTCATACAATATGTATTTATTAATAATTCTCTAGCCAAATTGTCTGATTAACAACTTTATCAATGAAATGCAATTTAGTATTATTGGAGACATTACTCCTGTCTCTTGAGATTAGAGGTAAGCTGCTTGTGGGGTAGGTTTGGATATGGTACAGGAATAAGTGTTTATATGCATGTAGTGTGCAGAGATTGCAGACACTTGTTTCACAGTTATTTGCTATAACACTTAAAAAAGTGATAGGATTCTACTGATAAAAAAATTTGCATGAGGGGTAGTTGCTGAATTCATATAGGATGAGGTATTGACAGAATTACGGTTAAATAGAATAGACACATAGAATGAGTTGAAGGGGTGGGATACCCTTACCTGTTCTTTACCGTAAATCTCAACATTAAGCCACAAAGATTGTTAGAGCCTCTGAAGGGGCTGGCTGATAGTGGTGACTGTTATCCTAAAAAACAGATGGCAAAGTGAGTGACACCTATAAATGTGCAGGCTGTGTTACTTCACTGACAAGATGCTAAGCCCTTCTGGCACTAAAGTAAGAAGACAGGTGTTTTTGACACAAAAAAATGAGTATTGAAACTATGCCTCAAGCCATGTGGAGAGTTGAAGCCAATTTTTCAAGTAAAAGTAACTAAAAATCTAAATTGGGGTATACATGTGAAAGCACGACAGACCTTTCCCATCAATAAGTTTTTGACGAGTTCTAGTGCCTGTCTTGTGCCTGTAGAATTAGCTGATCATCTTTCAAATTAAACTTTAATTTTCAAGGCTTGAATAGATGGTAGCTTTGTTCTGGAAATCTTGTGCAGCTTATTTCCAAATGGATGAAATGACAAGTAGTATTTTTGGACTTCCCTTTAAGTTTGGTGATAGAATTCTTCAATTGCCTTTTGGTCTGCCTTAATATAGTATGAAGTTAATCGAGTATTCATACACCACATATTATAATTGTAATTAACAATGTCAAGTTTAGAGATTGATGTGGCCAACAGGGAAGCCACAGTGATGTAAAAAACAATGTAATGAGAATATGTACTTTAAAATCCATTATCAGTTCAACAGATTACTTTGTTTGAAAAGGTATTGAAGTTAATAACATTTAATCTACTTTCTTAAATGTAGTGGTATTATTTTTCGTAACCAATGAAAATAAAGTTTCCAATAATCAAGATCTACCAGATGGTAAAATCTCAAGTACATTTTTTACTCAGACAAATTAGGCTTCTATCCTTTTTTCTGCTTCCAAATTTAAGACACCAATTTATATTTGTGCATGAAAGGGAGCTGTTAAGTAATAAAAATTGTATCAGGTACTCACCAAAATAAAATGCAGTAGAACCCACTTGGAAAAAAAAGAGAAAAGAAATGCATAAAAAATAAAATGAAATGTGCCTTATGTTTATTCTCATGAAGTGATAGGATCACCTCCACGAGTTAAAAATTTATTGAAATTTTTTTGACAAGCCTTTATGTATTGAGTAGTCTGCTTCTGGTTTTCAACAAGTACCATGTCCATTACGGTGTACAAAAAGTAGTGCCAGATTATTTTGTCCTGTTCCCCTCTTTTCCTTCATTTAGCCAGCATAGTCATCTTCTTGGCAAATAGTTTTCTTGCACATTTAGACTTGTTTCAGCTGGATAATTTGTTATCAGAATCCTGGTGAAAACCATGTGTCCAGCACTATGTGTAACTGATTGCAGCCCAATTTAACAATGTATGCTGGGGGAATTGAACAAAATTGTGATTAGAGGGCATAGCTATTTCAGTGACAGGTGCAGAACAACACATGCAGGGAATTGTCACAGTACAGCTAGCCTGTAGCTGGACAGATAATCTGGCTATAATAAGAAACCCAATTTGGCTCTCCTAGTTCAATACACAAGTCCGTGAACAATCATAGGATAGATTCAAACGCAAACAGAGACCTCAACCAATCCCTCTCAACCCTAAATGCAGGTGTATCATTGGCCAGGGAGCTGGGTGGTGTAAAGACCCAGACCGATCAGTTATCTACACCCAGGAAATTCAAATCCTCTATAAAAAGAAGTTCTGAACAATAAGACACGCTGTTTGTTGAGGATGCTCAGTGAGATCGTGTCATCTCTGTCTCCAACCAGCGACCCCTAATGTAATAGTGAATGACTATTTGTCCATTAAAATAAATTATAAGAATAGTTTATTTTATTGTTATGTTCTCATCCAATGTCAATGACAGGAAAGTGACATTTAACTAAAAACATTTTTCAGTCCTAAGGAAGCCAGCACCAGAGAAAGTATCGCTTCTTTGTCTTCTGCTGGGATAGTCACATAGCAGGAAGATATCCTTTCAGGATTTTTTTTTCTTTCTTCATTTTCTATTTGAACAACACTGAATAATATCCTTGATTGTAGGTACTGGAGACAGACTGCTCTCACCTCAGCCTGTGCTTGTACTGTTATGCTTCCTCATTTGCTTTATTTTCACAACTGAGTACTACATTCTTGATTTTACAAGATATTTCTATAGAAAGAGTAGAAAATATTCTATCCTGGTGATTTGGGCTTCAGTATACAGACTGGGAGGACCAGGTTTTCTCTTTCTTGAGTAACTTTCATAATAACATAATTACTGTGCTAAAGCCAACCACCATAACAATATATTTTTATGATAACCATGCTTAAAATTTTTTTTTTCTAGGGATGACTGTAATTTACTGGATTTCACTTACTGATATTCAAGTGAATGCTTATTCAAGAAACTGGTTTATTTTCATAGTCAGAAATTTAGATATGATGAAACTTACATGATTTTACTGCAATTGTTAGTACCAATGACTCCTGATTAGTTTTTTCTATTTTTCCCTGGTGTTTATGCATTTCTGTTATGCACAAAACTGTTTCAGTTGTGTTTAAGCATCATATACTACCGAAGCACTTCTCAGAATAGTTCTTTTAGTTTGGACTTGCTTGCTTGTTTCTTCATTAAGTGTATAATATGTAGATATATTTGATAGATGATTCTTCTTATTCTAATCCTCAGACGGTTTATTTATGTTTTAATAGTTTACCAGCTAATAAGTGTCAAAAATATAGTATTGCTCATGAAAAAGTACTTTCCATTTTATATCTTATAATTGTTGCTAACAACAACATGGAACTGGGGACTTGTTTCTCAGACATAATTTCTTTAATACTATGATGTCTTTTGGATAAATGTCAAATTTGAAGTATTCTGTGATGATAGTTCTTTTTCAGTAGTTGCAGACTTTCATCTATATATTTCATGGTATTTCACAGCTATCTAGAGGGAAATTCAGCATTTGAAGATGTGAGTTTTTAATTTTACCTGAAAGAGCACTGAACTGCTTCTCCATCTGTCTTCTGTTTCACCCATTTTGGTTTGGTAGACCCAGCTTTCAGTGAATGTTCTTGTTCCCTGTATGTCCAGACTTCTGGTGACATAAAGTCCTTCACTGCATAAAAAGTCATATTTTCTATAAGGCTTTTCTAAGACTTGAACAAAATGCATAAACTTTAAAGTATAAAATTCTCTTTGACCTGTTTCCTTAATAGTACCATTTTTTGCACCAAGGCAGCCATCTCACATCGCAGAATGTGAAGCTGGAGAACTGAGTCTTAGATTCAGATCATATGCAGTCATTTAAGTCTCCTCTGTAGTCAGGGTAGTGATGCAAGTGGATCTGAGGATAAATTCTAAAAGGTTAGGTGATGCTTTACATCTGGAACTGTGTGGGTTTTCTCCAAAGGCTAGCAGCTAAGGATATTTGAGTAGTTTACACTAGGTGACTTAAGATGTGACATCTAAAATTACATTAAATAAAAATTGTTTGAATTGAATTCCATTTCACTGACTTCTGTCATTCTAAATTCCAAAGACATTGAACCCCCTTTGTAATGTTTCTGTAAGAAGCAGAAATGTTTAATTAAGGGTGGGAATTTTCTAGGAATTATTAATAATATTATTATTTTAAAAAATAATTCCCAGCTGCTTGGCATTAGGTAGTCTATAGAGTAATTGATTGTCCTGTCAGACAGATCTAGGTTTGGGAATGTCTGACTCAGGCAAAATTTAATTGCTCAAAATGAAGTTTGCAAAGGTCACAAAGTCTAATGGATAGTATTTTTCACATGGGGAAATATTTGATGAGATTGTATGCAATTCCTAATTGTTTGTGTCTTGATTTTCTTTCCTATTTGTGTGATGGCACTTTACCATTATACTCCACTCTCTATCACTATACCTTACTAAGCATATCATCACCTTGTGATTTTCTTTTCAATGTAGAGGTAGATACTGATGAAATATAACATAACCTCCTGGACTGCTGATATTTCCATTGACTATCTTCCATCCTAGTATTTGTTGCTCTCTGTGGTGTATAATGTTACATCTGATTCCTCATGCAGATAAAATATATTCTCTGGAAATGCTGTATCATGAATCTCTTGGTGATAAGACTTAATCTGCCATTTGTGCTCCTTAATGAAGTCATGCATTTCTATAAAATTATTTAATAATTTCATATTCTTTTCGGAGTATAACTTATTTACACGTTTATACTGAAATTACCTCAGAAACAAATACTTTAATTACATTTCATTAGATTACTCTGTAGGATAGTATTAAGCCATTACATATATTGACTAAAATGTTAACTTCAATTTGTTTAGAGAATGGAATGACACCTGTGTGTCAGTATTGCCTCTTAAGGAATGTAGATTCTGCTGTGTGCACAGACATTATGTAGGATTCATCTAGTTCAGTATTTCACCAAATAAAATTGCGACCATATCAATGATATTATTTTATGTTTTTTCTCATTTATAAAGACAGGAGAGGCCATGTGATCATCTAACGTGCAATTTTCCATTACAAAGGCTGGAGGGTTTCCTATTATTGATTGCCCCTTAATTTTAATGTCTGTTTAGAAGAAAATATTTTTATTTTAAAAAGAATCTATTAAAGTGAATTTCTCAGAGCAGTTAAAAAATTTATTTCAGTAATTAAACTTACTGTTTAAATAACATTAGTGGCTTTTATTTTGATATGTTGAATTTTGTAATTATTTCATCTTGGTGTACTTGTGTCTGCCAGACTGAAACATCTCTTATCAGAAAATACTTAATACAATCAAAGGTTATTGTTTGGGGTTTTTGAGATTCTCAGAGCTACAGTTCTTAAACCTTGAAGCTGTCTTCTATTGTTCTCTTGACTACATCACTAATAATTTTCTTCCTGATGTAGAAAAGCGTCGTTCTAGTAATGGTCAATGCTACTTGCAATAAAAAAAATAATGCATGGTTAAAATTCAATAGGGAAATCTGCAATAACTATGTAAGTATTTTGAATATAACCTAAGTGTTCTTGTTTGCTGTCTGTCAGGGTTTAACCCCCCGCCAGCAGCGAAGCCCCATGCATACACTTGTTAATCCCCGTCTGATAGGATGGACAGCTGGAAGAGTGAAAATGAGAAAACTTGTGGGCCGAAATAAAGTCTCGTAGGTAAAGCCAAAGCCACGTGTTCATGCACAGCAAAACAAGGAATTAACTCTCTAGCCTGCCTTGGATTAGCAACACCATTTCTCCATAGCCTGGTATTGGCTACTGTGGAGAAAATGAACTCTACCCCAGCCAAAACCAACACACAGTCTTGTTTTTGGAGCTCATGTTCAGCTGATTTTCTGTAACAGTACTCTAATCCTCCTGGATGTTACTATTTCCCCAGCTGTATAAACATGCTCTGCGAGGATTTCTGTTTGTTCATTAAGCACCATCACTCCCATCCCAGGTATTTCTTGGTTTTGTGGGGTTTTTTTTACATCTGGTCATGTTAAACTACATAGTTTGATCCCAGATTCCAATATGATTCAGAATTCCTTCTAATCAGTCACTTCTTTTGTTTATTCACTTTCCACTAATCCTCATTTCATGTGTGAACTTCATCCCTTATTTCTTTTTCGTTTCCCATTTATAAAAATATGAAATCACAGTGCCAGGATTTGTGACCTGATGGATACCAGTAGAAAGAAATTTGCTTGAAAGCAACTTTGTGTTTACCTTTACATTTAAGAAATTCCTAATTAGTCATTTATTTATTAATTTATTTGATGTCAATAACTACTATTTATTTATGTATTTCTGTACATAAAGAAATCTTGTCCAAAAAAATAATATTGGTTTCGTAGAATGCTACGTTATTTTCTTCCTACTCATGTACCTTATCTTTTTGTATCTAAATTCCTATAAATGAAATTCCTACAGTATTACTTTGCTTACAATTAGAATGAAGTTGGCTTCTACATCTTTCTATATCTTCTCCAAACTGTGATTTTTTTTTTTCTCTGTGTCACCTCTTTTATTTGTGTTTATTCCACTTGCTAGTTCATACCATGGCTCTTTTGAATTTAATGTCCACTCCTAAATGCTGTTTTCTATTCTATTCCAAGCTACATTAGAAAATGAATACTTATGCCTTTCTTGGTCATTATATGTTTTGAGATCTAGCAAAACATTTTTTTCCTTATCTGAATCTGATCCTTTGAAAGGTATCTACTGTCCATGTGGTGTCACATTTGCATGCTTATTTACTCTGCTCATCGCTGAACTGTCTTTAGCATGGAAGACAAACTAGAATTAAGGACAATAAGCATTTCTTATTCATAGTACTGAAAGATCAGAGATCTTCCCAAGAGCATATTCAAATAAAATATTCAGCACAAAGCTCTGCATAAAATTACAGTGCAGCTTCCAGTGCATTAAGACAGTCTGTTCCTGATTCATCCATACACAAGTGTCCCCAACTCAGTTTATGTGAAGATATTAAGAAGCACTTATTTCTTCTCTGAATGACCCAAAACATCACATTAAAGATGGAAAAAATGTTGGTGGCCTTAACTTAAAGATAGCATTGTTTCTGCAGCCCTCCACTCTTGTGAATAAGAGCACGGAACTCTGTAATGATCACAGCTATTTGTGACCTCTTTTATTATTGTGTTATTTCCAAAACAGTTTAAAAATTTGGCATCATGAAAGTAAATTGGCATAGTATTCCATGAGGGGGCGAAGGCTATAACCTATTCAGTCAAGTATGATAATTCAGTTAACATTTTTAGGCATAAAATCTGTGAGTTTGTAGTAACACTGCTCAAAAGTATAATACCATTAAGCATGTATGAAGCTATTTTCCTCCACTGACATCTGCAGGTTTATGGTTTATTTGTGTGGTTTTTGTTTTGTTGTTTTCTTGGTTGGTTGGTTGGTTTGGTGGTTTTTGGTTTGGTTGGGTTTTTTTTTTGTTGTTGTTGTTGCCGCCACCGTTTTTTATTTAACTGCAGCTCAGTATGCCACTAAGCACAAAAAGCTGCTCCATTTGTTCTGCTTCTGGCTTGTGAAAAATGTTATGTCATGCTTTTGGCTGGTTTCAGAGAGTATTATATCAGGTATAACAGTTAAGTGAGATATTTGTAAGACTGTGTATATTTCTAAGGGATAGAAAACAGTTATCATAGCTAATCTGATAGGTGTTCCCTTCAGTAAACCATTTCCCACACACAAAGGACAAAATATAAGTTCTGAACTAATAAGCCCTTAAGAGATAGAATCCCTACTAATTATTATTTCCAGTGCTGCTTTTTTTTAATTCTTTTGTAGTCTCAGTAACCATTTTAACACCTTGTCAGGCATTCAGGAACTTCCATCTGTGCAGCCTAGTACATTTGTGAAATAAACCCATCTGTACAGCTGATTAAAAGTTGGATATAGGCCATGTTTTGTCTTTATCCTGAAAGAAACAGTATTGCTTCAGCAGTTGTTGATGTTGACGATGAGGGTCTGAATACCAGAGTGGAATGCACAAGGCTAATGGAGCAAAATAGCTTTTAGTGTTTTCATTTGTATTTAATAATTGTTTAAAATAAAATCAGAACTAATTAAGTGTGACAAGCAAGACTAATTAGAAAAGCTGCAGAGTTCAAATCTGAAGTTAAAAACAGGAAGGAAATCTAAAACTACTGTCGTTTCAAGTATGTGTTAACACAAGGTGAATCCAAGCAAATAGCAACTTGATGTTCTCTTCTTAATCTTTTACAAACACACAATTTTTTCTGCGAGTGCATGTATGTGTTTTTCATTGCTATGGTACTCAGTTTTCAGTTGCATATTGTTAGAAAGGTGGAGGAACAGATGCAGATTTCCTTACCTACAAACTAGGTCAGTGGGATAACTGCATATGACTACTTGATTTACATCCATATTTTGTAGTCAGAGATGCTCTGACAAATATCTCTCATATTTCCATTCTAACCGCCACTGCTAAAAGTTTTATGGGCACAAAGCTGTACCTTCAAAAGGTTTTAAGGAACGTCTCTTCTTTAGAAAAACAGAAAGAAACAACAAAAACCCATTCAGCCTAGCAGGTTGCTTAAAATTTCACATGAGAAAACATGAACAGGGAGTGAATTATCCTCTCACAAATCTCATGGGCATACAGTAAAGAAAAAAAAGAAGAAGGGAGTTTAAGAGACAGAATGGGAATCTTAGTCTTGTGAGTTTTTTGTATCCTCAAGACAATTGTTATCTCACATCTTCTCTAGCGCAGAAATGCACATTTACTTTTTGATATCATGAGAGATGTAGCAGAATTCCTTCCACACTGAGCTATTATATAAATAAAATAATGAAGTAGGTTCTGATATATGCATGTGTGAGCTGATATTAATGCAAGAAAATAAATCAGATGGCACAGCACCACACAAATGTACTAGGTCATATTTTGCTGGTGCAATGCCAAGCACCTATTTCCTCAGCACTGCATAAATGTGTCTAGGCTGCAGATTATTCCAAGGGTATGCAAGACAATGCTTTCTCAAGGATGTATGTCATGTTCATTGCTACTGTATGGGCGTGATCATCAATGCTTTCTAAATTACAGGAGGTATAATATAGCAATAAAATAGAATTCATGACTACATGTTCAATGTCTCCTGCAAGACACTCTAATCCTGTCACACCAGTAAAGAATATCACTTTGTATTGTATATGAAAACACATCTAAACTTCCTTAGCTATGAGTTAGGTCTGTTGCCCTTCATTATGACATAAGTATAGGACTCCCTTCTAGCTATCTGCAAGAACTTCCTAAGTCTGTAAAGTGTGATTTTTTTTTTTTTTCTGAAGTTACACACATGCAACTTAAAATAGAACATGACCTTAGGTTTTTAGGTGAGAAATATGAAGGATTTTAGCTAGCTAAAGATGCCAACAATACTGCATCAAATGCCGTAACTCATAAACTAGATCTACATACTGTTTTATACTACTAAAAAAAAGAAAGGAGTAGGGGTTTTTTTGTTTTTTTTTTCTTTTCTCAAGTTAGTTACAGTAATTAACAGAGAAACAGGACTTTAATTATAATGTAGATGCAGCTCATAATTATATTTGGTAACACTGTCATATAGTCAAACACAAACAAAAAAACAAAATCAAAACAAAACCCAACAAAAATAAAAAAAGCAAAAGATCGCAGAGTAATACTAGAAAGGAAGACAAATCCAAATGTTCCAATGAAAGAATAGTATAAGTGGGGTTTATTCAAATAACCAAAATAAATAATTGTTTAAATATTGAAACTGATCTCCTTAGGTCTTTCCTAAGGTATTCCTTCTTAGGTGGAGAGAGTTGCAGGTTTTTTTGTTGTTGAAAAGTGAAAACACATTTAATCTTGGGATGGGAAATGACAACTATAATTATACACTGTAGAATTGCTGCCCACTGAGTACTGTTTTGTTGAATACGGTTCACTTTTGGTGATAATAACAACACGTCATTTGGTGAATTGTGAATTCCCTCAAGGAATTTATGATATAACCCAGGAGCTGAATAAATCCCACATGCTTGTGTCTGACCTAAACTAGAGAAATGCAGCTGCTTCCTATAGAGGAGAAGTGTCACTAAAATATTTTTAAAATACTGTGTTTGAAATTTCAGTTTCAGGTTATCAAGTTAAATTGGCTTGAATGCACTTTTTTTTTTCCCCACCCAAGGCACAGTTTAGTAATGTGCAGGTGAAAAGATAATAGACATGGTTTTCCTCTCCTTTTCCAAACATTTTTTTTGGTCTACGTAATGCTGAGCCATCGGCTTTGGGTGTATCATCTTTCCATTCTCACAGGTGCAAAGGGCAATTCATTCAGGTATAGTCTAATAATTACCATTATTTGAGGAGATTTTCCTTAAAGTCAAGGTACATGCCTGGTGACTCATATTCTGGTTTCTTTAATAGGCTAACAGCAGAAAGCTTTCTCATTCCATGTGGATTGAATGACTAAAGGTGCTCCAGGGAAGTACTGTACTGAAGACAACAGAAAGAATTAATTTAAGCAATGTCATATGTAAATCTCTGTTGCCTTTTCACACCAGAATGTTAATTCCAGGGATATGACCCCACTGGAGTTTGTGTCAGTCTCAGACAGGATAATGCAGAGGCATAGCACAACTGAGGGAATAACTTTTAGATTTGAATAATGCTGACTTCAATATAATAGTGACAAATTCACCAGCGGTTTACACTGGTGTAACATAGGATGTCATTTGGGTTATAAATTCTATAATAAAGAGAAGAACTTCTCTCATTATTTTTGTATGAAAGATAAACAAGGCATTTTTATATATAGTCTTATTTATGCAGTGTAGTATCAAATCAAGCTGAATGTGCTAAAAGGTTTTGGGCGTTGTGTTTGCAATCAACAAATTTAAGGGACTAAATCTTAACATTTATGTTTGCCTCCCCCGATATATTTCCTGACCAGACATCTTTTTCAGCCAAAATGTTTGAGCAGCTGATCCAAACTCATTAATGTAACAGTATTTCAGCAAAAGTCATGTGGATAGCTATTGGTTCATTAGTGCCTGAATCCAGAAGGCATATAGAAATAGTTAGAACCAACTGGCAATCTTGGCTTTGAATGCAATGCACTTATAAATATTTTAATTTTTTTAGAGATTTTTGCCTGTGTTTTGAGTGATCAAAATTATATGGTATTTGATAAGGTTGCTAGGAGATTTATTTATTATTGTATGTTTATTTCTCACACAAAGTTACAAATTAGATGACACTTACTAACAGTGTGTTTATTGTGATCTTAAAAAGTCGTGGTGTTACACTAAACTTATCACACAATTTCATTGAGTAAAACTGACAGCTATAGTTATGACAATTAATATATTACTCCATGGTATAGTTTGTGTAAGATGAAGTAAGAGACTTTTTTAGAACTAGGAAAAAATCTTGAACCAGAAAAGTTGCAAAGTGTATCAGCCCAAAGAGCAAAGCGTAGACATGGTTAGATACCAAAAGATTCATCAGAAAACTAGAGGAACCAAGAATCTGCCCATCTGTAGGATATGATGTTGGAATGTTATTGGTCTGGACAATTTCTTCCTCCCCTGATTCATCTACCTTATAGATTCATTTTACATGATGGAGTTTAATATGAAGAAAAGAGAGGATCCTGAGCTATAGCAGCGACAGAGGGGAAGTAGAGTAAAACAGACAAGGACCAAGACACATCTAAGCGCTGTCTCAAACAGACAGTAGTGGGTGGAATTCCCCAAGATACCTATTATCTGAGGTAACTGGATCAGGCTTGTAGGGTAGTTCTTACACATCAAAAAACTCATCATCCCTAAATGAATAACTACAGGTTGAATATGTAGGTAGAGCTCAACAGCAGGAGCTAGGCAGCTTGACAAAGGCTGCAAAGGAAGAGTGAATATGAATGGCTTGAGACCTCCTGAAAAAATAGGAATACATTAAAAAAATAGCCATGCGCTATACCACACATATTCAGAGAATCATCTTGCAATGTGTTTAAAATCCACTGAAGTAGACATCTCAAAAACACTCTTCAAACTTTTCTAGATTAGACTTTTATCAGTGATTAATCACACTGATAACTTTCTGGATTTTTGGGGTCATAAACTTGTTTCACATACAAAATTACAATCCCATGTGTACACCGTGATGTTTTAAAACAGCTAAAGAATTCAACCTTCTCATCAGTTTATATTAATCTCAAAAAATAAAGATGGTGAGTTGATGTTGAAATATGTTATTTTGCAAGCAACTAAAATTTGTAATTGAAAATATTTTGTCTTTATCATGAATATTATCATTAGGGAAAGAACATATGGAGCTTTTAGAAAATGCAGAATTTCTTTCTTCTGCAGGTGTTTTCCTTACCCTAAAGGGGGATTCAAGCAACGACTCTGATAATCTTTTCTGTTGTATTAGTAAACTTTCCCACTGTGCTTTCCAAGTTGTTTAATGGACACACGATTTGTCAGCTGGATGCCAAAGTTTCTATGACTTTTGTATTATGCTATTAAACTGTTTCAGTTTCAAATGGTTTAATTGAAATTAGTGCTTGGAGCAATTCTGGGAAGCAGTTCTTATTCGAAGCAGTTTACAAGTCTTTAGATTTTTTTTTTTTCGTTTCTAATTTATTGTTGTGTTCTCAGGATATATTTTTCTTGAAAGACATGGTTTGACTGCAGAAACTATATGTTAAAATAACACCTCATTTAAACTAATCTCAGAGGGTGAGACTGTGTTTGAACTACTAATGTAGAGAGTAGCTACATGTGGTTTATAGGTCAAAGTATAATGGTGTGAGTATTTTTTGATTGGTATGAATTCTAACCACAGTTGTCCACTTGGCTCCAGAATCCCATGCACTTGGGGAAAAATAATAATGTGTTTTTTAACGATGCCAAAGTACTTCAGGATATTGCTTCTCCAAATATTAATTCTTCTGTGCAAGTTCCACTTTCCTCTTAGTGCTGCCCCCAATTAAAGCTTTAAGCACTTAACCTGTAGTTGTGAAAAAAGCAGTTTATGATGGGTGTAATCTGATTCCCAGAGGTCTAATTATCTCAGTTGGTTCCCAATTAATCCATGAAGTTGTTAGGTCTTCCTTTTAATTAGATCTCTTCTTCTTGAAGAACAGTTTTATTTTTCATATTTCACTTTATTATTTCCTTCACTGGAACCCTGCAGGGTGGGAAATCTACTTTGAAATGTTCTTATTTGTTTGATTGCTGGTTGATGCTTAATGAAGATGATGATCTTTACCCTCAGTTTGCATTAAAGATCAGTTTGGAGATTGGAATACAAGTCCTTTAAGCATGAAAATTAAATGTAAATATGTACCAAATGAGAGAGTGAAGACTCTGTTTGTTCTAAAGCCATTATTATTTTTTTTTCATGTAATGCATAATTATCTTGGTCCAATCTCACAAAATTGAAATTGAGGTAATCCTAAACACATTATGAATTAGAATTTTACTGAGTTTACAGTGGGGATTTTTTTGTTTGTTTGTTTTATTTATTTGTTTTATTTACTTATTTCATTAATGGATATATTTAAAAAGATGCATATATGAGGAAGCTGGCTATAAAGTCTTATTTTCTTTTTCTCTTTCATCTGTGAAAAAAATCTTTTCATATAACAGGAGTTTACAGGCAGGAATAGAAGCTGCATTAAGGAGTCACAAAAACCACCCAATAAATGGAATATTATCTGAAGACTGTTGCGAATTTCACTTACCCCTCCATGCCTAAGTCAGCTCTGCATGATAGAAAGCTGTATTGGTTTATCTGATGGTGTCCTTTCCTCTCCTGTGTCTCAGTGATATTCCCTTGCTGTATTCCATCAGAAAATGTCTACCCATGAAAATGGTGATTCACTTCTGGAAAAAAGTGATCATGTGTGTTCTTCCTAACTGTGGAATTTAACCAATGAATGAAATTCTATTATAAATGTGTTAAACAGTTTTACTGATCAAAATACTTTCTTCCTGTGATACACAATTCTGTTTTAAAATCTGCATCACTTAGCTGTTTATTTTTGTATTAATTTTGCAGGTTGTGAAATGAATGTCAGTTCAGAATTCACCATACCATTTAAGGATTACTCAACAATCAGTTAGTATTCTTTATGCATATATAGTAAAGTTCATGGAAGAAAGCAGTATTCATTAAAACATGAATAAAAATAACCACTCATCTCCACAAACATGTTTTTTAATGAAATTACACAGGCTACATAAATGAGAATAGATAATAACTGGAGAACGATGAGGTTGTGATATATTTTCTACAGTAATTGGTGGTAGTGTAGTGCTGAAGTAGTCATTATTTTGTGGTTCTAGGAGGAAAAATATATAAAAATACTGGGTTAGCACATGCCTGGCTGCTAAGACATCTATATCTTCTATAAATAATTAAGAACTATGAAAATCATTTATCATTCCCTCAGATTTCATTGTATCCCTTTAGACATCAAACTTTGCAGAGATGCTTTGTCAGATGTTGTTCATAAAGAGAAGGTGTTGGTGTTTAGAATACTAAAGAGAACAGCAAGAAATATATACAGTCTTCTTCCTGACCTCTGGACCTAGGTTAAAAAGTGGAAGTCTGAAGGATTATTTCAACTCTTCAGCCTTTGTGTAGGGCTGTGACCAAGGTTTTTCCACCTTAAACCCTTCAGATCTTTTGCTGTAGAACAATATGGGCAGAAAAACATGGAATTTGCAGTCTAAGAATGTTAGACTCACTGATGTTTTTTTTCTTTCTCTTGCAAGTGTGATAAGCAGACAAGAGACACATGTGACTTGTCTTCTACCACCACCTTAGAATGAACCAACTGAAGCTGAGGTCTTGACATTTAAACCTTATGAATTTTTAGAATTTGGCTGAGTCTGGCTATTGTCTGGTCCTGTGCTGGATGTCCTGGAATACAGGAACTTCTCCTACCATTCACCAGAAGCAGTCTGTGCAGTTTGTGCTGTTTCAAGACTCTGCACAATGTAAGCTCAGTCTCAGTCAGTGAACACCAGCTGTACCTTCATTTCTAAAACTTGCTCCTGATTCAAACAAAAATGTTCATGGATGTGGATACATGCAGATTTTAACTGATCTCAATATAATGTAGATTTCTGGAGGTCAAAAACCATTTAGTATGCTTAAACTATTGGTACCACATTGCTAATTTCATCAGGAGCTTTATGTTACCTGATTTTCCTGCTAATGTATATTTAGTTGCACACTCTGCAACTAAAGTAACTTTTTAGTTTCTAAGGGAAATATTTAATAAACACAAAACAAACAAACAATTTGCTTAGGGACAGATGGAACTGTGGCAGGAAAACTGAATGTGGTTGCAGCTAGCTTTTAGGAATACAAGTGAGATATAAGGTGCTGTGAATTTGTACCTAAATATTCAAGTTGAAATAGTAGTGAAATACCCTACACTTTTTGTGATTGGACTTCACATATTCTGGTAGCTGTTAAATTCCTTTAACCATATTAACTGTCCTAACATCAGGTGTCTTAATTATAGTTAATACGTGCAACATAGGTGTATGAATATTTGTCTGACCTAATGTAACATAACATGAAAGGAGAAGAAAACTGGTGTTTTAATGGAATAACTGATATTGGACCTTGTTCATAGCTAATATGGACAGTTTTAAACATTATAGCAGGATTTTCCATACTTTTCATCTACCCTACTCTTAAATCTTCATTGTGTTGTCATGATCTCATGTCTAGCAGACTAGCAGTGATGCAAAACTGCTTTAGCTAATGCCATTGATGCACAAAGCAGGCGGGCACAAGTAAAATAGAACCAGCTGCTACACTTTCTGTCTGCATTAGAAATAATATCTTTACTGATACCCATGAAACTGGAAGTCTTTGAGAAATAACAGAATTTAGTTTGAAAAAGCATCATAGTTTTCTGAAATAAATCATTGGCTTCTCCTCCATACAGACAAGGATGCCAAATTTGCCAGTAGCTGGCATGACTCTGCCCCTCAGTTATCAGTGCTCCCTTAAGCAAGTGAAAAGAAAAATCCAGCCCCAGAGCAGTGATCCATACAATTTAAGTGCACATCAGGGACAATGTGATAAAGCTGAGGTTTTGGCTGTTGGCAGGTAGATTAAAAGGAAATGAAAAAAGTATTAATTTTGTGTAACTAAAAGAATTTATACAAATATTTTTAAATCCCCAGATATTTAAAAAATATTGTTCTGTGGTGTATATTATTTCTATTAAGTGTGTGAAAATTTTAAGTTGATTTTTATTAAAATGGGATTCTTAATTATGAAGTCTAACCTCTGAAATTGCTCAGACAGACCTTTGTTCATTATGCAGTAATTAGAAAGGCACCATTAGCATCTATGCTGTGAACTTTTCAGTGTAGTTCAAGACACATAGTAGTATAGCCAATTAAAACAAAAACATTTAAGTGGGTAAGAAAACTATTAAAGCTAATTCATTAGACCTGCATATTTTGGGGTCAGTGGTACAGAACATGCACATCAAAGCAGAAAAAGCTTGAGTTGCTAATATGCCCCAAAGCACTGAAGTGAGCAGCATTGCAGATTGTGAATTTGAGAGGTAGGGCAGCCTTAGGGTACTGATTACATTGATGAGGGTATGGTAATGACTTAAGCAGCTGTCAGGAGTTAGAGAGACCAAAATCCACAAGGATGTGTGGCTAAGTAACAGATGCCTTTAAAACTCTTTGGTTTGTTACTGTTCAATAACTTAGAGGAAAACTTTAATGAGGTGACCTTCACAGTATTTTGTACATATATTAGGGTTTTTCAGTTTTCAAAAGACCAGTTTCTTACAGCAGTGGATGAGCTCAGAGAGATCTGATTTTAAGAGCTATCAACACCTATGTCAGGTCAGAGACCAGAAAGGAGGAAAGAAGGTGAATTTGAGGAATGCTGAATAATAGACTAATTAAGTCAATACAGGGTCTTTACAATGCCTAATATAAATTCATCTGAGAGGAGACACCAGTGATCCTTGAAGATCTCTTTAAGGCCAATGTTACACTGGACATATGAGGTCAGTTGGTCTAATGTCCATTGGTCTATTTTCTGATGTTTGAATTATTCTCTGGAGGATCTTTCTCCATTGTCTATAAAGATAGACGGGATGAGCAATTTAAAATGGATATCTAGCTAGTAGAAGGTTAAAATAACAGACTGCAAAAGATGGGTTAAATAATAATGTACCTGTGACAAATTACCCGATTGGTACAGCTGGATAACTATCTGCCCGTATCCTATCCATTTTTCTGTATTCTTAAATTCCAGTACTTACAGACCACTTATTAAGTGCATAGAGTCAATGGTCTTTTTTCCCCATGCTGTAGTTCCCATAAATGTTCCACCAATAAAATGGAATTGTGCTTCTGGACGGTATTGTCAGTAGCAGGGCGCAAAGTGGTATCGGCCTCAGGAGAGGTGTGGGCAATCACTGACACCTGACCTCAGTTAAGGCTATATAAAGTGCTGAAAAGGCCTCACACTGATTATAACAATTCTTCAGGGATCACCATCCTTCCCTCCTGCAGCTCATGTACAGCTCTTTTAATGAGCTGCTCAGTGATCGTGTCCACAGCGAGGCTGGAAGCGAAGATAGTTGGGAACCAATCAGTGATGTGATTAATCACTGTTAACACAAGAGCAGGGCACTGCGGACTGTTGGTATGAACTGTTTGATTTGAATGCATTTATCTGGGGAGGTGGGAGTCTCTCTTTATTCTGACTGAAGCAACCCCGCTGCTTCCAACAGCTGCTGAAATCAGGCATGTTTCATTGCTATTATCATTGCTATTATCAATGCAAGAAATCATGCTGGACACCTGTTATTCTTTCTAGTCTGATTCTAAAGTCAAATTAATAAGATTCATATGCTCTCAGTCTATAAAGTTTTACTACGTAAATGGTTTTGTCCTGGTCAGAGTTCAATGCCTTCATTTTACCTTGGAAAATGATGCAGGAAGTATTCAAACTAGCAAGACTGAAGAGTAAATTAAGAAGTACATAGTTCTCCTTTGTAACAGATGTGAATAGCTCTCTATGATGATACTCAGTGTGATAAAAATCAAGGATCTGTGCATTGTTCTTGCGTCCCAAAATTACACTGCCTTTTCCCTACTGTTTTTGGCAGAACATTATTAAGATTTTCTTTTGCTTGCTTTGGCTCCCTATTGAAGATGATGGATTGTTACTTCCTTTCCTGTCAGCTAACCAGTGAATAGCCAATTGAAAGGAGAGGAATAAAGGACCAAACCCCTTTCCATTTCACAAAGTCTTAGAATTTTGACTGGGAAGACAAGCATTAAATCTATTCCAAATCTATTTACTGTAGGTTGCCATCCATCACCCTGGTATATGAGTGCCTTCTAAATGAAATAAATGGCAGTAGAGAGGGTGTAGCTGAACAATAGCACTCTTCTTGTTTGAGATAATTAATAACCCCATCAGGCTCACAAAAGGTTTTTATTTGTGGAATGTTTTGTTTTCCCCTCCTCCAAATTATCAAAATAGAAATTTTCAGTATTAAGTAGGTTTGTATAGTGTAAGGCTTTATTCAGAAAATTTCTCTGTAGAACTTTTTTAACATTCATGCAATTTAATAACACAAAAATCCCCAAAATTTATAATTTCTAAGTTCTTCTGAGAACCTCTTTCATAAGCACCTAGTTTCCAGTTGGTATTTTTGAATTCCTACTTACCATTATAATCTGAATGTACCTATCACAGGGATAAAATTGTGATGGCGTTAAGATTTTAAATTTATTTTAGTTTTATTTCACTGTAGAGGTTTTAAAATAATTTGTGCAAAGATTACTTAAGACCAAAAGAGATATTTCTCTAATTTGGTAGTATTTTTATTGCTATTTTGACATGGTTTTGCATAGCTTGGAAGGTTGCACCTTGCTTCCTAAATATTTAGAAGTTGTAAGGTGCTATTATTATTGTTGTTCTTATTGTCTAGTTCTTCAATTACTTCTTGTTGGTGTTGTTTTCCTTAAAATTGATGTCATTAATTTATTATATAGGTGGCATCTGTACTCTTTACTGACTGTAGAATATTGATGGTGAGTGTTCTGTTCACAATTTCAGGGGAATATGATCAGGCTACATGGAACAAACTGTTCTGTCTTCTGCTTTTGATAGTATGTAAGACTGGGAATATTTGGTTATGCCCATATTTGTTTTTTATATATCATTTCCGTTCATAAATTGATATTAAACTTTATGAGGTATTATGATCTGATCAATACAGGATCCACAAAATTTTGCCTGTTTCAGGTGTTTGATTAGTTATGTGAAGTCTGATTGAAAGGCAGCATTTTATTATTTTTCTCCTTTCTTAAACAGTGGCAGGAAGTGAACTGTACAGAAAATTAGTATATAGAAAATGTTTTAGAAATTTAAATAGTTTTGTACATTCTTTGAAGAGAAACCCAAGAATTCCAGCTATCCTGAATACACTTAATAGAAAAGTGAATATAAACACTTACCAACGTCTCAGATGTTTTATGTGTACATGTGATCTGCCTCCAATATTTACTTGCCAGCAACAATTGCTCATTGCTAGCATTTGTCACATATCTCATGCCCATTTTTTGCATTTTCTATAGCCATTTAAGGTGTTTTGTATGCTGTTCTGGTAGTTTAAAAACAGTTAATAATATGAAATGTTAATGAAGTACTTAGTAACCATAATATAATACCTGCTTGCACATTGATTGGCAGTTCATTATATGAACTAAAGTCTCAATCAATAAGTTCCCAGCCATTTGTCTGGCATAAGTAAAGACTATTACAATTCCAATATTTCTTAGAATACCAGCCAGATGGAGACTGGTAAGTACCTTGTAGACAAATTGTGACATATAATGGAATGTTGGCCTGTTGGCATGAAAACCTGAGGTTGTTCCATTTATGCACTGCTTAAATAAACTGATTCAGAAAATGGAGATTATAAATACTGTTTATTTCTGCATTACTTGTATACCCACAGCATCAGTGTCACCCTGGTTTTGAGTATTTTTCTAGGCCTTCTGATTTGTCTTTCACATTGGAGTGAGAATTTTTACTTTCCTACATTTTTTACTATAAACAATAGTTTTGTTTTCCTAACTCTTTCGTTGTTTACATATTTTTAGGTAGGAGGAGAAAGTTGATTGACAGTTGTTTTGATCAATGTGGTTTGGGAGGTGAGATTTCATCCTCCAATCCGCAGGCACCTTTGGAAATGTATAAAATTGAGTTTTGTAAATAAATTCGGGCTTTTCCTGCTTTGCTCATCACCGTGTCCTCATGAAGTTCTTTCGTGTCGTGTTGTGGCACATTAGTAACCCATGGACCACTGAAAGATAGTTTTTCATATTACAAGGGCCAATAATCTGTGTCACACCAACCTGTTTTCAAAAGCCTATGTTGAAATGTGCATATTGTAGCTGTACTTATAAGAGGTGCTTAATTCAGATGGTTAAGTCAATATTAGATATCCAGGATAACATTTTCATAATTAAGAAGTTAGATTTCCTTTCTGAAAGTAAACTTGCTATACTTCCTAATTGTCAGTGTGTGATCAAGTTCATGATCCTGTGAATCTCCCTGACTGTGATTTTCCTTTAAGATTCTGCTGACTTGATCATAGTCAAACCACATTACAAAATACTAAGTGGAACTTGGACAACTGATGAGTTCTGGTTGAAGTATGGCTTTAGTCTTCATGAAGGATTACAGTATAACATTTCACATGTGGTAAAAATTAAAGTCCCAAATTTGAGTGTACTTTTCAACTCATTTAATTTTACCAGCTTTTGAAAGTGTGTTTCTTGTGGCTTAATTTTCAAAATCATCCTCAAAAGCTATTCATAATATTTTAAACCAGATGTTTTATGTAATCATCTAAATCTGAATTTTAGAGAATACTGAAAATGTTTGCTGCATGATCTTAAAAATTTTGTCCTATTTTTTGATTTCATTTGACAAATTACCAATGCTAATAAGAACTTTTTTCTGCTTGAGTTTACATATTCTGAGAAAATATTTTAAATGGATATTAGAGAAAGATTAGTCTTTTCTTCCTTTTTTTTCCTTGTTTGTTAGCAAGGCAACCTATTGAAAGCAGTATCCTTAGTTGTGCAAGTATTCCTAATTTTTTTTTTTTTTTTTTTTTT
>VYXD01012642.1:589358-605287 GCA_013397195.1 Hylia prasina
TTTTTTTTTTTTTTGGTGGGGGGGTGGTGAGGCGGGGTGTTTTTTCCTGGTAATTTCTAATAGTTTAAGTTACTTGCATCCATGCAGGCAGCCCAACCATTTATCATTTTCTGTTCGAGTCTCTCAAAGTTACAGTGTATGTTAAAGAACAGAAACTTAGGATATTAATAAAACATTCCTTCAGCAACTATTACTCTATTTAGCTTATGATTCTACAAATATTATCTCGACATCTCAAAGTTTGTCAATAACTCTTTGCATGCTGGGATGTGTAACATGCTTAAGAACTGCAACTATTTAATGATGCTTCATTAATTTCAGTGGAATTCTGGGAGGCATATTTTCCAAGTGACATACTTATATCACTGTCCTGGGAATACATCGTGTTTTGCAACAATTACAACATCCACAGGGCAATAAATCAGTTAACTGTATTCCTCTAGGCTCAGAAAATGAGCTGAATTGCTGTTTCAGAAACAACTTTTCCCAAGCTCATTTAAAAGAAGGGGGTTTAGGAAAGGCCAAGTGTGGTGCATATATAGAAGGGCATCATGGGGACCAGGAGCAGGATTCTTTCTGTCACAGTATACAGCTAGAAATAATGACAAAAATGTGCTGTAAATAACCTATTGCTATGGAGCAAACTGAAACAAGAAAATAAAATAGGTACTTATGTTCTCCACATTTTAATCAAGACAATGGCTCCACAGTTTTCTTCAAGCTGTGGAGTAGGCAAAAAACCAACCAACCAAAAACAAACAAACAAAAAACAAAACACCAAAATCCTGTGGTAAAATATTGTTTTAACTCCTGATGTACCTCACTCCATTGTAAGTTCGGATCTATGTGAAGGTTCTGATGTCTGTGAAATACTGTGATGCTCTGAAAACAAAAATAACAAATTATTGAGTACCAAGGACTATCAAGAATTATTCCTTGATTATTGGAACAAACACACATTTATTTGTTTATATTTATTTATTATGCATATGTGTGTTTGTGAAATATAATACTCTAGGTGTTTTTACTATTTTTTCCCAAACTTCAGTATCACTCTGCCCACCATAAAATAGTACAGCAGAATTGTAAAAAAACAAAAACAAAAAAAAAAACCGCAAACCAAAAAAAACCAAAAAACAACCCAAAACCTACAAACCAAAAAAAAAAAAAAAAGATAACTCCCTGAAATAGGAAACATTGTGCCCTTATAACAGCAGTCTTTGTTGTGAAACATGTTAAAGTGCATTGCAATATTCTGTGGTTTTGAATTTTTGGGCTTTTATTGTGGGATGTGTGAGTGCATAAATATACACATCCATCTATATATGTATATGCATATCTATAGATGTGAATAGATATACACACACATATATAGTTATGTTCAAGATCATTAAGGCTGATGTCTTCAGAAGGTTGTACTTTAAATGCTCTTGTGCGCCCACACATCAACATAGAAAATTTCTCACTTTTTATAGTCATAGGGAGACTTGTGAAGTAATTTAATATCTCACAGGCAGGAGTTCTTCATTTAATGTGGAGGAAATGTGTTCGGATCCTGCTCCACCTTTTATTGCTATACAGGCAAAGAGCTTTGAAACTAAAAAAAAAACTTTTATGACTGTAAAACTATGTAGAAATATCTGCTATAATTAAAATACAGGAAAATACTGGAGCATAAAAAATGGGAAATCATATAAATGACGTGCATATTTCCAGTCAGTGGGCTGATTGTGGAGGCTGGGAAAAAATATCTGCAAAAATATTGACAATTTGATAGAGTTCCGGAGACTGGGTAAACTGCAAAGATTTCTTCTAAAATAAGACACAGGAACAAATTTGGGACGAACATCAATGTCAGCATTCCCGCTGCTTAGTTGGACTGAAAGAAACTGTGAACATGACAGAATCTCCAATGTGCCTCTGCTTCTAAGTTAGCTGTATTTACAGGTACAGCAAGAAATGCATTTTATCTGTGTATACCTAATTTAACTCTTGGGGAGTTTAATATATTATATTATTAATTAATGATTAATATATTTAGATGAGCCATTTTCATATGTGAAGCTGCACCTCCCAGACCGGATTACTAATCCCTAGAATTATTCATGCCTTTACTGGTGTGTCAGAATCGCAGTCAAAAGGATGAATGCTGTTGACATACTCAACTGAACTTTCAGTTCACTCAGTAGTGGGTGGGATAAGACCTACATAATCTTCCAAAATACTTGTTTATGCTTGATTCCCTGTTACAACAGCACCACAGTCTGCTAGATGTAATTAGGAAAGTAGACCTGCAGTGTGTATTCAGTGTCATGCATAGAGCACATACAAACTGCAACGACACCTTTGGTTGAAAAGTACACCTGCGCATTTCCCCCAGACTGCACCTGTGTAGTACATGTAAACATGTACACAATAACAAGGTGCCATAAAGCATCAGGGATTTTGATTTGTTTTTTCCTATAAATTCTGCCTCTTCTTAGTGTGAAGTTGAATCATAGTCGTTAGCCTATCTAGAAAGCTTGAATAAGATTAAATGTGTATATATAAAATATATATATAAAGATATATGTACAGACACACACACATATATATACACACCCACGTATATATATATAAAAGTATCTGTGTGCAAGGGTTTCTCTATCAGTTAGTTCTTAAACTATTTTCTTTCTGAAAAAAAAGCCTGTATTGGAGCCTCTTACTGATAGTTGCTCTTCAATAAATAAGAGTTACTGCTACACCATACTTAATGTGATCAAGACCTGAGCCCTTGTGAGTTGTCCTTTGTGTCAATCTGCAATAATAACCCAGACTGTGGTACACATAGAAGTGCATTTTCTTTTTCTAATCTAGCCTTTGATGGAAATGCTGGCCATTGTAGGTTTTCTGTACAAAGATTGGGTTGACAGAACATACATTTGATTTCTGTTACTTGATAATTGAAAGGATGAGGCTCGATTTGTGACAATCCAGAGCAGAAAGATGTGGACCAGTTGAAAAGAGTTCACTACAGGTGACCTATGAGAATGATCAGTTGTCTAAAGAAAATATAATCCATGAGGAAAGTTGTAAAGAACAGTGGTTGTTCAAACTAGACAATACCAAACTTGTGTGGGCATAACAAATAAAGCCTAAAATCAGCAAGGGAGATTTAGGTTAGACATTAGGAAATATCTTCTAACAGTAAGGACGCCTAAGGACTGGGCTAGAGGTTTGAGGAAGGTTTTGAAAACTTCACTGATAAGAGTTTTTGAAATTAGACTGATATCAGCTGGGATAGAAACAAGTGCAGGTCTTTCTGTGAGGGAAAAAGGGATAGAAAATATGGTCTTTTGATCTTTGTATCATGCCTTTTTTGCCCATGATTATATCCTCTGGATCTCCACAGGATTGGTTTCAGTTCTCTGAATTAACTAAAATATATAGGGAATTTTTTGTTAGAGAAAAGTGGGTTTTAGTATTTTTAAAAAGAAATAAATTTTCTGTGAAAATTACTGCTCTTAAGAATTGTTTCGGGCAAATGTATAAACTATTGTTTTCTGTTGTAATGAAATCTGCATTTTTTAAAAATCCCAACAAGCAGGTACTAGTATTTTGCCTTCTGTTATCTTTCAAATGCTAGGGTTTTTCTTAAAGGTAGGAGAGACATATTTAGATCTGGTTTCTGCTTTTTGGTTTTTTTTTTTTATTTTCCCCATATCACATGATATTTATGTATACCTGAAGATAAATGTTTGGGTTTTTGAAACGAGTAGCTATGAAAACAATTTGATCATGCAATGAAATTTTATCCGAACCCTGAAAAACAAAACATGAAAATAATTATGTTTAGCAGCAGAATTCCCATGAAATTCCTCATGGACAAAGCTAACTTAATAGTGTGAACAGTTCAGTTGGACTTGAACTATATGGTATATCTAGACTGAGAAAGATGTACTAGCAAGCAGAATAGCTGCTATTATCTTGTCCATCCTTAAAACGATTCCCAGGAAAAATGCTGCATGAAAAAATATGGTTCATATATAGTGGGTATTAGATCAGCCTTCAACTGAATAAGAAAGAATTAGTTTAAGTAAGGAGGTGAGGAGGACATTCTTAGGACCTGGCTTGGAGATTGGGAGGTTAAAGGGCTGGAAATGGAAGTAAAGACTGTAAATATTGGTTTGGTAATGGATTGACAGTCATATGCAAGTTACAAATTTTGGAACCAATAACTTACTGATTTTTTTAATGGGATTTTATGTTATGCAGACATCCTTTCACTGATGTTTGCATTTTTCCCAGTCAAATAATATTTTACATTAATATGGCATGTCTGTTTTGATTTAGTTTTAAGGGAGCTATTCTAGGGTTTTAAATCAAGCAGTGAAATTGCTGCTGTGCTGTATGCAAGTTTGTAAGTGATTAGTAAATAATATAAATGCCTATTTCATTCAGTTGGTTGAGAGAGGTATAAAGTTGTACAGTTGCAGATACAGGAAAAGGATTCAAGCAATCCAAATGTAGCATATACTTTTTTTTTCTTTCTTTTAGAGAGGTAGATTATGTCTGAACAGCAAGAAAGTAGATAAAGGAGATTAGTCAAGACATGGAGGGAAAACTGTCCCAGGTGGCTGGGTGATCACAAAGAACAAACCCTACAAAAGTAATGAGATTGTGTGAAAGGATGGAGCTGCAGCACAGTTGCTGGAAAGATAATAGAGAGTCAGAAAACATAATTTTGACCAACTCATGGAGTTTTTATTTGTTGACTGGTTTTAAGGAATTATGTTTTAACTTAAGCATTTCTTCCTTACAAATAATTAAGTCCAATTCCTCTAATGCTTTTACAGTGTGCAAAATTTTAACCTCCAAATTTAATATCTTTGCAGTTTATGTGACTTAGACTGTATTTCTCCCTCTCACAGAAAAGATTGGCCTATTAATAGTCTCCTTTTCAACATATGGGATTATATTCTGTCAGTACTTAAACAGGACATGGTTCTTTTTTTATCCTGAATTCCACTTGTACTTGTAAACTGATGATGCAGAGTTATCAGTGTTAATTTTGTTATAGAAATCTTGCCAGATCTTTCTCATTGCCTACTGATTATCTGTGCTGTAGCTTGTATTCTATCAGTTTCCCAGAATTCACTGTTCTTTTAACCTTATTGAGTGATTTATTTTTGAACTCAGCAGGCTCTGAATATTCATTTTTTTATATCACAGAATTTTACATGCATCTCTTTTCACAATTTTTAAAGGAAAAGAAATTCATGCAGTCTCTTTCAGATTGTTTGTGGTCTTTTTGCAGAAATCTCCACATCCTTTCTTATTCTAACATAAGCAGGATGGAAAATGCCTCTAAACAACTTGCAATTCATGATTTTTAAATTTCTTTTAAACAAAAATATGAAATTCAATATTTTTAAGACAGAGACAGAAGTAAAAATAAATCTTTTTCTCTTGAACTCAGGGTATCTTTTAAACATTAATAAATTATGGTTCCTTGAAAAACATTCATCCTATTTCTGCATCATTCCCACCTAGCCAGTATTGAGACACCATTAAGTTAAAGGCCTGTGGCTATTTCTTGTATCATTCTGCTAAAGGATTATATAAAATTTGTATGCATGCTCATGGAAACTGCCATATAGCTTACACAAAAATGCTAATAAATTAATATTGAGCTTCTTAAGTCATATATGGTAATGTGTCCAATATATGACAAATAAAAATTTATTCATTTAAATTTTTAATTTTTAAAATTTTTCACATGGAGAAATAGAAGAGCCTAGATGTGATTCTTCCTTTGTTTGTTTGTTTCCTTTTTCTTTTTTGTAAATGGGATCAAACAGTTCTATGCAGATGACCAGGAACTAAGGCAAAGGACTACTTAAAATATTCGCAATATTAGGAGAAAAAGGTCTTAAGATGTTCCATTATTTTTAAACAAAAAAGCTGGTAGGTCCAAATAAAATTCTAGTATTGGAAAAATCTTGACAATAAAGCATTAATAGTTTTGGTGGGAAAATAAAATCCATAAAAGAAGCCTGAAGTTGTAAGGGAAGATACAGTGATGCTGATTCAATTTGCCAGATACAAATGTCTTCATTTTTCATCAGATGGGTATGCTGCCCATAATAGAAATACCAACTGAAGCAGACATCATGAACATCCTCATTCTATTACAGATATTTAATGGAGTTTAACTTCAGTTATGAATAGCAAAAAATCTAAACCTAGAGTGCCTTGTAAAGGCTTAGGGAACCAAAACAAAAGTCATGCCTTTGATACGGTATTGCTCTGACAAGTGTACCAACACAAAGTTAGCAGGGGCTTTACTGCACTGCAGTGTTCATCTTTCTACTGACTAATCTTTATGCAAGGTTAGAAGCTCTGTAGTTTCTAATATGTGTGAGACTCAAAAGTGTAAATAATGTTGGTTTTCTTGGAGATGAGTTAGACAGTCTTGACCTAAGTAAAAAATATAGGACACACAAAGGTGTGACTTTTTCAATTTATACGGATACTGTCCTTGTGAATAAAATCCCTGTGATCTCTGAGGAAATTCTCTACTTTCTACCTGACAATGAGAAATAATCTTATTCTATCAAAAAACCTTAACATATTATTCACAGTGGAGATAGGATATAAATTCATGATTACAGGAATCAACAGTTACTTACAATAAATGCATCATTAGTATTTGCACTTGAAAATATTAAAAAATCTTCCAAACCCCTTAATTCCAAGTCATCTGAAGTTAAATGAAAAACTAGAGATATTTTAGTGAGGTTCTCTTGCTCCCCTACTTCTCCACTTTATTCTCCAATTAAAAATTGGAACCCTGTTCTGTTATATTTTAACACAGTTCAGTATCTGCTGGGGCATGCTAGAAAATGTGTTATTGGTTTTTTTTTCCTTCTCCTTAGAAGCTAAAGATATTTACTAAGCCATTTTTGTCTTTTATTGCAATCAAAGATTGTAAGCTTAATTTCTTGTCTGCATCAAAAATACTTGAGATTTTTCCTCACACTCCTACTGGGCTCTGGACACAAACTGTCAGGATTATAAGAGTCTGCTAAAGAACACAGACAAACACAAAATAAAAAGAAAAAATAGTTATACATATGAATATCAAAATCTTTGGTGATTCAGGCTGCAAAGAATTCTTCAAATAAAATCAGTTTTTACTGTTTTCAGAATCCAGTGACCCTAAACAATTACAGTATCTTAGTCCTTTAAATGGCTGAGAGGAGCAAATTATATTTTTGGTGATGTAAGTGAGGAATTGATTCATATTAATCAACAAAGTATTTTCATTAAGGGTGCTCTGTGGTAGGGATTATATATTTCTGTATAAAACAAAGCAGGTAGTTTAACTTTTATATAGAAGCCATTTGCCATTTACCTTTGCTTCCATCATTTCTTTTATTTTACAATTTTAGGAACATTCCAGATAAATGCTCATGGAACCATGAGGAAACATAGTAACAGAGATGTTTTATCACTCAAAACTTTGGATGTTAATCTCCTAACTTTTTTTAAGAGGAAACCCTTGCACTTTGTTCCTCTCAGCCTCCAACTGTCAGAAAAACTATGAGATTTGAGGCTTTTCCATACTGAGGCATACCTTAAAGCAGCTTGACTGCTTGATGTAGAACCTGGTAAAATAAACAAAATTGAGTCCTAGAAATTCAGGGAGATTGGTATGAATCCATCTGCTGTTGACAGATCAGGATTAGGTGGCTGACTTTTAAAAGGGATTTGTTCTTCTCATCACACCTATTGCTACTTTTCAGGTTATTTTCCTGGAAGATTACATTTCTGAGATGTTCTGCTGTTTCAAAACCATGGAAAATAAAATCTCTAGTCCATATTTCGTGTACTTTATTGTTATTTTTTACTGTCTTGTTATTCAGAGAACTTTTATCTTTATGAAAAAGAGCTATCTACTTCTATTTCATTTTATTTTATTTTCTGATTGACTTTTTGGTCTGCCTTGGTATTCAGCTGAATGTTTTGTGGTGGTGTTGGCTCCTTTGTGGAATCTAAAAAGCTCAAAATGATGTTTTGAACTGTTACTTATGCAAAGCAATTGTAGAAATACAAATAGACACAAATAATTATCCTAAGCCTGGGGAATACTAGAAAGTTTTCCTCTCTTGTATTTGCTGTAAGTGAATTGTGTAAGCCTCTTGTATGTAATTTAAACAGATAGTTTTAAACATGGTGATTTCCTTTACTGAACTAGCAAGCTTCCACATCCTGTAAGGATCCAATATGTATGGAAAACAGAAATATATAATTTTAAAAGCTGAGAGAAAATACATTTTTGAGGGCATGGAAATAAATAGAAATTAACTTACTCAAGGCATAAATTAAAAAAAAAAAAAAAAAAANCTAGATCTTTGTTTCTGGATATTTGAGAAGGCTTTTCACAACAATTTTAGGAAATTGTTGGACTGCCTTGGACTGAAAATATTTTAAAAGAAAGTAGGTGGTTTGAGGTAGAGTAACAAACAGCCAGTTTGATTTTAAAGAAAACCCCAATCCTAAATAATTATTTAATTTCCCTCAGTAAGTGATGCAGAAAATATATTTTCTTCTTCTTTGTTTTCTCCTTTGCATCTTTGACATAATGGCATTTAAAGCCTCATTATGTTTTTAAAGTGAAAAATGTTGTCTTAAGATGTATGAGCATGACAGAACAATTCTGTATGATTTTCCTTTGAAGTTCTGAAAAAAATTCTTCTCATCACATTGTGTGACAATTTCTTAATAAGAAGATGGTGGAATGGAAGCTCAATGATTTTCTGTGTTAGTAGCAAGGGTTTCCTTTGAGTTCAAAAGATTGTGAAAGTACATTGTAATGTTTATATTGATCTAGACACTATCTATAGCTGTCTTTATTACATTTTCTTATTTTGGCATAATTTATTTATGACTAAATTACTCAGTGGAGTTTCAGGAAGATCAAAAAGAGATTTTCTTGTTATTGTAAATCCCTACAAAAGCCAACCCAAAAATATATTTTAATTGTTAAAAGCTTTAGTAGTGTACGAGGAAACTCAAAGACCTAAAAAAAGTGAGTATGACAAATATAGTTGGCAAATGACCTGCCTTAGCATAATGCACAGTGTTTATTTAGGAACACATTATCAAATTGCATGTTGTTCAAATGAAGTTTTATCATGACTAAATTATTTATACTTTAGTCTGAAAAGTAAATAAATATTAAGCAACTCATACTCTTTTCTTTTTTCTGAAAAGACAAATACCTCTAGCTATCAAAAGCTATGTATCATTTATGAACTAGATTTCAGTCTGATTTGTTTTAAATTAGGTTGCTTAAATATATTTTATATGCAACTCAGATACTCATGAAGGATAAGTTATTCATTGTTACACTGGAAAAATGCAGTTTTGTATTTAAAAAAAAAGTAATTTGGTCATTTGGGACAAAACTCTTCCCATTCGCCTCTGTGATAACTCTTGAAGACCATATAAAGCTGTAGATCCTGGAGATGTCATGAATCATGATAGGCAGATGTTGATACTCACAGTTGACGCTGAGTATGGCTGTTCATGAAAAAATGTCAACCTTGCTCTTCTGCAAAACCATCCAGTGTGTTAAGGTGTTGTATTGGAACAGCCTTTCTGTGGGGTTCTGGTGCTTGCCAGGCTCTGTGTGTTCAATTTCCATCAGACTCTTTGCTCTGCCATGTCAAGCATGCCTGGGGCAGAAGTGGTCTCAGAGGCAGGTCTGCTCACACACGTTGTCTCAGTACTCTTGACTTCATGGGGGCTGTGATGATGCTTGCTGCCTTATTTAACTGCTGTCTTACCTCAGAGGATAATCTCATTTAACAGTGATTTACATCGTCTGTGCAGGAGTGCAAATGATTACTCAAGGTACAACATCACAGAGGATTGACTGTTACCTTTTGAGAAGGCTACATTGATGAGAGATTCTTTTGACACACATTGTAGAATTTAATGCATAATCAAATGTCTTTTCGGTGTACATTCAGTGTAATCAAGGTTCTTCTAGAATTACTTTTTATAGACAACTTTTTTCACAGTTACACATAATAAAAGCCTTCATCAAACAGACGAAAAATATTCACAGTGCAGTATCTTTTCCAAAATGTATACTTTTCCCTCATTATTTGATTGTATTAATTAAAACTAATTCCTAGGTGGTCAAAAATGCTAGGTAAAAATTTCTTTAGGGTGGTTTACACTATATCTTTACACCTTGGTGTTTTTGGTGGACTGTGAAATTATTCCTTACTCTTATGAAATGGGATAATATGCAATTGTTTGTTAAACAGGAGACCTTTTTTCCAAGTTTCAAATTTTAAATTTAGTGTTTATGCTCTTTACGTTTAAAAACAGTCTTATTTATACTCTGCCACTAAAGAAATGAATGGGTGTCTTCATTTCACCCCTTGTGGAACCCTGATCATGTGCACTCCCTGTGGTGTTAACATGATTAAGTAATGAAGAAGTCTAACCAGCTGTCTCAGGATGTACCCATTAACCAGAAGATCCCTTCTAAAGGTCCAAAACAAACAAACAAACAAAAAGAAATCAAAAGGTAAACAGCAAAGCTCTTTATGCTGGAGTTTGAACCACTGTTTGCAGCCTAACATTTTTTTAAAAAGGTTAGCATTTAAAATTCTAGTAAACCTTCCAAGCTTGATGTTGGTGCTTAGTGTGTGGGGTTTTTTTTGCTTTGGAGGGCTATGGAATGAGTTTTGTGAGGTGGTTTAAATCAAAGCTTATTAAAGACAAAGGGGGCATTGTAAAAGGAAAATGAAGACAATAAAAGCAAGGAAAAAGAAACCTAACCAATCCCCATACATTACAAAGTTGACCTTGGATTAATTTCCCTCTGACAGAGGAGATACTATTTTGCTGGGAGTTGTTTGCCTCTGATTAGCCTAGGTGGGAACTATCTCACCCAACTCTGTTGTCTAAGAATTGTCAGTTTATAAACTGGACATTTATCTCCTCCTCTGGTCAGTGAAAAGATATTGACACCAAGTAATTAATGCATTTCAAAAAGAGGTGCCTGAGAACAGTGGGAATTGTCTGGAAGAGGTTTTTGGACTCGATAAAAAGGGAGCCTATATAAGTATTATACACAGATGACTAATTTTAGATGGGGAAGGCTGAAATGCTTTGTTGGCAATTAGCCTTAATACATCCCTTGCTGCATATACAGTTTTTCATACTTAAGGTATTTATCAAGTGCTCTCTATTAGAAGTCAGCATAATTTCCCAATTCAGTTACAGGAGTAATTCACAAAAATGCTCAAGAATACCTAGGGGAGGGGCCATGCAGTATTTTTACTTTCTGTCCTAAAGTACCTGTAGGAAACTCACCACCTTAGTTCATGTTCAGCATTTTAAAGGAAATATTGTTTTCTCCTCTTTTGTTATCAGTACATTTGGCATGTTATTTTTTGAGTGGTTTTGTGGAGTTTTTTTGTGGTTTTTGGGTTTTTTTTTTGTTGTTGTTGTTTGTTTTTTTGTTTTTTGTTTTTTTTTGTTTGTTTGTTTGTTTTATATGTAGGTAGTGTTCTTGGAAATCATATTCTTAGATTGGGAATATGCTTCCTAATTGACTTGGTCACAAAAGTATTCAGATCTTTCATGTCAGTTTTCCATTTTGTGAAGTATAGACAATGCATTCAAGAGCCTTTGCCACACAGAACTTTGAATACTGCCATGATAAAAAAGTATTTATCACTGTAGAAAATATTCATAAATTTTGATAAGGAAAACTTGAAAAAAATCACCAGTTTGAAGGTGAAGAAAATCTTAAAACACAAACTCCATAGGTGATACGGTGTTACATACTGTTTGTTAATTAAGAGCAATATGAGGTTGAGCTGCTTTTTGTTTGTAGTATTGTTACAGTTGGTAGAAAGAAACAGTTTTTGGCTACACAGGTCTCTTCTTGATCTTATTATGTACAGTACCAGTGCAGCTATTTCTGAAAACAATTGACTCAAAGTACAATACTTAAACCTTCTGGAGTTAATTTTGTTTTCAGTTACCTGTGTTCATACAGACTTAGGTGTGTTTTAATGTTAAATGTAAACAAATGTTATAGAATAGATTTCTTTTGCAAATTTGGAACTTAGAACTCAGTGAAAGACATTGCCAAGGGGCTGAGTCATGCTTTGTTTTAGATTAGCTATAGTGTCATATGAGTGATACACCTACGTTTAACTTCAGTGCTGTGGTGGGATTGCCTTGCCTAGGGAACAAATTCCCACCCACCCACTCAGTCACTATTCCTTCCGTGGGAGCGGGTGAGAAAATCATCTGAAAATGCTGGTAGGCTGAAATAAAGACAGGGAGGTTTCTTACTGGTTACTGACTTGGGGAATATTAATTTTCTGGCAAACCAAAGTATATTCAGGTAATAAAGAACAAAACTAAATATTAAACCAACACTTTTTTCCCTCTTTACCCCATGCCCAACTTCACTCTAAGATCCTGTACCTGCTTTACCACCACCCCAGAAGCAGCACAGGAGAATGGGGAGGTGGGGGTCAGTGTCTGGTGGCTCCTCTCTGCTGCTTCTTCCTCTTCACAGTTCTCCTCTCTTCTCACAAGGGTACTTCTCATGGGCTGCAATCCCTTTAGGAGAAACCAGCAGCTTTGTAGGCATTTCTGCTGGTTGCAGTGGAAGGTCTACTCTATTGCCTGGACCATGTTCTCCCTCTTCCTTATTTTCTCACCTTGATATTCATGCAATTTTCAAACTCTTTCCCCCTCTCACTACTCTGTTGTCCAGTATTTTGCTCTTTCATGATCATGCTTCCCCCAGGCACCACCAGTTTGGCTAGGCTGGTGTCCTGTGGTGGTTCTATTTGGAGGCAGATGAAACTGGATTTGTTTGAAATGAGATATCTTCCTGCTAACCAAAACCTTGCCATTTAGACGCAACTGTCCATAGTACCATGCATAATGAGCTTAAGTATTGAGACAAGTTCTGACTGAACATTTCCATTAAATGTCCTTGAGATTCTTTGGAGTAGCAGATGGACTCTTCCTGGCATGAAAAAAGATTTGAAGATGAGGTTGAAACAAAGACAATGTGTTTCCCAATACATTTGGAGTATGAACTGAAAATTCAGTCCTGTTAAATTCTCAGGCTAGCAAATTACTGGTTAATCAAAGATGTAAATTTAGGAGGGAGAGAAGGCAGGTTTTGCAATCATGCAATCATATGCGGGGCCTTTTTTCTCGGGTAGATAGTTATCTCTGTGTATGCAAAGAATGAAAGTCTCTGATCCCTGTAAGTAATTTTTCAGTCCATTCCTGGAAGAAATGTTGAAGTAATTGCAGTTTCAGTGATAGTCAATGAGTATTTCTAATTACAAGTTCTGTGATGACTATATAGAATTATTTATTAACCAATATATAGAACAATATCCATATTTGCCTGATCATATTTTCAAGAAATTATAGAGCACTGCATCCTCTTTAAAGTCTCTGTAAAAATAGCCACACAGAATATATCCATCCAGCCCCCTCAAAAAAATTGAAAAAAAAAAACCCCAGTATTACTATGACAATATTAAAAAATTATAATGGCATAATTTCCATTCATTAACCTGACTGGGCTTTGACAATTGTAGTCCTCTTAGCTATTATCTTTCACAGAAAGAAATTTTCAACTTGAACATTTCATAACATTGTGTTACTCTCTCTATTGCATTGTACTATTTTTCCTTTTATTTTGCACGTCACAAAAAGTGTAAAATAAAGATCCTTCAAAAAAGACTGTTTATTAATCTAATAGTGAAAGAGGAATCCACTGTCTGTTACTTGTTTCAAAGACAAAAGAAAATACGTGTCCTTGGCCTTGACTGTGCCTCTGAAAGGAAGGCTAGCCTGATCATGTATATTTAAAGCGAGTGACTTGTACACAGTTGACATTTATAATGGTACGTCTTGAAAGCACTCACCTTTTCAAAACTGACTTGGTCAAGATTAGAATGAAAGTAATAACATGATTAGACCTGGTATTAACTCAATAGTGACATCATCTTAGAAATGCTTTAATTGTCGATGGTATATTCTTTCAAATCTTAAAATATCTCGGTGTTGCAAGACTATGTAATTTAAGGCACTGACCAAACATAGTCCTTGTAATGTATAAATTGCATTTGAATGTAGAATGTTCTCCAAGTCTTGTGAGCTGCTTTTTTAAATTCATCCTTTGCGTAAGTTATTTCAGATGGACAACCAGATGAATTGAAAAAACAATAGGGTGAGACATGGAAAACAATCAAGGTATTTTCCCTTTCCTAGCTAACCTTTCTAAAATTGTGCTTGATCTTCAGAAATAAAATGAAAAATGTTCTCTTCCATTAATACTGAGAAAATATTTCCCTTGATATACAAGAAGCAACAATAGATTTTAAATAACATTGTGCATAGAAGAATTCTCTGTGGGAAGCTTTCATTTCTTCTTGAAAGTAGCTAGTATATTATCTCCTGAATAAGTGTTATGGCTAAGTAAGTAATCCATACACATGCACAGAGTTTTAAGCAGGTGTGAGTTAGTCCACTTGGAAAACAGAAAGAGGACACTTGGGGCCCAAATTCATGTCACTTAATATAAGGCACTTAACTGAGACAGGTGAAACACAAGTGCAGACGTGCCAAGTTCTAGTGATTGGATTCTAACAGAAATCTGAATTGACTTACTGAGATCCCTACTTGTCATTGCTGACTCTTCAAGAACACTGGGCATTTTTAAAAGGCTCCACTTAGATGCTTTTTATTCCAGTGTCTTTTGGCTTTTGCTAACAGTGACAGGAATAGGATGAACAATGATTTTTCTTTCCCCCTAACCGTGTGAAATTGTCAACGTAAGAACAAAGCTAACAATAACTGTGTTTGAGTTATCTCAAGGAAGCAAGCCTGAGAGCTGTGTCTCTAAAACCACTTTAGTGAAAGGTTAATGCTCGTTAGTGTGGAGTCAACAGCACTCTGATAAACCTCATAGTTTAAAATAAATGACAAAAAAAGAGCTAGTAGTACACAAGTGAGCATTACAATAAAATGTGATGCATTGCATTTATAAAAATAAAAGCAACAGACTTTAGAAAACTGGATAATGCTTGCATTTGATAAATCACAAGCAGAGTTTTATCTGCATTTCTTCTTGCAGTTTCATATGTAATATTTCTGTTGCTGAAATGATAGAATAAGCAAGATATCATTGGTTAAGATCAATATGGGACCTGGGTGGATGACATACACTGGCTCACAACAGCCTGCCAAAGGACGGTGGGTTTGGAGAAAGGGAAGAAGAGACAGCCTGTGGTACACTTTCTCCATTCTGTAGGAATGCATGACTGATTTGGCAAGTGCAGGCTATTTGGCAGACCTGCTCCAGCAGTGATTTAAAGCAAGACGGGAAATAACCTCAGGAAGAATGAAGCAAATGTTCTCTACATGGAAAAAGGTATTAATTTAAACTAAGGATCTGCAGGCGCCTACTTTTTTTTTAATATGCGTACCAGCCTTTTTCCAGGCAGTTATTGGGATCTGAACCCCAGATCAAAACCGGCTTTTAGATTGAAGCAAGTCAGCATTTATCTAGCTAATCTGGCATAATATTTTCTTTAATACTTCACTAACAGTCTAAAAGCACAGTAATTGCTTTTGGAGGATAAACATGGAATAGGGAATGAAAATAAATAAGACGCTGAGAAACAAGAAGGATCAGAACAGTCTGAAGTTAAAATTTTTTCTAGATTTCTATTTAGGACAGCTCAGCTTTCATTCCTCCTTTAATATTTCAGAACTATAACTGGTTAAATGATAAAATTTCAATGATTAAGAGAGTTTGTTTTTTTTTTAATTGGGTGTTTTGTTTTGTTTTGTATTGGTTTGGTTTTTGTTTT
>VYXD01012642.1:608643-748536 GCA_013397195.1 Hylia prasina
TTTTTTTTTTTTGTGGAACGGTTTTCCCTTTTCCTTAGCAACATTTTCTCTTTGATGATAGTACACTACCCTTTAAATATACAAATTTTGTTTGTTTTAATCTAGCATGCAGTGGAAGACCATACAAGCAAGCCATGGATATAGCTGTGTAAAACCTTTTTGTACTGAAGGGCATGGCAAAGGCAGTTGTCTTTGCATATGGACATGTCTGAGAGAGGAATTTTGTACATGGCAAGGAATATATTCTTGTCATGTTGGCTCATGTTTGGTTTTCCGTCTTTACAATTTTTTTATTTAATTGAAAAAAAAGATTAGACATTCTTCAGAGAGTCAAGGTAAAGCAGTGAATCTGATTTTGTTATATTTCCAGTAATAAAAAATAAACCCACAACAATTGTTTAACAATAGTGAATTAAAAAAACTCCAAAATCCATCTCCTAACTGAAAATCCACAATAATTGGAAAAAACTACTGAAAAAACTAAACATTGCTATGCAAAAGAAAAAGTTTTTTTCTTTAAATAAAATACACTAAATAATATTTTCTTAAGTGTTAGGTCTTACTTTTAGCTGCTTTGCTAGGAGCCTTCTATTTATTGTAAAATATTTCTTCTAAAATATTGAAAATTTTTCTTCCAAATACTCTTTGCATTAGAAACAAACTTGAAGAATAAAAATCTGAAATAGAGCAACATGGTATCTTCAACCTGAATTTACAGAATGTAGACTACAGAGCAAAGTCACTGCCATTGAAAGGAGTACTTCTTAAGTTCAAAATATTTCCTACATCTCCATATCAACCTCCAGAGAACAAGGATTCAAAAACCGTCATCAGATTAATCTCAGTTGCACTGTGGAATAAGATGAACCATCATCATTTCTTTTGTGCAATTTTTGTGAGTGCTACACTCCTATAGAAATTCTGCCAACTTTGCTTAGATTAAACACTGACTTGGCAATAGCTGCAAATTAAATAGTATGGTACGATAGAGGGAGTGAAGACTTGTCTGGAAAAGCAAAAGATATATACTAGTAAGCCTGCTCATATAGCAGATGAAACTCTCTTTCTCCCCAATTAGAGTGCTAAGAATGTTATTATTCTTAGAAGCATTATCTGTCCTTTGTAAAGTCTGTCTGACTGTAAAGCAGATGATGGTTTTATTCTGCTTTTCTCAAGCAATCATTTTCTACTTTCTCGACTTTTTAGGATGTCACTCATCATTTGGAAATGATCAGAAGCATTTCTTGCTTCCAACCCAACCCAGCAGAACACTTTTAGAACTTTTCTGTGTGCCTCTGGAGAGCTAGCAGATAATTTGGGTTTTTCAAGTATATTGATGCAAGGACTGAGTGCAGGTGTTCATTCATTTGGCCCATTTCCTTTCATAATGATATCTGAAAAGGTAGTGTTTGCCCTTTGGAAAAATGTCTTTGTTAACTGGTCATACAAGACATTTCAGGTTAAATTTTATTTTACATTCTAGGAGTCTTTGTTTCCAGTCTGTGGTAAGAGGGGCATGTTATCAGAAACATATTTTATGGTATTCTCCTACTTCATTAAATATTCTTTAGGAAGATACTGTTTGTTTGCAGCTTCAGCTTGTCAGAGAAGTCCAGTGTAAGTGACATGTAGGATGGTCTCAAGTAGCAGAAAAAGGCGGACAGAAAAGTTCCCAAAGCTATTTGATATGCTAAGTCAAATGCTTGTGACTGAGATGCACTTAAAGAGCAATTGTATCATTTGCAATCAGAACTTCTTAGAAGGTTTTTGTCACCAATCCATGGTTTTAGAATAAGCCTTCTTTTCCTGAAATGGTATATAAGTTGTCAAATGCAATAATCAACCAGCTCACCCCAGCTTATGGCAAAATTAAAAAGCCCTGGGGATTTTCTTATGGCTAAAATATTCTGTCTCACTTTTGATCATATCCCAGGAGGTACTGTGACCTCTTAAGTTGCGACAAAACTGCTTCTACTTTGTCATTTTGTGGAATTTAATCAACTTCTCAACCCAACCACCATAGATTTAGTTGGGGGACAAGTTTCAGTCTACAAGCTTAGTGTCACTGAAGCATATGGAGTCCTGCATGGTCTCACTAGAGTAGGCAGATGCCAGAGTTTTAGCTGTAAGGCAGAATTTTCTGTAGTCGGGAGATTACATCCTTGCCACTTGAATGTGATGCCCAGAAAATAATTTTAGAATTAGTTTGTTATCCTGAGGGTATTTGAAATTTTAACGCACATTTTTATACCATCCTTCTGTGTGCATGTACAGCCTCCAATAAATATGTGTGTACATTAAATTCATATATGTGTACTTAGCCACATATAGAAATTGCCACATGGGAAACACTGTTAGCTCTTTTCTTTCTTGTCTTCTCATTACTAATAGATGTAACTTTAAAATATCGCGTTCACAAAAATGATCAAATAAAGTCAAAACCACTTTAAATATTTGTTCATTAAAAGAAACACTTCCACTGTATTTACTTTCTATGAACATTAATCCCTTTGATTTCTGTACTTACATTGTGTCTATTGCTATGCCAAATAAACACCTCTCAACAAAGACAAGGGGAACACAATTTGAAAAGGGCAAGGCACACAGGTTCAGCAAAGATGGTGTCAAAATACTAAATGCCTGCTCTTGTGACCCATCCAGTATGATGAGACTACATTTACTTATGGGCTTAACATTAGTGTGATCCTCAAGGATGTCTGTACAGAAATCTGTCTCTGACTTGTCCTGGTTAGGTGTTTGTACTAGGGTGAAGAATAATTCCTCCCCACAGATGAGCACAGAGAGTAACTGAGACAACTTCTTATAGATAACAACTTTGTTCCTCCGCCAGCTCTTGATGGTTACTCATCCCCGTGTAATTGTTCCTAGTGTTTCATGAAGAGCCTGTTAATCCCTATAGGTTGTGTAAAGTGATTCCCTGTGGATGATCTAATTGAAGCAATTAAGGTGGGTTTATTCTCGCTGTTTAGTAACTGGACCCATATTCTCCTGTTGTACTCTGAGATGGAAACAAACACTGGCTAGGAAGAGTGATGGCTATTTCCTCTTTACAAGTGTGCAGAGAATTAAATGATATGAAAGCTAAGCTGATAATCATGTGGGTGAGTCAGGGGTTAATTTGCAATTAGAAAGTTTTCCAATTTATTAACTGCTTCTCTTTTAATTTAATTTCTTTTGAAGGTCAGTTTTTGCTTTGATTGTCTCTTTATTTTATCTGTTAAAAACAATGTCTCTGATAAAAGGCTTTCCTGAAACGATGAACAGAGCACAGGGAGCACCTAAGGGAGTACATTAGCATGTAAAAGTGAGAGATTCATCTCCAAGGTGACTAATTTCATGAAGTCCTGTATCTTCAACAAAAGTCAGTGATATCTGGGCCTATGCTGGTTACTGCAGCACTGCCCACAGCCTGCTGCCTTGGAGAGGCTGCTGGCATAAAGCTCTGGAGGTCTTGGTGCCACTTGCTCCTTTAAACTCTGTCATTTCTGTTTTGTGATATTACCTACCAGGTATATTGAGTGTATTTCTGAAGGTCTGCTTTTTATCCAGTAAAAATGCTTCTGTGATAGCGCACAGTTCTTGTCTTTCCTTATTTTTTTCTATTTTGTCTTTCCTTTTTCTTTTTGAGGTGAACTCGGAGCAACAAAATGCAAATGCAGGTAGCAGACCCTCTTCTGCTGGCTTCTTAAAGCTTACTGGCCTTTAGCTAACACAATTTTAGCAGATAATATTATTTCTCAGATTGCCACACCTTTCAAATTAGGTTGTCTCTCTCGAAAATTTACCAATGAGACATTAATAACACGATAGTAAGAGTAGGAACAGGCATTTCCAACATAACCCTTTCTACTCCTTTTGTCAAAATCAGCAGCTTAGACTGTCACACAGAACTTTTGGGAGGATTATGTCTAATACCTGCACATAATTCTTAAGTGTAGTCTTTAGCTTAATGTATCCAGAATGTTTTAGGTCTTTATTGTGAAGATCTTGCAATTTTTGGTAGGCTTCAATGCACTTCTGACATGCTTTTTAATCTCAAAATTATATCGAAAACAATCTCTTTACACCTTCTTTGACTAATTGCAGAGTCACTACGCTTCTGAGTAATCAAAAACCACTATTCAAAGCATGACCCTAAAATAAGACACATCTGCATTCAGTCATGTTTTCCAGGGCCCTTATATCTTCAGGGATGTGTTTTCATTTGAAAAACTTAAAAAAACCTGCAAAAATAACAAAAAAAACCACCCCACCCCTCCCTGCTCCCCCAAAAACTAAAAGAAAAAAAATTGAATTGAGTTGACTGTATTGGATAGGACTTTTTTTTCATCTGATATACTGAGAATTGTTGAGATTGCTCTGGTTACGTGCCAATGTTGCTGGTCAGTGTTAAGTCATGGAAAGAGTTGGGAGATCTCTTGTGTTTTGCATCCATGACATAAGCTGCTTTCAGGCAGTACAAAAGAGCACAAAAGTACAGTAAATATCAGCTTTTCAGATAAGAGTTTTTCAGTGGAATTTCTGAGATTTTTACCTTAATTATGAGGGTTTAAAATTCTAAAGGAATTTTGACTGTTCTTGACATGCCTAGCTTCTTACATGCCAACCATCCAGACAAAAGAGAGATGCACTATGTTAGGATGCAAGTCATGGTTGCCATTTTATTTGTAGACTTTTTAATGTTCATGATGTTTTCATTAAAATGGTTTTGATTTTCTTTCTTAAAAAATACTTGAAATTCTTGAAATACTTTTGAAATCTTTTTAAAAACACTTTTTGAAATACATGAAATACTTGAAATACTTTTTTTTCCTGATAATTCAGTTAAGGGTTCTTATAAAAGCCAAAACCTTGTTCATACTGATCACTTTGGTCTTATTTTCTGCGTATTATCATATGAAAACAAGATCAGCACAACTTGCAACATTGCATTCATTTGAAGTATTCAATAAAACATGCATGTTCTGCAAACTGCAAGTTTTAGAATGTAATTTTAAGTGCCGTGTAACATTATATGATACAAATTCTGGCTTCTACAAATGATGATGAAAATAATTTTCGAATGTTCATCATAAAAACTTTACTTCTTAGGAAAAAAACTTTAGTCTTTGAAGGAACAAACCCCAACATGATTTCCATTTTGACCAGTTTAAAAAAAAAAAAAAAGAAAAAAAACCAAAAAGCATAAACAGACTGTGAAATCTGCTGTTACTTAATATAACTAAAACAGTGTGTTCTGTTTAATCTTATAAATAGTATAAAAGCAATTCTGTATGTTTTGCTTTTCTGGTTAAAGCAATGATGAACATTTGTAATGGTGTTGTAATAGAGAAACTTTGTCTTTTCCACAACATATATAGTTCTAAAAACTTAATCTAACACAGTCAAATCAGTCTTTTTTACTGCACTGAATTTGCACTGTCCTAGCCAAACACTGCTTATCCAAGGTTCAGACTGGAGTCTGAACTGGAGTTTTCAATTCAATTTTCCCTGCCATATTAAATGACTGCATACAGCTTCTGTGTGCTGTTCACAGCTTTCCTGTGCTGGGCAGACACTTCAGGAATAGATTCTTTCCTCTCTTGCAAGGCAGAATATCTGAACTAAAAGACCCCAATATAACAAAACAAAATAAATGAAAACAAAACACTTTAGCATTGGAAGGTATAATATTGTAAAAGAAGTGGAAGCAGAGTAAGAGATTGTTTTGAAGACCTTCTTTGAAGAGTGGATTCAAGCACATCAGAGAATCGGTCTGAAATTTTGATTGTAAAGTTTAAGTTTTATGCATCCTGTGTATAAATAAACTTTCCAAAAAGTTGTGACTCTATCAAAAGATTTCAGACAGTCTGTTACTCTTACATTGCTTCTTTATTAATTTCCTATTAAGTTTCCTTGCCTGAATTTAGGCATTCAGATATGAGCCAAATGACCCAATCCATCTGAAGAAGTAGGTGCCTACCAACCACAATTCATCTCATTTTGAGGTCACTCAGGCAAATCACAGAAGTCACGCTCCTGACATAACTGTAAAAGAAGACTAACTGGCTAGCTTGCATTGAAATACAACTTCTAGACATTTAAAAAGTATGAGAGATGGCTTTTTTTTTAATTGAGAATGTAAGTAATTATGAAATATGTATGAAATTTGTATTTAAATAATTTGGTAATTATTGAATGGTCTTTATTGGCCTTTGTTGGTCACATTGATTTTCCTGAATTTTGAATCTATTTTAAAGTATCAGCATGATGTACAGATGAAAAAAAAAAAAAAAATCACTGGAAAGCACGGTGTTTAATTGAATATATTTTATAACTTAAATTTAGAAGTCCTCAGTGCCACATACCTTGTCCACAATTCTCAAGGCTGCTGTTGCCATTCTAGGCCAATAATTCTCTACATCATCATGATGGTAGAGTCACAAATATCTCATTCCATGTAGAATAATTGCTTGTTACTGTTATCTATGCAAAAATATCGTTCTACCATACAAAGACACACAAAACTAACACAGATTAGTCATAGCCATCTCCAATTAGAGGAGTTGTTGTCACAGCTCAAGAAAGTAAAACAGAGCTTCAGGTCCAAGAAAGCTCAGAAAAAGCACACCTGACAAGCCTCAGTTGAGAGGTTTTCCAGATTTAGTGCAAAAGTTATACCTGTTTATCACAGACAATACTGTATTACCAGGCTGCACAGTTAGAGTCTCTAAAAGGAATTGATTAAATTAAATAGTGGTATATGAGTAAAAAGAATAACTAATATGTGTTGGACTGTGCAAGAAGAGAGATTCATCCCATTCATTTTATTGTTTTACATAAATATCTGCTTAATGCATTCCAGCACTTGCAGCATAATCGATTTTTTATTATTATATTACATTATATCATATATTCTTACATGATTTTTAACACAACTATTTACAACAACCATAACAGGTTATCTGTAACAAAGATTCTTAAGCTTTTGGTACTACAAAAGAACAACTATGATGCAACTTTCTTACTAAGGAAAACTTTTGTCTATTAAATAAGATTAAACTCTTGACATTTGAGAGGCTGTACATGAAAGGTTGTCTTTTTAAAAACATACCTCTAATGTTTCTATTTTGTTACTGGTTTCCTTTTCTAAAAATCACAGTGATCATACTGGATGTAATTCTTTCCTCACACAATTTTGATAATAGTATTGATTTCAGCAGAATTATTCTTCATTTGCCCAGTAAGAACAGAGAATCAGATTAATTTGCCAACATTATTTTCCTGCCATATTATAGGAACTTATTACTTTTCCCTGTCAGACATAATCACGATAATTTTAGTAGGGAATAGGTTAAAATAATCTTCATCCAGTTGGGCAAATTGAGTCAGCCTGCTGCTGTGTTATATAGCCCGTCTGTTCTGCCAACTTATTTTTGATGAGCTTCTTAGAAATAGCTGCTTTTATGCCAGTGACTTAGGGTAGGTTTGTGTGTAATTATGCTCTTAGTAACATTGCAAGTATAAAGAAAGAAGGGAGAAAAAAAAAGACATAGGTCTTTTATGGGACCTCTTGTAGGCTTCTGCCTCATTATGTTAACAATCTGCCTAGAGAATGGTGTCAGATTTAGAGAGCAGACGAGATTGATTTACTTTTCAGGCCCTTCTACCCAGCCTAATTATTGCGTTACAAATGGCGATTCTTTCACCCCTCTGAAGGAGCACTTTGATTAGTGTCTGCAATGCAGGTGCCAGGGCTTAATACGGTAAGTGCATGTCAACTAGTTTCTTTCATCACATAGTCAAACTGTATAAAAAAAAGCCATTGCACAGTAGGAGCTGGTACATAGCTTTACCAGAGCTTATATGAGCTTAAAATTGATTGGGTTAGAATAGCTATGAAATTTGCCATCTTGTTTTATTTAATTTTTCTGTTGTTATTCTAGTAAACAGGAGAACAAAAGGTGGATGCAAAATAGAAACAAAATTAGTGTGAATAGGTAGTTTGCCATTGTAGAATTTAATTTAAAATTCCAATCAGATTTCTCCCGTCTCCCTGCCCCAAGACAAGATTGAATGGTTCTTCTCACAAATTAAGTTATAGTTTCAACATTGGGCTCTCTTCACTGTTCATGTACTTGATGATTTGACTAATTGAAAGGATTTTATTATTAAGCTGATACTCTTTTTCATTGCTTAAAGATTCATTTATAAATAGCATGATTTTTGTCAGTTGAGAATGACTACGTAAATGTTGAAGACTTGAATCAGTAAATGGGAACACAGGATAATTAGCACTAATGCCTTAAAAAATTTAGTCATCTTTATTCATGCCAAATTCAACAGGATTCACTTCAGACACACTAGACTTCTCATTTACTTCTTATTGCAAGTTTCTCATTTATTTTCGTATGTTCTCTCATTTGCTAGAAAAACAGTTAATTTTTTTTTTTTCACTTTACACTCTAGAGAGGAAAAATGTATAAAAAAAGATAGCCAGTGTGACATCCTTTCATCAATAATTTTGCATAAGATAGTACTATAAAAAAAGGTGGGGGGTGCAATGGGTAAATTGTAGGAATGCTGCTATTCTGAGTGGCACATAAAGGTGAGGCCCTTGAGATCACTGAAGGGAGTGTGATGTTTCTCAAACACCTGTGTGTTTGAGTTCCTGGCTCAGAGAACACCTGCTTCTTACTCAGCCACCTCATTTCCCTTGGATCCTTATTATGAACTCTGTCAATCCTCATCCCACATTTAACCAGCATTGCATGTTAATAGGTATCATTTACACCTCAAATGACTTTTCTGTGTTCAATTTGATACGCGTTCCTTTCGAATTATGTCTGAATATATTCTGAATTATGCAAAAATTGATGGGTCTTCTTAACTATTTGGTGTGCTATTATTTAGTGGTATTTACTGTGATTATCAGGAAACTATATCAGTAATCATTGTAATGTTCATTACTTATGCAATAAATATATCTTATGCCTATTAATAATGTCTTATAATAATTTCTGATTTATCTTTGATTCTTCAAGTTTTAAAAACTTTACTTTCTAATTATGGATCATCATATGGAGTGTAGCTGTGAAAACTAGTATTTGTATTATATATTAAAAATTCTCGTAATTAAAAAAAAATTAAAATAGAGAGACAAATGTCAAGTACAACAGGGCTGAGATCTCACAAAATACACCTGTAAATTGTTGGCAGTCCAGTACTTTGTTTTAATATACCCAGGTCAAAATTTAGCCTAATTAAACTAAAACAATACAATTACACCTTCACAGCTGAATTCATAGTAGCCACCTGTCTTAAACACAATAGTCTTAACATACAGGAGTAGACTTGTTGAGATCAGAAATTAGTGATGAGTAAGAATATAAGAACTTAGGAAGGAGAGCAGACATCCAACAGAAGAATGCTCACATTTTAAAATTGAGACTACAGTAATAGTGACTGCAAAATTTTTACTCAACTTGTATGTGAAATCTACTGAAAATATATTCACATTTTCTCCAGTGTCTAGATCTTATCAAACTGCATTTTTAAAAATTTTAGAGACTGATCATAGTCCAGAGACTGAGTCAACACTTGGATTTTGTAAAAGAACTGTCCTTTCCGCAGCAGATTTCTCTTGGAGATCCAATGACTTTGGATTTTTCAAAAATGAGACATTGAATGGTGCCTGTTTTGAAGGTTTCTTGTAAAATCCAGCAAGACGTGTGTAAGGTACTTCGCATATTTTTGGTTTTCTTTTTAAGCTATCTTATGTTATGTTCCAGAACTTTTCGTAACTTCCCATTTTTTATCCTGTGTAGAAGTTTTGGAATGCAACATAGTATTACAAAATACCTCCTGTTAGTTGCATCCCTCTCATGAAGATATTAGGAAGAAATTCTTTGCTCTGAGGGTGGTGAGGTACTGGACCAGAGAAACTGTGGATGCTGAAAGTGTTCAAGACCAGGCAGGATGCAGCCCTGAGCAACCAGGTCTACTGGAAGGTGTCCCTGCCCATGGCAGGAGGGTTGGAACAAGAGGAACTTTTTAAGGTCTCTTTTGACCCAGCCCATTCTATAATTCTGTGAATTTAAAACTTCTATAGGCATGAAGGAATTAAATATTATGTAAACATATTAGAACCCTTTAATGTTCTTGGTAAACGGGAATCTTAAGGAGATTACTGTGGTCTGAACATCAAATAGTTAAAGAGCTATTTAAATGCTAATGCTATGCAAAGACCAACATTTTTCATCCAGTTTCAAAAAAAGAACAAAAACTACAAGCAAGAAAACATGCGTGTACAGTAATATAATTTAGGTGCTACAGTATAAATGCAAGAAAAACAGGAATAAATGATTACTATGTCTACTATTGGACATTAACTCTCCTGTATTTTTGAGTAAAATTGTTTCTATAAATTCATCCTTTTCATATGTTTTTCTGTACTGACTCACTAAGTTGCATGCATTGTGTGACATAATTTTAGCTTTTGGGGATGGTGCTTATGCTCAGAGTGTTTGAAGAATGTGTATCATATACTTGAGTGTAATTTAAAAAACAATCATAAAGGGGCAGTGCCACTCTGACATATGCATCTTGCAGCAGAATGAGTTTGAAATTTAGTTTCATAAGCTTTTAATGAAGTAGTAGACAGGAATTTTAATAGACCACACTTTCTCAGCATATACTGAAAAGACGTTACAGTAAATGGGAATATAATTTGACTGCACATTTTCAACATTGTAACTAACTAAATAAGAAAATCCAGTTTAATCTCCAGAGTTGTGAATTTTAATTCAAAACTTTAATTCAAACCTCAGATTAGGCAATTACTTTTTTTCTGCACTTATCTGCTCAAACTAAAGTATGAGGAGTTTCAAAGCTGCAGCAACAATTTATCATGCTTGCAATGCTAATTACAACATAGCTTTTTTCAATTGCATGAGAACACAAAGATCATCTGTGTCATCATTCTTGCTTGATGCATAATTATGACCCAGTGCTTTAATTTGAATTGTCCAAAGGAAGGTTGAATTAACTTCCTTGCCAGTAAATATAACAGCTGGGATTCTGTTAGTTCCCTGCAGAGATCTCCAGGCAATATTTATCAGAAATTTCAAGTGCAAAATAAACTGTTGTGCTATAGCAGTCAGTCTTCACAGTGCTATGTGTACAGCTGTAATAAGTGGCAATACACAGTTAAACAGTGTGAATTTGATCCTGTTACACCTTTCCCTATCAATACTACTTGCACATTTCATGTTCTGATGCACAAACATTTACTTCATAAATACAATTTTTATGGGAATGTGTAGCACATCCTTATGTAGAAACCAACTATGCTTGGAGTTTTTTTAACACAAAAGTTCTTTTCCAAAATGCATTAATGCTGATAACAGGAGCATCGATGCTTTGTTTATAGTTCTCTCTGCCTGTGCACCTCACGTGTTTCTGATTTGACTTTTTAGCCCATTTAAAATAATATTAGCCCAGATTTGTTAATGTGCTTTTGTGTTCATAGCTTAAGGACGTCTTGGAGGTTAGATAGGGAGCCTTGCGCTGGCTTTCTGAGGTTAAGAGTTTTGTCACAATACCCTTTCAGCGGTGCAGAAACACTTTGAAGCAAATAGCAAAAAATGCCACAGCAATATTAATAAGAGCAGCGCAAGTCCTGCCGGAGCAGGGCAGCTGCAGGAGCGAGCGCGGCTCCGTGCGCCCCGCGCTCCTCCAGCGCTGAACTGTTTTGTCAACAGCTCCATCTGCAGCCCGTGGGCAGCCGGGAGCCGCGCTGCCAGCGCTGCACAGCTGTCTGGGAAAATTAGATTTGAAAGGCAACACCTTAAAACACCTTTTTGCGGTTGAAATTTTGGCGCTGTCAGGTTTTATATGATTTCTGAGAGTATAGCCGTAGGCTCTGTCAACGGGAACTCACTGGGAAAGAAGCAGGGAGGGAGCAAATGGAGAAACAAGGCGTCAGTGCTGCTGAGGGCCTGCAAGGAGGCATAGTAAACTCTCCAGTCAGCTCTTTAAATATGTACACAGCAAATTAACTTGAATGTTTGATATTATTTTTTTTCTCCCAATTCCTTTCTGCAAATATGCTTTTATTTGCAAAGTCCAGTCCTAAGCTTTTGGTACCATGTCCCTCGTATGATGTGACCGTGAGAAGAGTATAACTCACTCTTGTCAGCAGTCTGATGTCAGTGGTGTAACTTGTATGTCCAGCAGCAGTGAAGTCTGAAGCGTTTCCTTAAAAGTATGGGGCAAAAATTAGCATTTATACCCAAGGTCTGTAGTCTGGCAACACTAGAGGGCTGCAGAAGTCTTTTCTAGTCACCTACAGGTGACAAGGATTTTTGGTTTGGGTTGTTTTTTTTTTTTTTTTTTTTTTTTTTTTTTTTTTTGTGGTTTTTTTTTTTTTTTTTGGTTTTTTGTTTGTTTGTTTTTTTTTTCCTGGGGGGTGAAAGTGGTACTGCTAATGGAAGCACTTGGGGCATGGAAGATGGTATGAATGAACATGCTAAGCAGGTTTCAAACCAGCATTGGTTTCAAGTGTCTTTCAATTATAAGAATGAAAGGAGTTAAGCTATAACTGAATAAATATTTTTATATGTTCTGACTTTTAAAAATGTAGTAACTGTCATCACTTTGTAGATTCATTCAACACAACATTTGTCTCTTCCTCACTTTATTTCACACTTTAATTAATAGCAAGTGAATGTAGGGTTTTTTTGTTTGTTTTGTTTTGTTTTGTTTTTAAATTTATTTGTTTGTTTGTTTTTTGGGGTGTTTTGGTTTTGAGGGGTGTGGGTGGATTGTTAGGCTCACTTTCATGTATGGAGCTATTTCTAATTCTCCCATCTCTGTATTCAGGGTGTTAAAAGGCTGTTGTCTTTAGGACACCTTCAGATATCTTTTTTGACCTATTGGTGCTCTTGACAAATTAAAATGCCATTCATGATGGACAGAAACATTAGTCAGTAGGCAACAGTCATTCCCTGGCCACAGAACACAGTGCACAGAAAGCCTTCCCTTCCCCTTTTCAGTCCTCATGACAGCAATTGCTCCCACATGTCTGTACAGATGTGTGGGACTTTGGTATATTTTAAAGATTAACAAATTTAGATCACTTCAGATAGGTGTGGAAGTGAATTTTACAGTGAAAGAGCACTCAAATACCTTGTCATTATTTTCCTATCTTTCACTCAAAGGTGCTTCAGTGATGTCAGTAGTCGTAACTCATGGGGAGTGACTCAGTCTCTCAAAAAAGCAAGCTTCAAGTCATTTTGGGCTTTATAGGTCAAAAACAGCACTTCAAACTCCACTTGAAAAACAACAGGCAGCCAGAGCAGATTTGGAGAGCAGATGTCAAATGCTCATAAAGGGATACAAAGCATATCAAGCAGAATAGCACCTTCCTATAACAGAATGTTTCCAGGTTGATTTAGTGTGAGACCCAATGTAGGGTTTATATCAGCAGCCAGATAGTTACTTGCTAAAGATATGTTTGCAAATGCTAAATTATGATAGCATATTATAACACAGAAACATAATTATGCATTTAGAGTTTATCCTCTTATTTTTCTGTGTTACAAGGTCAGGTAAGATTGCTCTCAGAAGGGAGCAACACTGCCCAGTATACTTCAGTTTCACCTAGAGAGAAGCCAGCTCTATTCAAAACTCCACTCACTTGGTATTGTTATTGCCATTGTCTCTTTGAGAAAGCATCAGGAACTGTGTTATACACCCTTGGAGATCCCAAATAAAATGGGAGGAATTCAGAAGAAGAAGAAATTGCTCCTACATATTCTTCTGATCTTAAAGTCTTCCACAAGTCCTTGTGTAGTTGTCAGTTTTGTATATTATAAGTAGAACTATTTTTTCTGGAAACATTTCCCCTTTCTTTCAAAGATAGTGAACATAAAAATAACTATTCAATTTCAAACCTCATATTTTAAGATCCCTTAATAACATGCTATATGAACAATACTAATTAGTATATTCAGATTCTGCTCTTAGATCAACCTTTCCTTTTAAATGCAAATCCTCCCCCCACTTTTTATCACTTTATTGTTGCCATAGATTTAATTTAATCTATCTGTTTTATTTTTGTAAACTGCAACAGTTTGATTTGCTTAGGTGGCTCAGGATGTACAAACTGGCCAATTTTCCGAGCACCTAGCTGTCATGAGAACTTAGTATGCTTTATAAACTCAATCAGTCCATGCCTGTACTATTTGTGAGGCCATTTTACATCACGATGAAACTCAGATATCTCTCAATTAGAGTGGCAGCTCTTACCAATGTGTATTGACACAACATGACAATTTAACTTAGGTGGTAAAGAATGCAGAATCCAGTCTGCTGCATCTCTGGTATGAATTCTGTGGTCAGCTTGTTAATAATGTGTTGGGTGGTGGTTTTCTGGGGGTTTTGTTTGATTGTTTTTTGCTTTTTTTTTTTTTTCCTGTTGCAGATTATAATTATGTGAGTTTTGTTGAGTTTTGTTTTAAACTAGCATAGAATAGCAAAGCTTTTGCTAGTGCTTTCAAATGTCAAAACACAGTGCTAGTAGGGTTTGTTATCAACTATTGCTGCCAGGTGTTCATTACAAGAGAGGAAAACAATAGGTACTCAATCTGGTTAAAGGCGGGAAAGAAATCTTACAAAGCTGGAGACATAAATCAGAGTTAGCTCTATTCCAGCTATTCTTTGTATTTTCTTCTTGTTAAGAATAGACTGTCAAAGTGAACAAGCTAAGTGGGATGCCCTTTTACCAAACTGTCCACAAAAGGACAAATTAAAAATGTGTAGCAGGTTCCTGCTATCGCTGCAGTTAAAAGGAAATTTTGGGACTGTATAGTTCAGGTTTGCAATCCACTGCATATTTTATTTTGATTTAATGGTGCATGCACTACCTGGAATGTTCATAGGGAATTTGGAAATCCACTAAGCTGATTAAGGAGCGTCAGGTCTTATTTAACTATATTTTTGCTTGGCATCAAGCACAGCTTAATATCATTCTGGATGATCTTGTTGAGCTCTTTGTAACATTAGTGCATTACTGATGTAATAACTTACTGGAGGTAAAAAGTAATGCTATGATATCTGTTATTTAATTTCTTTTATTGATTTTTCTGACCTTGTAGCACTTTCCCCAACATCAAGTGTGAATACTGTGACCAAATGGCTTAATATTTGAATATACAAATAAAGTACAAGGTAAAGTTGCCAAATAGAAGAAAATTAACCAAGAGGGCATTTGTGTTATATGAGAGAAATTGGTTCTTGTTTCTCTGCTACTTTGCACGTTGAAGAATTAAATCAAAATGTTTATTGTATCAGTTCAGGTTTCTGGTGCCACATAATTTGGTAAGTGGTTCGTAGCAAAGACATAATCAGCTAATTCTGATCAAACTTGGTAAACTGATGTGAATTCAACTGTGAGTGCTGTAAAATCCTGGGAACTTGGACCATATTTACAAATAGAAAACTACTGCTTCAGGAAAGCAGTAACTTTCACAAAGTGAAAAAACTTTGCAGAGAGTAATACTGGATAAACAATGGAATGTGAGCTCACAAAAATGAAAGGTTTTTAAAGATGTGACTATGCAAATATTGGGTAAGACTTAGCAGATTATATTGTCCCAGCTCTTGGCATTAGTATGACTATTTCATGAATATTGTGTCCTATTCTGGTGCCATCAGTTAGGAAAACAAAACAGAAAATGTCAAAGGAGCATGAAGAAATGATTGAAAGGACTAGAACACGTGCTTTGCAATGAAAAGCTGAGCTTAGTCTAAAGAAAGAAAAGAAAAGTAGACTTTGATATTTGATTATAAGCTATAAATACGTGTACAGAGAACAAGAATTTGTTAGTTCTGGTCTATTAAGTCTGTAGGCAAGAAAATGTTGACCTGTAATGGCTAAAAGCAGAATATAGACCAAATCAAACTAAAAATAAGGTGGATATTTTAACTAATCCTGGAAACTATTTTCTGATGCAATTGATAGATTTTCTGTCACTGGAAATAAAAATGTGACCTTTATTCATTTTCTTCCTTTAAAGATACAGTCTATGTCAAGCAAAAATATTGCATTTGAAGCAGAAATAATTGAAGTGTAGTATCTATAATATACAGGAAGTCAAATAACCACAATATTTCCTGTCTTTAGAAGTGCATTAACCTAAAATAGAAAGCATGCACACTTTCTATTTCTTTTCATTTCCTTTCTATAACCTAACTGTTAAATTACGTGCCAATTTGTTGTCTACTCCTGAGAATACTGTGTGTAGAGAGCTTCCACTTATGTCAATAAGATTAGGGGATCTTAAGGTCATACCCTTAATATAAAATATAATTTATTTGGATATTGGCTACCATAACAAATTTTACTTACCTGAAAGCATACAGATTTTTTTCTTGTTTCCAGTCAAAAATGTTTGCACAGGTGACCAAGTGTATTATGGGAGAAGTTAATCTTTCTATAGAGGGTTTAATACTACCCTTCCCCAGAGGCAAAATGCCAGATTGATTTGATGGACCAGTTTACCATAGCAAATTGCATATTCTAGAAGCACTTTTGACCAAGAGTTACTGTCTGTAGTGTACCATCTGTTAAAAGTCTGATATCTCTAAATTTAGATGATCGGTGCAGTCAATTTGGATAGTAAATTATTCATTTAAACACTGTAGTGGACACTTCACCACATGAAAGCCTGCTTCTGCTTCTTCTGAATTTTTTCTTAAGTAGGATAGAAAACTGGTGAATAAAAGCAAATTTATTTTTCAGTACTTGGAACCGATACAATTACCTCCATCCACAGAAAACCATGTATCAGTAGAATTGCACTTATAATGCAAATACACTAATTTGACATTTAGCATAACTATAAGTTATGAAGAATGAACTCAGGCCTGCAAACCAATAGTGCTGTGATTACATTACTTTGGGTAGAGAGTTCATAGGACATAATGCTGAACCATGTATGTCTTTAAAATGTTCTGTCCTGAGAATGGGGGAAAGCAACACATAATGTGCAACTGCAGGTTTTTAAATTTCGCTTTCCTATTACCTCTTTGTCCTTGTATTCAATGGGGTATTGTGTAACTCCTTTGAGAACAATGACTAGCGACAAGCCTGACGTGCTGGTTATGTCCTGTAAGTTGACAGCCTGTATGGGCTAGACTGCTGCTAGGCCAGTTGTTTGTGACTGTCCAGTGGGCCAAAAAATAAAAATTGTAAGTGTCTCATAGGCTTGCTGTCAAAAGTAAAGTTTTCTTGATTGTGGGATTTAAAGACAGCCCATTCCTAAAATCCTAACCCCAAATTTAAATGACAACTGCAGACTGAGCTAACAAGTTAGTAGTGATAGGAAAAGGGGTACAGGATTTAAACTGAAAGAGAGTAGATCTAGATTAGATATTAGAAAGAAATTCTTTACTGAGAGGGTGCTGAGGCACTGGAACAGGTTACCCAGAAAAGTTGTGGATGCCCCATCCCTGGAGTTCTGATCAACTTGCTCTAATGGAAAAAGATGTCCCTGCCCGTGGCTGGGGGACTGAAACAAAGTCAGGTGTAAGCTTCCTCCTGACCCAAAGCACTCTCTGATTCTCACAGGTATTAAGGGTTTGCCTGGTAACATTCTTTCTATCGTTTGGTTTTTAAGTTGCCTTAGCAGACAGAGAAAACCAGAACAGATCAGAGAATACCAGAAGCAGTGGGTGGGTTTTTGGTTTCTTTTGAGCTTCCTCTTTGACAGCCTGTGAGACAAGATGGACTGTACCCTCTCATGTTCTGTGCTTCTGTCTCATCATTTCAGGTTTTGCCTTTTTCAGCTCTCTGAAACAGGCTTTGCTGGCACTGTGGACCCATACATACTGCCTATCAGCAGCTTCAAAGCCTTTGTAAGCCTCATATCTAAGTAATGATGGCATTGCTAAGTAACTTTGAAAGGTAGAAGTGAAACACATGTAGTACATTAGGAAATATCAGTGCTGTTTCAGATATAATTCATGCTGGAGAATTAAGGAAGTAGCTCAGAGCTGACACTTTTTCAGGATCATCCACAGGAGCTGGAGGATGGTCTGTTACTCAGGCGTATGAAGGCAGGATAGGCAGTACTTTCAGTTAGTATGATGGATAGTAGCTGGTTATCACATAATATACAGGATTCACAGGCTTGATTCCTAGTTCAACAGTCTTGCATAATAATTTGTTAATTTTTTAAAACTTTCTTGTAAATGACCATGGTACCTTCATGGCAGAATAATGCAGCATTGGCATGGTGTGCTGCCACTGATCTCTCTTTATTGCTGAGGATAGATGTTTCTGAGAGAATTTTCAAATCAGGAACATTGATAAACTAAAAATGTGTCTCTACTGAGAGTTTTTGTTTGAAGTGATGTGGTGAGCACACTGAAATATCTCTTGCGCATACTGAAGTATCTCTTGCTAATTTGTGTGTCTCTGAGTGTGCAATTTTTTCATACATTAAAAAAAAATAAAGATAATGTACATAGAACTCAATCATAAAAGCAGAATTCCATACTGTTTATGTGTGTGCTTTTCTGGTTTCTTTCCCTCCAGATTAATGATGAAAAATATCTGTCCAGTAAGAAGTTTCCTTATTTAGAATATAAATGAAAATAACTGTAATGTGTGGCTTGTTGGAGGGGAAGAAATTATTGGCATTTTTAAAAATTAACTACAGACTGCATGTACATAATTATGAAGAACTAATTACTTAAAGGTCACAGAAAGAGTTTTCAGGTTTTTTAATATCCCATGGTTTCCTTTTTATAAAGCATAGTAATTAAGTTCTCTATGAACTTTTTTCATGTGGTGTCATTTTACTGATTTATTCTAAATAGAAATATGTTGGTATAGGACTGCTTATTTGCTGTTTTTGCTGATTGACACATGTCTGGAAGACACCTTAAGAAACAATATAATTAGTCTATTTGCATTGCCTGGAATTAGGTGACCTTTGGTTTTGGCAGTAATTAGACTATCCCTGCTGTACACTGTTACTTGGTGGTAGTCACTAACCAGGCAGAAAAGGAGTCCAAGCAGCTCATTTAGTGAGCTACAAAAGCTTTTCAAATGTCATTAAAATGAACATGAAATTATAATTAATAGTACGGTCTCATTTTATGGATGTGTCCCACAGATAAAGAGTGATTGGGGCAGTTATTTATTTAGCCAAAAACCCTCTTAAAATAAAGGAGCTTTCTCAAGTGCTACAGCACCTGAAAGCATGTGTGTGTTGTGCATGTTTTCTTCTCAGGATGTGTGTATGTAGATGCACTTCATAACTGGTTCTCCAAGGCTACTGAAAAATGTACATAGCTGTATATTTCATTTGTATAATCCAAAATCTCATCTCTTGTATCTATCTCTTATATAATTCTTCAATGTAATTATTTTTTTCATAAAAGATATTAAAAGACAATGTGGTAGATTTTTGAGGAATATTTTTTACACTATCCACAGAGACTAGAAAAATCTTTAAAAACCAGATCCCTAGATACTAGCATGCTTGATCACACATGGATGATATCCTCTTGCATAAATCCAGCCCTGCAATTAGATAAATCTGGGTTGACATTACAACAAATCGAAGGTTCATGCTTTCATTTCTAGCAGCTAATTGAGGCGCCCACGTTGATAGACTGGATTAAACAGATTCCTAGATTAGGTTTCGCTTCCGTGCTTGGAAGTTGCATGGTAGAATGAATCAAAATTGTAAGGTACCTGTAGTAAATGGCTCACCAGAACTGCATTTTACACAAAATATCAGGACTGTGTTGAAGGTTTACCAGTAAGTAATGACTGCATTGCATAACCCAGTTAAGGTAATTGATCTGTGCATTTTTGTGATCAGCTTGTAACACTGTAGCTCTAGAAGACAAATGAGGCATATTCACAGGACAGTATTAAAAAACAGAAATGACCACATTCATTCTATGATATTGCTCTCATTTTGTTGATCGCAATGGCTGTGGATTAAAAGTCCTTTCCATTCGTGAATCCTGAATATGGGGATAAAAAAGTTAAAAATGGAAGACTGGCCAGGAGAAAGAGTTGTTTTAAAATTGTTTTTTGCTCCAGTTGACATTGCATCTGAGGGATGCTAAGAATATTCAGTCTGAGAAATGTCACATTGTTTTCTGTCTTTCTTGGGAAGTGGAATTTCTGTAGAAGATAACAGAATGTTGTAAAAGACCTAAAACACATTCTTCACAGGTCTGGGCCTGTGAAGTAAAAGGGGGAGGAAGATAAGAAGCTTGGGTATTGTAAAACACAGCCTGATGAAGAATTATGCCTGCTCCAGAAGTTTTTTGTATGTGAGACAGGGATAGTGGAGGGCTTTTAGCTCCTGCAAAAATGGAATAAGCTTCAGCTGTTGATTGTGGCCATCATGGTGTTCCCTGCATATATTTGGTTCACACACTGAATATCAACAAAGTGGTGGGGGGTTTTTTTGTGATTTGTGTTGTTTTGTTTTTGTTTGTTTTGGTTTTGTTTTGGTTTTTTTTTCAGAAGATTGCTGGAACCTTTTGGATGGGGGTTAAAAACATCAATCCTTAATATTTTTGTGAGATTAGTATAAATATGCATTATCTACTTTTGTATACATGTTAGAAGAGCTATCCTCTTAGCTGAGTGCATTTTATGTATACTATAGCTCTGCATGCAATTTTATGTCTCTGATTTCATAAATAAGCATCAGATGTTAAGAATTTAATTTAAATTGAAATTAATGTTAACATAATGTTGAATTAAATGCATTTGAATTATGTGATTTTTAATCTAAGGCAGCAGATTTGCTTTTCACTGCTGACACCACTGCTTCAAATCTTTAGCCAGCAAGTGGTTTGGAAAGGTCATCAAGTTGAATTTTCTTCTTAGGAAAAAGATTTATTCTACCATATTTAAAACATCCAAGTCCCACATCTTAGAACACTCATCTTTCTGTGGTCAAAGGAAATAAAGTAGATTTACTGTCCTGTACAGATGGCTGTTTCCTCTCTGTAACTATTTGTGCCTGTGAATAAAAAGTTAAGGGTAAGTTATCCAGGATGTCTAATTTCAACTTAAATATCTGATTTTAAATTTCAAGACTGAAATACAATGACCACACTACTCTCTAAATTTTGGCAGCTATGTCTGAGTATCATCAAAGACCTCAGCTGAAAGAAAAGCTAAGTTCAGCTCTTCACATTGTACTTCTGTATAGTCAACCCCCCCACCAAGTTGACTGCAGGAAGGCCAGAGACCTGTGCTACCATGCCACCTTATCTTTCAGTTGTTTGGGGCTTTTTCTTCTGTTTTTTGATCAATAAGCCGCTTTATTAGAGGTCCATGTACAGGTGCTCCTCACTGACTTGCTGAAAGGATTAAAACTTTCCAGTGTCACAGCTAAGACTTCTGAACAACTCAGAGGATCTGAATCTGTTTTAATAGTAACAGCAGACACGTGGTTGCAAAAATGCATAAACTAATTGTGAACATTCAGGACTTGCTATTAAAAACAGAAGATTTACAACTTGCAAACTTTCCCTCAGGATTGAAAAAAAAATTTTTTCTTGACATTCTACAGTCTTGAAACAGTGCTTCAGTGAGATTCCAAACTTATAAATGGAACATTCAATACAAAATGGTTATTTTCACTTTTTTAAAATCTGTATTAGTAAATTAGATTTTTTAAAAATACCAATCAGAGAAAAAAATCCAGTTACCTTTAAAATTACATCATGTGGATACATGCCAAGAGCACCCTTGGCAGAGAGCTAGACCTTAATAGATTCAACTGTCTGAAAAATCAGACACCTTATAATTGTCTGATGAAGCAGAAAGATATAGGCGCATCAATAGGCTGCTTAGCCTGACCCATTTCAAATATATTTGTATCTAAATACAATCACATCTTTTTTTTTTCATTAATTTTTGACAATGTATATGACTTGCATTGAACTAGGTTTGCATAATGAGCTAAGATTTCTTCCTTAATTTTAACAACTATTGTTCGCTGATTTTCAAACATTGTTTGACTGCCAGTGGTGAAATGAAATATATGGAATTTTGCCTCTCATTTAATGTGTAGGAATGGAAAACAGCCCCTCTACAATGTGACTCATCCCTGAGACAGTGATACTTGGTTATAGTAATTCATTAATTGCTGAATATATTCATTGCTCTCTATACTGAAGCAAGAAATCTGAAATTCTTAAACAATTCTTAAGTGAGGATTGTTCGAACAATCTCTGATCATACTTGGCCAAACAGCCACTACTTGGCTGAAAGGAAAGCAAAGAAAACATATATTTTATATTTTTTTCTTTCCTTATATTAACTTGATAATACCTCTCAAGGCAATTTTAGGAATTTTCCCATCCAACCACATCGTTTTACTTCATAAATTGCTGAACATATTGATGATAATGTTTCATTTTGATTTTGAGAAATTATATGATTAAAAATCGAGGGATTGGGAGTAAAGCTTTAGAGTAACTGAGTTGCCAGGTCATGTTACTTTCCTTCATGAACAGATTTTTGTGTTTGTCATTTCAAGTTTACTGAATCCCTTATTTTTTGAACTGCTGGGTGGAGGTAAGTGATGTTGAGTAACCTAATTTAAAACATTATTATAAACAAATTTGACTGAAAATAAATTTCTAGCTGAGGGTTAAAATAATGCAGGCTGTTACTCTTTTGTTTTGGTAGTATTCTATGGATCTGTGGAAATATGAAAAGAAACACACACACACACCTTTTGACAGTATCCCAAACTGTACTTTCAGTACATTCCCTGGATAATGAGACACAAATATAGATATTTATGAATATTTGGTGTACTGTTAAATCTTAGTGCAAATTTCTGAAGTGTGGTCTATCCACATCTATAAAGGCATGTAACTACACAACTGCTGTGCTGACACAGGTATAATGGCTGTGTCCATAAAAAACTATGGAGTATTTTGTCAAGTATATTTTAGGCCAGATTATTATCAGAAGTGGAAAACAAAAGCTTTCTAGATGTAATTAGATTTTTTTTAATATAAATTGGAGCATATACTTTAATAATTTGTGATGATTCAAGAAGGATTTTAAGGACACTCTTGGGGTTTTTTTTTTTGGGAAAGTGCATTATCTACCAACAACCTCCCTCTGCTATGGCTTATGTCGAAGTCACATGTATTAATGTCATCTCTGTTAAACCTGTTCAGGTATCAGGTGCACACTAGGGGTTGTTTGAGCATGGAAAGTGTTCTCATTTCTTGTGCACAGCTTTTAGTATATATTCCAGTTTAAAATTGCTTGGAATAAGCCACATGCAATTGACACTCAGTATTTTCAGATTCATAAAGGGCAAAAGATTATTTTCTCTTCATTCCCAGTTAAGACAATTTATTTTCCTAATCAACATCTTAAAATATGACTTCATTATAAAGGAGGAGAAAATGTGTCAAATTATAGCCCACAAAAGGTTCTGAATGTTAAACCTAGTAGAAAAATACACAAGGTTCTATCCATCTTTTCAATTTCCTTATATTATGGAATTGTTACAAAAGAAACAGTAGTGGGATATCCTTCTATATATAAATCCTAAATGTACAACAAAGATGGCTGTAGAAAATGTTTACAAACTTGGGATTTTTTTCATTCATAAGGAGTGGGGATTTTTTTTCTCACTAAAAAATGATGAAAAAAAGTGATTCAAAGTTGTTTTTGCTTTAATAATTTTTTAAAAGACAATAAATTTCTTGGAATAGCTTTCTAAAATTTAATTCCTAAAGTTGCTTGATTTAGTGGAAAATATAAAGGAAAGGCTTTATGCCATGAATTATGCCATGAATTTTTCTAGTTCTCTGCAGACACCCATAGATGCATTTGTGAGAATATCTTCAGCTCAGAAGTGTCTGTGAAATTAGAAATTTAGGAAAAAAACCAAAAACATTTACTGACCCTTAGCTACAAAGGTATCTAAATCCTTTATTTAGTTCTGCACTAGGAACTACTGAGAAGGGGATTAAGCCTATAGGTTGGCTCAGGATTAGATTTTAAAATGATTTACTAATATTATCTTAAAGCTGTTGCAACTACCTCACCCCCTGCAAAACAAAACAAGAAGTCAATGTCAAACATTTTGTTATCCTCAGATTTTAGTTTCTATATTTCTTATAATAATAAGGGTGGAATTTGCAGCAGCGAAAACATGGATGCATACAAGGTATCCATTCAATCCATTCTATTTTATATGTAAATATTGTAATTGAAGCAAGCATATTAATTTAGAGAACGTATAGCAAGCAATCCCAAGGTGTTCATTACTCTTTTGATTTACAATAGTTTTAAATACTAAAAGGAAATGGGTCTAGAGTATTTCATCTGCAACCATTTCCCCTTCTGTATTTCTCATTCTACCAAGTAAGAAACAGAATAATTAGAAGTTCTTTGAAAGTTATTAAAACAGTGTCATTGACTGCCTAAGATGTTAAAATAGAAAGTTGTCATTGACATTTTACCTATGCAAAAAGAGATTTCTAATCTCAAGGTGTGGAGATAAAAAATGACAGATAAATGGTAAATAGAAGTACAGTATAAAGGTGTCACTTCTCTTTTGCATCTCCAGCTGCTTTCCTTCTCAGCCATATTCAAATTTATTGCTGATTCTTTTCAATGCTATAAAATCCTGGAGTGTAACACAACCTCACATAATGTTTCTCTCCACTTTTATAGTAGAGGTATGATTTACTATTGCAGTAAAACTCAACTATCAAGTATTTTCTAACTGCTTTTATCTCTTCTGTTGATGAATAAAATGTAAAAAGAGATTCCTATATGAATATATAATTGAAGACAAAGTTACTTATTGCAAACTACTTTGGGAAGCCAAATAGATTTAGATGTGTTAGTTTAACGCTGACACAAAAACGTCTCATGATGTGTAATTCTTATCTTTGATATCCATGAGCTTCAGAATCTAAGCACTTCAGAATCTAACTGTTAAAAAACAAAAACAAAAATAAAACAAAACACCAAAAAACCCAACCAAACAAACGACCAAAAAAGCACAAACAAAAAACCCCCCAAAAATAAAATAAAAAAAAAAAACCCAGAAGACTTTAACTCTGCAATTGCAGGGGCATACAGTAATTTCTGTGTTTTATTTCTGTATCAAAGAATTGGATAATAGCCCCTCTTTTCATAGTAAAGTTCAATTCTAAACCAAAAGCAATGTTGTCCGATCTGTTTCTGTATATTTAAGTTATGCTTCACTTTCTTTTTTTCTTTTTTTTTTTAATCAAGAGTTATATTCCTAAATGATAGAATTCAGAATCCTTTGCAGAGACATAAACAATTCTATTCATACCAAAAATGTCATGCACCAAAAAACAAAGTAGATTTTACACCTGCTCACTTTCCCCTTCATTCATTACCCATTATTTTCACAATACTTATCTCAGCAATGTTGCATGATGATATAAATAGAAGGATAAAAAAAAGAAAAAGAAAAAGAAAAAGAAAAAGAAAAAGAAAAAGAAAAAGAAAAAGAAAAAGAAAAAGAAAAAGAAAAAGAAAAAGAAAAAGAAAAAGAAAAAGAAAAAGAAAAAGAAAAAGAAAAAGAAAAAGAAAAAGAAAAAGAAAAAGAAAAAGAAAAAAAAGAAAAATGCTGTATGTTTCCTGCAGATGTGAGTGCTTTGAATGCCACATCTTAGAAGCTTTGGCATCCATTAAACATGCTACGCCCTGTGGCTTAAAAGCAAGTTTGGTTGATACTAAATTCAATGATTTTTTTTTGCACAGGTCTGTATGGTGGAGTTACAATTTAGTGTAAAAGAACAGCTTGTAGTCTAAAATATGGCATGCAGAAACTGTGAGATGCACAGTGTGGACATGGAGAAGGGAGTATGTTCTGACTCCCTGTGTCAGAATCCTCTGCAAGGATTTCTGCATGGAACTAACATAGGCTTGAATGGAGATGGTACACACCCTGCTGAGTTGGCTTTTGTGCTTTTATTGCAGTGCTCATACCAGACTTACACACTGTTTCTCTGCTGGTTTCTCTTCTCAGATGAACAGTGGGAGCTGCACTTACTATTTGTTACCAATTCTTTTTCCTGTTTGCTGCCCTGTCAGATTTACTTGAAAGAATTTTTGGAGCAGTGGAAAAAATGTTACAAGAGGGCTGCCATTTATAAGAGGCTTTTTTATGAGAGTTTTTTGAAGGCTCTTTTTTTTTCTCATGAATGATCTTGAGCTTTTGAAATGTTTTTTTCCCTCTGAATTGGAACTAAATCTGAAAATTCATATGAAGGGATTTTAAAAAAAATAATTTCAGTTTAATCACTTTTATTTAAATTCTATTTTGTACTGTAATACACAGAATAATATAAATAGAAAATGAACAGGATGACAGTTCATGTCTGCCTGTGACAGCATGGTTTGGGATTTGCTAACCTAGTAGATCTCTTTCAATTCTATGAATAGTAATTTCAGAAGAAAGGATTAAAGACAGTCATCATCATCAGCTTTTTGCTTCTTTGAAACAAAATTTCAGCAAAATTGCAACACTCTGTGAGCTGTTTCACTGTTCCAGTAGAAAATATGTTTAATATACATTTTTAAAAGTTACTTGTAGAAGTAGGCTGCCATTTTGTAACAGAGGTGTATGCAGAACAGCACTTTGAGTTTGTGCCAGATTTTTTCTTCAGCATGGATTGCTGGCAGGTGAAATTGTGCTGGTAACCTTGAATTGCTCTTATAAATCAGTAATCCAATCACAATCTTCTATCTGCATTTTTCTTCCCCTTCCTATGGGGTTTTAATTTAGAGTGAATGAATGAACCACCTCATTTTTTTAGTGAACTGCATCATTTGCAGACAGGAAAGGCAGGGAGCAGACAAGAGGACTATGCCCTTACTGCCTTGTAGCCCTGTGGAAGCCAGCAGAGGATTTGAATTAAGAAACAGGAATGTACTGAAGGAAGTACTGAAGGTCTGTGCTACTCAGACTTTTCCTAGCTAAGTATTACTTACCAAAAGACAAGAGGCTTATATAAGTGCTTAATAACTCTATCTCAGGAACATTGTTATTACAAGCTTTGAGAAAGGAGATTTTAATTACAACTATTTGAGAAATTAGAACCTGTGGCAAAGAAAGGGGAAGAGACTTATCTGAAGTCAGAAGGCAGAGCAGAGTATTAAATTCATGTTTCACAATTTTTAGTCCCTACAGTAAATGCCTTAACACCGGAGGTGTGTATAAATCACTTATCTCACTTAATCAATTGTCCTCCATTGCAGAGGAGTTTGGATTAGTAGCATCTGTTTTTCTCATTTTCTGTCTGCCTTTGGCAAAAAGCTTAGTCTTCTGAGAACCAAAGTGCTAACTAAAGTCTTTGGGCTTAATTTAAGAGCTTGTGGTTGAAGCTTAATGGTTTATGATACATGGGAGGTCAGAGTAGATGATCTAATAAACCCCTCTCACCTTAAACCATATGAAACTACGTAGACTTCTGAAATATGATAAAGCTAGAGCCAGTGTCACAGATCACAGTGATAAATGTTGAACAAAACCTTCTGCTTGGCTGCAGCCTGAGAGCAGGACTGACTATGAATATCCCAGTACTATGAAGAGATTCAGCCTGCCCCTGTATGTTAGAGAACAGCAGCAGTGAAGGAATCTGAAATAGCTGCACCTCATTTCATAGCTGGCGTGTTTTGTGGAAAAAGATTTATTGGAAAGTAAGCTCATACTTAAAGGAAGTATGTTAAATGCTTAGTATTTCAAGAATGGGGTTCAGCTAAATGACAAACTCAGTTTCTTATCAAAGGAACAAAACCTGTAATGTACAGAGGACATTGATTCTTTTTCAGTGTCTTTTTGCTTTGGTTTAGCTAACAGATTCTCTTGAAAATCATCAGTGAGTCTGAGTTCATTATGGCCACTGAGCTGAGAAATTTCTGAAAAACACAATATATGCGGGTTTCTAAAAGGGTCTGAATCCATTTCGGTATTATCCCACATCCTGTATGTACCAGTGAAAAATGCTTCTTGAGAAAAGGGTTGCATGTCCTTGATTATGGGTGTGTTTCAGTCACAGCAGGCTGGCAGTTCAGGCTCCACTGGAAAACTACTGCAGAATAGAAGCTAATTAGAAAATGCATCAGAGGTGGAATAGTTTTTGTGTGGAAATTGACCTGCTTTTTGTATACATATTCTAGACAGGAAAAAGCTGCCACTCTCAGATGTGTACAGGGAAAATAAAGATACCTGACTACCATATCTAGCTCCTGAAATATGTGCAGAGGCAACAGCATTGCATTTCACTCCAGCTGTTATCATCCTTTCCCCGTGCCCTCTCCTTCACTGAGCAGCATGACTGCTCTTGCTATTGCTTGGAAGATTTACTCAGCAAGTAGATCTTGTGATGTAGGACGCTGCACTGCTGGCTCTGCTGCCCTTGTGCAGTGAGAAGGGCCTGATACCTTATAAAGATCCAAAAACAGGCATTTAGGGAAGAGGAGTTTTGTGCATAAGTTTTACTCTTTTTTCTTTTATTTTTTCTCTTTTGAACTCAGATTCTTAAGTATTATCATTAAAACATGGAAATGAATGGAGCAGGACCATATTTTATAACGTGTGAGGAAGAGATGTTACTGTAATCAAGGAAAAGAAGATGGATAGAGATTTCAGTTGTGTAGACATATGAGAAATGACTTTCTTAATCTGTCAGACAGGAAGAGTCCATAAAATTTAGGCAAAATTTGTATGTAAAGACCTTGAGAAAGGAATCTAGAAACATTACTTATAACAGCATTATTTTATCGTCACAACAAAAATAAGAAGGCAATCAAAAAACTACAAAAGCACATTAATTTCCTTATAGGTCAGTTCCTACATACAAGCACAAATCCTAACTGCACAGAATTCCTCAGACAGACACTATAACTTTCTAAAGAACCACATAATAAAAAAGTTATGTTGTGCTAGCCAAAATAAAGTTATTTAAGGCCAAAAATCCAATACACACTTGTATTATCAAGACAAGTAAATATCTAGTGTAAATATCAGGTAAATACTACAGGTAGATATGTAAACAGGGTGTCCAGAGAGAAGCAGCAGATCTGGAGAAGGGTCTGAGGGAAGTAGGGTTGTTTAACCTGGAGAAAAGAAGGCTCAGGGGAGACCTTATTGCTCTATGACTACCTGAAAGGAGGTTGTAGTGAGGTGTGAGTCAGTCTTTTTCCCAAGTAATAAGTGACAGGAGAGGACAAAATGGCCTCAAGTGGCACCAGGAGAGCTTTAGATTAACTATTAGGAAAAATGCCTTTACTGGAGCGCTTGGAATGGGCTGCCAAGGAGTCACCATTCCTGGAGATGTTAAAAGATTTGCAGTTGTGGCACTTGGGAACATGGTTCAGTGGTGGACTTGGCAGTGTTAGGTTTTTGTTTGGACTCGATGATCTTGAAGATCTTTTGCAGCCTAAATCATTCGATGATTTTATGATTCTGTCTTTCAGGTGATGCCTTTCCAGATTCTGTACTGCATTAGTATATAACTCTGAATTTCATATAAAGTGTTAGCAAGTTCTCCTCACAGTCTAGTTAGACAAAACAATCTTTTTCAAGCCCTAAACCCAAGGACACCGTTGCAGCTTCAGGTCCAAAAAGTATAAGCAGTGAATTGAGGAGAGCAAACTGGGAAGATGGGATTTCATAACCTGAAGCTGTAATTGGACAATTAACCTCAATGTGTAAATGAACCAAAACTTATAAAATTGTGAAAATGTGTGACCTTTTGTCCATATTGGGTGTAGCCTCAGCCGGGCTCTTGTAGTGCCCAAGGTGTATCCTTTGAAGGCCTTTTAATAAATCCTTGCTTTATTCCTGTAACCCTGTCTAGCCTCTGTTCCAGGTAGCCTCCCAAGGCATCACAGGAACACAAAACTTACCCTGAACAACCACACATACTGAGAGGCTACAAATCTCTTAGTCTCAGAAATAAACTAAAAATATAAAAGCAGCTTCATGGAATAAATTCACAACTGGCAAAACTGGGATTTTGATGAGATTTCAACAACATATGGTTGGTTGACAAAAAATTCTAGCAGAATCACAGAATATTCTGGATTGGAAGGGACCCACAAAGATCATTGAGTCCAACTCAAGTAAATGGGCCATAAAGGTTTGAACCCACAGCCTTGATATTAGTTGCAGCATGTTCTGACCATCTGAGCAAATTCTGTAGTATTTTGCTCTTCATTTTACTCACAATTTGTGCATAACCTGATTTTTAGAACATTATTTTCCAGCTTCCTCCTTCCCTGTTTTTGTGTAGATGAGGACCTGTGATGTTTGTAATTTCATAGTGACCCTGCAGGTCAGTTGAAATTTGGTTGGAGATGCTAAAACATTTCTGGTTGTATTAGAAATTGATAATTGTAACAGTAACTTGAAATTGGCCTGGATGATACAAAACGGCTCTACTAATAAACATATGGGTGTGTTACAAATATTCTCTTTAAGGAATGGCATTACAATGAAAGGTGGAGGGCTTGGTAGTATTTGGGCGTGGGATTTTTCTTGGGTTTTTTCTTTTTTTGGGTTTTTAGGTTTTTGTTGTTGTTGTTTGTTTGTTTTTAGAGTTTTTTTCCTTCCATTCAATTCATCAAAACTGCTATTTGTTACTATTCAAAAAATAAAGAAAAAATGTACACATGAAAAAATTGCACATGAAAATTGAAGGGGACTAAACCACATTTTTACCTCCACATTAAAGAAAATGTTGACTTCTGTTATTATGTAAGTGTACCAGAGTGCAGATAGGGAAATATTATGCCTATATATAGAGAAATCTTATCCAGCTAAAGAGAATGAATATCATTGAAGGACACATTAAATCATCTTATTCTTTTTAGCTTTACTAAAAATAAATTAGAAGATTTAAAGATTTAAATTTAAAAATGTCAAGCTAACTAAGGTAACTACAACGCTCCCTAATCAAACACCATCAATACAATAAGTCATTCTTGCAGAGGTTGCACTGCCTGGCACACTGCCTCTTAGTTCCTGGAAGAGTGATTTCCTTGTCAGCTTTTCTGGTGATGAGAAGGGATTTTTTTTTTTTTTTATTTCTTTGTATTTAGCAGGTGTCAGGATACAAAAATCACTTCTCAGCTATGCAGTTGAGATTCACTTCTTATGTCAGCATTATGCCACTTAAGTGTGTCCTCACTGAAGAGATTTTGGGCTGTCTGTGACCTTTATATCCAATCCTACCTTACATTTATAAGAATTAAACCTCACTGAGGTATTCTCTAAATGATAGAAATGTCAGAATTTTCCTGAAGAATATTCAGGAAAAATATTTTACATTTACTAACAGCCCTTTGACATTTTTTGCCAAGACAGCGTATTCTGTTTTCTTCTTATGATTGCTTGCTGCAAGGAAAGGGTTAAATCAATATGAAGATAATAATTTCAAGCTATAAAAGTAGAATCTGAATCATGGAGTCAAGATTCTTGATACACTAAAATGTGAATTTTGTGTAAACAGGGGTATATGGCCACCACACGTTATTTTGTGTAAATGTGCATATATTGGCAACCACAGGTCATAAGTGCAGCTTAATATTAGGCTTTAGCTGAAATGATGTGTGCTGGTAAGCTGAGCATTTTGAGGGGGTGATGGGCTTGGGCACATGAATTTTAACCTTCCCTCAGAGGAACACAATGAAAAACTTCATTAAATTTCTTTTTGGGTATGAATGGTTAATAATAACCTTGTGTTGATAATAAAAGACAACCCAATTTTTATATAGACTTTTCAGTGTCTCCTATATTATTAATCAAGAGGTGGAGATGGACTGTGACAGGGGACAGATGAAGTAATTTGGAATTAACCTGTTTCTTCCTTGCTAAGAAATAGCAAGAGAAGGGGGTAGCAGAGAACAATTGTTCACTCTCCATGAAGGTCCTCTTGCACATGGATTGACTTAATTGACTTTCCTGCTTAATACTCCAGACGATGTAATGAGTTGACAGAACAGGTGGTATCACTTAACAGATGGATACTGCATGCTATCTGTCTTTAAAGAACTGAAGTGATGATTTTGATTTGCTTATCTAGTATCTTGCTGTAACTGGGTTTTGAATGAGGTCTTCCTAATTATGAGTCATTTCACAGCTGAGTGACTTTATTCTTCTATTAGTAAGAGTCACACTAGTCCTCTTTAGGCACCTGTATATCTATTATTGCTAGCAAGTGTCCTTTCTTTCTTCCACCCCAATAGTTAAGGTCTTTCTTTCTCACTGCTATTTGTTTCAGTACAGTACACATCAGAATAAAACAGCCCCAGTTTACTTTGTGTGTGTGAGGAGACAAATTGGAGAGTAGGAGCTCTCTCTGTGCATAGGTGAATTTTGACCTTAGATGCAAGCAACATATTCTCAATGCTAAATGTTGGCAATTTAATGCCAATTGGTATCTTCACTTTCCCAGTCTATAGAGGGCATGGAATAGCATATAGGCCACATAATTCTGCTGTCTGCTATAAGATTAGAAGCTTGTGAAAGGTGGGTATGTGGTTACAGGTTATCATAAAAGTAAATTGCATTTACCGGTGGGTAAAAATGTTGCGAACTAATTTCACAAGCTCATTGCAGACCTTTTCATTTAAACTGACAGAAGCAAATTACGGTGCTATAGCTCATTCATCCATGATTTCACGCTCCTGCACCCTAGGAAACAAGAGGCAAATCTCAAAGGGTTTCTCCATGGTAAAACATTTTTAATTAGTAAATAATTCTGAAGCTGTGCATTCAAAGCAAGTCCTTACTAAGCAAGCCATATTGTCACTTCCAGTGACAGCACTTCCAGATTTCTCAATGACTGTGTGCATTGGTTCACTTTTCACAGCAGCTTTTTCTCCAAAGAGAGGAGACAGTCAGTCCTGAACACTGTTGTTTCTTGCCAGTTAGACTAGCATACAAATTGAGCCAAGTTTGCCTTTGTGGAAGTATTTCAGTCTGCAATCCATGAGACTTATAAATAGAAACTAAACTCTTGAAAAACAGGAGGAAATGTCAAATAATTATGCATTTATTTTAATGGAAGTATGGTCAAAAATACTATTTTTCTGGTGATGGTTTTAAAAGACAGACTGAAAAACAGAAACGTGACTGTCTTTGTAAAATGTTATTTTGTTTTAATTCATAACAAATAGGAACAATCAGAACTCCTAGGCTAAGATCAAGAGAATATAAGTAAAACAAACAGGAAATAAACCTGAACCATAGTTCCAAAAGATTAAAAAAAAAACCAAAAAAAAACAAAACCCAAAACTTGGCAAAGATGAATGAAAAAAAGCTGTATAGAAGGCCTAGCGTTTGCTTTCAGTTACTTTGATGTACTTTCCCCCAAGAAGGACTGTCTTAGCAAGGCATCCTCTCTCCATATCTATTTGCAAGTTGCCATGGTATATCCGCTAAGAACAAATTATATTTAATCATTATTTTGAAGTTTCAGAATCTAGCACCCAGAAGCCATTATTAATGTTGCTTACTGAAAACTCAATTCAGCCCCCCTGTGTGTAGGAATACAAATACAAGTATTTAATTACCTAATCATATATCAATCCAGAGAATTTTGATGCTATTCAGTTCACAAAATCTTCAGTCCAAGTTAATGAGCTAAACTCAATATTTGCCTGCTTCCTTGTTCACTATCTGTTGCTGTTATTTGTTGCAGTGTTCATATCCTGTTTTGAAGACAGAGCTTTTAGTTTGCTCACTGAATTTGCTGTGAAATTTATCACTACTTTTTCTGAATGCTTTGTAAATATTAACACACTGTTGCTGCACTCCAGTAAAGAAGCATAAGGATGTTAGTACCCTTTGTGGCTTTGAAGTGGCACATAAGTCACTGTTGTATGCATGATCTCAAATCTCAGACCCTAAATTAACCATTCAGGAAATACAGAGCAGAAACTAAAGGAGAAATTACCTGGCTTCAAAGCATTTCATCTTACTTAGACGAGGTCATGCAGACATTGGTTTTAGTCAACATAAAGTAAGTGGCTTGGACAGAAAGGAATCCATCCCACCTTAAGGATGATGTTTTTAACATGGCATCCTTGGCATATGCCCATTTCTCTCCACTGGCTTGAAAAGTAATATTTTTTTTCCCCCTAATTGATCATTTGTAGAAAATGCAACAACTTCTTTCATATCATATACATTCTGTATAGTGAAAGTAGGGATAAAATCTTATTGAGTGGGATTCATCATACAGCTTTTCCAGGAATGTTATTTAAACCTTTAACTGATACCTTTTAATACCTAGATTTGGAACAAATGATCCACTCCTGATCACTAGAATACTATTTGCTACTGAAGTTTTCCTTATTCCCAGAAGAGTTCTGTCCTATTGCCATTGAATCAGGGAGTATTTTCCCTTAGGCATTTTCTTTGTGGATTTCTCCTTGTCTTTTCCATCAATTTCCTAGTCCAAATTGCTCAGGCCAGCTAGGGGCTTTTCTTCCAATTCTTTGTAACGTTTGCTTCCTTTCACCACCTTCCTCTTTCCCTATTGGTAAGAATAAATATCTATCCTTACTTTTTCCTTGGCTTGTCATACCCACTTGGTCTTACCCACTATCTTTGTGTAGCCTTTCATTTCATTCTTCTTTCCTAACTATAAGGTTCAAACTACTCCCCTGACTTCAGTCCTCCTCTTTCTATCCAGTGTCAGTCCTCTCTCTGTTGGTCAGTGCACATGACTTTCTTTTCAGTGGTTTAGCTCATATCCCCTTGGGGACCTAAATTTGCCTCTTACATCTGGCTCTAAAATACAAGAGAAAGTGTTGCTTTCCCATAAGTGACTGTGTTCTTGAACAATGCAATGCATTAAAAATGATATTCAGGCTTGCTTTCCTGGATTTTAGTTGTTAAAAGAGAAATCAATAAATAAATTATAAGTTAAAAAAAAAACCCAAACCAAATAAAACCAAACCAAGAAACCGAAGCAACACATTTAAAGACATTATGAAATCTGGTTGAAAACATATCTGCCTCTCTAACTCATCTCCCCTCCCCCATGTTCAGCAATTGGTAGGAATGAAGCTGTTCTATAGTGTTTACTTTCTTCAGACTTTCATAGTCTAAACCTCTACAGAGCAAAATTAACCTCCTTCTCTTCAGTCTCCTGCTGCTCAGAGAGTTTTGAATAGCAGCAGGAAAATATGACAAAAGGCTCTTGTCAGTTTTAACTCTGCTGTAGCCTGTCAAATCTTTGGGTTACAGCAGTGGCACTCCAGCTGTCTGTCTGCTGATTTAGAAAGCAAGCACCACATTGCCTTCATTCAGTTTACAGTTTCAAGACCATTTTTTCAGAATTTTTTAAAGACCTTAGATTCTGCAGAAGATGATAAGAGCTTGGAAAGAGTGAATGTATTCAGCTATAACTCAGAGCAAATTTTCAGGCTGACATTAATTTAGTTCACCCATGTAAGTTATCTGGAATTTAAGTATTACATTGCATTTTGATATCCTGATATTTCTTTATGATGAATATCTCACAGAGTGTAATGAAATTAACCCAAGTACTAGAAACATCACAAGAAAGTGATCCTGCTGAGTGTTCAACTGAATGAACACAGATAGGCAAATGGACTCTTTTAACATTTGAGTGTGTCTCAGAGGAATTATGAAGGCAAGTACTGGCATGTAAGAAACCTAAAGCATCAGCCACTCTAAAAATATTTTTCTTCAAATATTTTTAAAAGATTTATTTTTTTGCCTATGCACAGTTATGGTTTGTGTTATTGACATCACTTGGGGGGATCATATAACAATGATGCTTCATGTGGATATCAGATAAAATCCTCACCTTGAAATCTGTAGTTTCTTGTCGCTTCAAAACAAAACGGCAAGTGAAGGAAGATCTTTACCCTGTCAGGCTTCACTAATGTATTGTGGCTCCTGTAGTGTTCTCCTTCAAAGTCAGAATGCTGTGCTGAGTGTAGGCAACATTTGAAAATACCAGCTAGTTCCCTAACCCCCACACCTAGCCTCTACTTTAAAGCATTTTAGAATAACCTGTTGTGTTGGAATTCCTTTATCCAAGTCCTTTAAAGACAACAATTGTGAAAAAACCAAGCTGCCCTCTCTCTCCTTGGCCTGGAAAAACCTGGGTATTCTAGCTGTCTCTGCAGCCAGCTCCACTGGAATCTGAAGAATTACTTCAAAGTTTGATTGTTGGTATGCCAAACCCTGTTAAACTCTGGACAATGCTTAGGGAATTAGTTTCAGAGCAATATTTAGGGTCTAAAGGAACATGTCTGTTTAATCTGGCAAAAGCCATCTCAGCAGTGTTATGAGGCACTGAGGGAAAAAAAAGCTGGTGTCTTTGTTCTTTTTCCTCCTGGCGTATATCCTGAATTGCTCCTAGATCAGAGAGATGTGAAAGTCCCTTATGATTAAGGATCTCTTTGTGAGAGTGCATGAGTGGCCCTCTGCCAGACCACTGCTTTTCATTTCTCTAAAACCTTCACCTGTAGATGACAGACAGTCGAGTGACTGAGTGATATCTGTTAGAAAGAAAGTGAGAGAAAACTGTCATTGGAGTGTTGTCAGATTCACAAATATGTGACTATTCTTCCATGCTTGTCACAAGGTGAGATAGTGGCCATTGAACTGGGTATTGCTTTGCAAAACTGTGGCCACTTATGCATAGGAAGAGAGAAAAACTTTTAGGCATCTCATGATATCTGCCTTATTTAGAAGCTGTCCTTGTCATTTTGCTCTGCTGATGCCTAAGCTGCTGCAACTTGCTGATTTCAAGTGTTGGTAAACAATTTGAGAAGAGATGATGCTTTTGATTTAAGCAAATAGGGAATGATTAAAGCTTTTGATATCCTACTGCATCTGTACTCAACCAGCTCTAAAAGAAATTGAAGTGACGCTGCTGGATCCATGCAGTTTGATGTGGGCGTCCGTATACTGTGAGACTCTAAGTTAATTAATACATCTTGTACTTGCTAAGATTTACTTAACAGGAAAAAAAAAAAGGAAAAAAAAAAACCAAAAAACCCAAACCCCCCCCCCCAACAACAACAACAAAAACACAGCAAGGGTTTAGAATAATGCTTAGATGCCTTTATTTTAATATATCATGTTAGTCTTGTTCTAAGTCATCATTCCCTGCTTTGTCTTAGAGCAAAGCCTGGATGATGGCAGAATAATTATTTCTTCACCAAAGTGCAGCTAAAAGATAGGATACCTATTTCTGGAATTTACCAGGAAATTGTTACTAGGCAGAATGATTAGGATTTTGCAAAATATTTTTTAGAAATGTCTAGGTTTCAGCTCAATCCTGGGTTTTGATAGTCTCTTAAAAAGTGTTATTTGTAGCAGATTTTCAGAGGTGTCTGTGAAATAAAGCTTCTAAACCTCTTGCACTACCTATTATCTCTGTTTGTTTTGTTGTTTTTTTTTTTCATAAGATGGATGGTGCTTACTGGTTTATAAATGAGATTATTTCCTGATTTCTATTAATAAGGGCCAGAACTTTAATATCATTATAGTTTTCTATTTCTAATCTAGAGATTTCAGGGAGTTTGCTCAAAATCCTTATACAGAACTCTTATATAAGATTATATAAACTATGTATTTCATATAGAAGGGTTCCAAAATCATTGAAATTAGGTGCAAATGTGATTCAGTTAAGTATACTGATTAAAAAAACCCAACCCACCAACCCTGAAGATGATATACAAACATATATACCTAAACAAATTTTTCTTGAGGGCAGTCCTGAAAGGAGTTTAGTGTTGTTGTATTATATACAAACCATGGAGGGATATTTTCACTTGAAAAGGGACGCAAACATGCAATTTTCATATAGATTATATTCTTGCACTCGCTTTTGGTATAACTGTAGTTCTATAGATATGTGCGAGTGTAGCTATAGTCTCCATCAACACATGTAATTTATAAGTGCACCCAGTGCTATGCCATGTAAGCACTTTTAGATTTAGGACTCTCTTAATCATAGAGGATAGTCTTATTAGATAAGGGGGGAAAAAAGTATATTTTAAACAGATAAAACCAGATCTGCTTATTTCTCCAAAACAAGGCAAAAAATGCTGAGAATCTAAGTATCCTAATTGCAATTCCAGAAACTCTCATGGTATTTCTTATTTATTTTATGTAGCAAAATGCATGTGAAAATTTTAACTCCCCAGCCTAATTAATTCTGCTCACTAATATTCCGACTGGCAAGTCTTCTCTAGGCTGATCTTTTGTGGTCCTGCTGTTCATATTTCTTAATTTTGCTAAAAAATTCAATATATGCTCATTTGCTTCATTTAATTTCACTTAGTTATGACTGGATCCCAAGCAAAGGTCTTTTAAGAAGAATTTTCCACTAGTTTTTGCTTCTTTTAACCTCTAGAGCTTTCATTGGTTTTGCCAACATGTCTGCTTTTTTGGCATACCTGCTTTTGCTGCTTAGATTGTGTTAGTTCTTCCCTCAGAATCAATCGTGAGCAGCTTGCAACCAGATGCCTGATTAAAAAGTTAGCAGACCTTGAGTGCAATTACTTCAGCTCTATGGCATTCACGCATTAAACTCAGTGTTAATTGTTTCCCATTTTTGTAACGATCCTTATAATAGGATAAACCAGAAGAGATCATTTCTTGAAGTTAAAACAGCAGAAAATAAAGACATTTACTCTGATTAATCATCTCAACATGAAATTAAAAACAATCACAAGTAAACATTGAGGGCCTTTGTGCTAGATACCAGTGAAAATTGTTTCTGGTACTGTTTGAAGTATTTATTCTGGAGCCTGGCACAATGCACATATGTGTTGCATTAAAGTTTAGACCGAAAGCAGGATTAGGTAAAGCAGTTTTTGAGTTGCTGCTTTGAAGGAGTGTCACACCATTATTTATACAAGCACTATTTGGATATTATCATAGATAAATGTCTGTATCATGTAGTGTATAGATTTACTTATGCTTTCCCAGAAATGAATATTTCTGTGGTTTCACTTGGATTACTCTTGTATGTTATCATGCCACTTTAGTTAATGATCTTTGTATATTTGAAAAAATTAATTAAAAATATCTTTATAGTAGCAATAACAGAAAACTGAATGAGCTGAATAGATGGTCACAGAATAATGACATCATCTAAGATTAAAACAACTCCTGTAATGATACAAAAACTTACATTTATGTATTTTCCCAACCATTTGATAGAAGTGTTTAAGCAGGATATCATAGTGTCATAGAATTGTAGAATGGTTTGGATTGGAAGGGACCTTAGAGATCAACTAATTTCAATCTGCTCTGCTAGGGCAGAGACATCTTCCACCTAGACAAGGTTGTTCAGAGCACCGTCCATTATGTCCTTGAACAATTCCATGGATGGGGTATCCACAGCTTCTCTGGGCAACCAGTTCCAGTGCCTTATTACCCTCACAGTAAGGAATTCCTTCCTTGTATCTAATCTAAGTCTACCCTTTTCAGTTTAAAGCCTTTCTCCCTTGTCCTATTACTACATACCCTTATAAAAGTCCATCTCCAGCTCTCTTGTAAGCCCAATTTTGGTATTACAAGGTGATATGAGGTCACCCTGAAGCCTTCTCTTCTCAAGGCTGAACAGCCTAACTTTCTCAGCCTGCCTTCCTAGGAGATGTGTTCCAACCTTTTGATCATCTCTCTTCTGGACTCACTCCAACATATCTGTGGAGTGTCCACTTTGCTGAAAAAGATGTTAAACAAGACCAGCCGCAAAAGGGATCCTTGAGGCATTCCAGTTGTCACTGGTCTCCACTTGGACATCAAGCTGTTGACTAAAATTCTTTGAGTTCAGCCAAATTCCTTATCCACTGTGGTCCATCTGTCAAATCCATGCCTCTCCACTTGAGAGACCAGGATGTTATGCAGGATAGAGTCAAATGCTTTGTACAAGTCCAGGTGCTCTTCCTTTATCTACAAACACTGTAATCACATTGTGAAAAGCCAACAAGTTTTGCAGGCATGATTTGCCCTTAGTGAAGCCATGTTGTCTGTGACCAATTGCCTCCTCCTTTTCCATGTGCCTTTCCAGTAAGATCTGCTCCATGATCTTGCCAGGCAACAAGGTGAGACTGACTGGCCTGTAGTCCACCAGGTCTTTCTTATTTCCCTCTTTTAAAAGTTGAGTTTATGTTTCCCCTTTTCCAGCTGGTGGGAACAAAACTTCACTAGAGTCCCATGACTTCTGAAATATGATAGATAGGGGCTCAGCCACTTCACTTGCCAGTTTTCTCAGGACCCACAGTTATATCTCATCATTTTCCAAGGATTTGAGTACCTTCAGATTGCTTAGATGGCCTTGAATCTGATAATTTCCTACTGCAGGCAGTTTTTCATTCTCAGTCCCTTTGTCTTCTGTGACTTGGATGCTGTAGCTGGAGCACTTGTTGGAGAAGACGAAGACAAAAATGTTGTTATATACCTCAGCCTTCTTCATATGCCAGGTAACCAAGTCTCCTATTTTCTTCTCTAGAGGGCTCCCATTTCAATACTTTTCCTTTTATCTCTGCTATACATAAAGAAGTTTTTCTTGTCACCTGTGATTCCGGGGCAAATTTAATTCTATCACATATATCCTGTTCTTACCATTGCCATTACTTGATAAAGGTCTTCCTGAATTTATTTTCCTAAAGATGCCCTCGCTGTTTGCAGGTAGTTGACTACTGGATTTTACAAGGACATGTCNATATAATTCTTATTTGTTAGTTTTAAAAATCAAAGCATGACAATGAATATCTTAAAGTAAAATTCATACTTCTAGAACTGCAATTAAGAAATTAAAGAAAATAGCAATGCATTACGAACGTAGCAAAAGAGGCAAAGGAGAATATGCTGCTTTTTCTTATCTTCCTTTTTATTTTTTTCAGAAGGAAAGTATGTCCCCAGAAACAACTAGAAAGCATAATAATTTAGATCCATCAAGCAGGACACATTGCTAACCACAGTAATCATGTGGAGCTGTTACTGCTACCTGTGTTATTTCCCCATGGCTCTCTTGTTGTCTTTACTTCATCCAGTCTTCAATCAGATTGTAAATTTTGTAAGGGAAGAGCATTCTTTCCTGTGTTATTCAAGGCTTTCCTCTCACAGTGCTACTCTTCTCTCTTCTATCCTTCCCATTCTCAGTGTTAAGCCTTTTATTATCAAATGAATTGAAATTATAAGCATGTTTTGTCTACTTCAAATTATAAAATAATAAACTATTTATTCTTTGGATAGCATTTGCCATCTGAGCATCTTAAATTCATTTGCAAATATCACGTTAGCTTTCAAAAACATCATGCCTTGTTGAAAAAAAAGGGCAGTGATCTTTCCCACTTACCAATAAGCACAAATGTTAAGTGTTTCACATCACTGGCATCTGACAGCAGCTGGCCAGCATCAGGAGGTTCTCAGCACCTGGAAAATAGACCCCAGGTACCTTATTCTGAGTTTAATTGGAAACTTTCTATTGATTATAGTGACTTACATTTTATTGCATATGAAATGTGTCACAGACTCTGTCATCTGACTCATGTCTTCAAGCACATGATCACCCTCCTTCCCCTGGGTGAGAATGACTACTTATATTCCTTCACATGTTGGCTTCTCTGTCATTTTCAGTTTAGCTTAGAAACTCAGTATCATGAATTCTTTAAGATGCCACTTGTCTGACCTGGCCCCTGATTTTAATTGTTAAGATTCAGGCTAACATTCCAGATGGTCCCCTCTACCAGGGCTGCACAAACTGGACCTGGTTGGTGTTTTGCCATTTCTAAGGAAAGTGCCAGCTGTTACTCGTTTTGCTTGTTACTGAATATCATTCGAGATTATACTAGTGGGCAAAGTCCTAAAGGATATTTGGCATTACTCCTCTGGTGAATATCTGTGGCCATGTTATTGAGTAAGCAGTTTCATCTATGCCAGATCGTCATCTTTTGGAAAAAAAAGGACTAAAGGAAAAAAACCCTACCCAAGAAATTAGAACACATCTGTCTTTCTTTTTCTTCCATCTGTCAACCCAGGGCATGTACCATATAATTTTTTTTCCTAGTATGGGAAACATTTGGCTTCCTCATTATGAAGTTAACCATGTACAACTTGATTTTGGATTATTTTTGATACTTTTACTGTTCTTATTAGGACTGCTATTCAAAATACATTATTCCAGAGGGCTTCTAATTTCAATTCTAGAGATTTTAAACTATGCATTTTTCTAAGAAATAATGATAAAGAACCTTGCCTCTACAGATCAAAGCTCATACCCTCTGGTCTTTTTCACAGTACACAGAAAACATTTCTCTAATATATATATAGGGCTTTTGTTTGCATGTGATGTAGAATGAATTATTATACAATTTTTATTTTATTCCTTTCAAAAAAACTACTTACAACTAATATTACCTATAACTATTCCCATGGAAAAGGATAACTTTGTGATAAGCACTTGTCCAAATGTAGTCATACCTGCTTTTTTCTCTAATTCCAGAAACTCCTACAGAGAAATGTCTGGTACTAAAAAAGACTGATCTAAGTCCCTTAGCTGCTCTTTTCCTCCAAGACATGGTTTCAGCTGTTACAACTCTGCCTGGGTGCAGTGCATGTGGTGTTTCAAGGACCAAAGTGAATAAATACATCTGTGCCAAGTGGGACTTGGCTGTCCTATAACCTGCATGTATGGGAGGTTTGGTCTGACCAAAAGTGATGGATGCTTGACACTTTAGCAGTTTGGCTGGTCTGTCTTTGCATAATGGAGGCATTAACAGAGTAATTACCTGTCAATGAAATCAGCATTCCTTATTGCAGTGCAAGGCCTCCATTACCTTCTGAGGAATAACTGCAGGATTTGGCCTTTAATGAAGCATGCCTGTCATTTCACACTGAAATGTCGATCTTGCTTTGACTGCCACATAATTTTTTACTACATTTTTGTTGGACATTGTAGAATGCAGAAGTTAAGGGCCAGCTTCATATATAGTTCATTAATTACACATAAGAATTTGATCTCCATTTAGAAACTAGAGAGATAAGCTATTAATGGAATATATATTTAATTGATTCTAGGATGTTTGGGCACAGGAACTTTCATGCACAGATGAAACACTGACACACAAAACACTTCATGTCAAATCAAAGTGATTATTTAATATACTTAAAGCTTGTTTAGGAAGCCATAATCAGATTTAATTTTTAATATTCAAGGAATACTTATTAGCACTCATTAGAAAAGAAAATCCAACACCACAGAGCAAAAGAGTAGAATATGTATAACGAGTGTCTCTAGTATAAAAGATAATATCTGTGAGCAATGTAATTTAGATTTAAAAGGTTGGTAAAGTCAGAGACAATCATAACAATAACAGTTAGATGACAGGAACAAACTTGAATTTTTATTAAATTTAGTGTTAACAAAAAGTCTGATAAAACAATCCTAATACCATTGAGATCAGTGGAAAAGTTTCCAATGAATTTACTAGCTTCTAAGTTAGTCACACATTTATTCCTTTTGCTAAAGAAATTCAAAATTGTATGAAGTACTAAAGTCTCCATTTCAGAGAATTTCTAAAACTTGTTTTGCCTGCTCTTTTCACTGATTTTTTTATATTACTAGCAACTGTAATGTAATGACATCTTCCTGCATTCACCCACTCTAAAGAAAAGAAACACCTTTCCACTTTCACATTTTTTTAAGAAATAGGTGTGGTTGTCTGCCATTTTTGACTAGTTATCATCCTACTTGCAGTTCCTGTGGAAATATCTCAGACTTCCATATCTGTGATCTGTCAACAATAGAGATCAAACTAGGGAGTTTGGATGTATTCTTTATATGCCTTGTCAACCTGTGAAGACTGAGATAAGGTGGCTTCCACAGGCGTTGAGCTCTGTGATTTATTCTACAGTTTGATAACACCTTAAATCTCAAAGTATCACCATGCATTTTCATCCATCTGTCATAGAAAGGATAATATCAGAAAGGACCCTGAGCTACTATATGTGAGAAATTGATATTAAAACAAGTCAGTTCAATTTGCCCATATATAGAAGTAATTTATTTAATAATTTTTCTAATGCTAAATTCTTACTCAGAAGTGTGTCCTGTCTGTTCAATAGATAGCTGCTACTAATGTAGAATTTATCATGACATAACAGCAATATTTGTCAACAATTGGTTTAGGTTTGGATACAATCTATATGGACTTTTTTAATATTCTCTGGAAAATGAAGACACATAGGGCATGCACATATACCTTTATAATTTTTTTGTGAATTGCAATTTCATTTCATTGTGGCTCTGTGATTTTCACGCTTTAGTTTAAATTAGTATTGTTGTGCAAAATAAAATGTGAGACTGAAATTTTGTACTTGTCAGTTTGCCTAATGAAATGCTAGAGTTTGCAAAACAGGCACAAATTACCCTTGAAATGTTAGTAAATGTTGGGCTCAAAAGTCAGCAGTCCTTGGCTATTTATATTAATTAATAAGGTCATGTGTGCTAGGTGGAAAGTGCACAAATAAATCCATCAGTTTTCCAATCCATCATTGTCACTGGGATCAAAGGTAATGGCATCCGACATATTCTCTGAAATGAGAATTTTGCTAATATGCACATTGGAAAAATATGTGCACCAGTCACTAAATTTTTTTATGTTCAAAGTAGGTGTCCAGCTTCCTGCTTTCTCCAGTTTTGTAGAGAGAAAATGGAGAAGTCACAGGCCAAGGTCGTATAAACTTCTGTAGTTTTCTGAATGTGACTTAGTGAATGTTTTTCTACAGAAGCTGAGTAAAGTAGGTGACTATTAGCATCAATTGATGTAACTTCAGAGAGTTATGCAAAATTATTCTTTCAGACCACTGAAAAAAGTTCATCATTGTGATTTTACTCTACTAACATTAATCTCAAGCACCACAAAGTAAGTTATTATACAATATCAGAATGTAACGTGGACTGTCAAACATTTTCTGCTTATTCTAAGGGGAACATGGCATTTACAGCATTACCTGAAACTATCTAAATGATAGTCAGAGTTTTTGTTTTCCCTATAACTTTTAATGTGTCAAGACCATGCCATATGTAATTTGTGGAAAATACTAAAGATTGGATGGAGTCTAATAATAATCGTGATTCTTGTCAGGTCTCATTTGACTTATGCTTGAGGCCAGCAGAAAATACATCCAATACATCCTAACCGTTTTTTTCTCACAGTAAGATACCATTGAGAGTATCTGCTGTTTTGATAGTACAGCAATACCACTGTCACATAGCTGATTTCCATGCAAGAAATAATTTTTTTCTTCTTTCCTTTTACATCTTGTTTGTTAATGAGCTTTTAGCTCTCTTTCTGGCTAAGGTGTTGATTTTTATTTTTTAATTTTTTTAATTTTTTTATTTTTTTAAATAGAAACCTCTGTGTGGAAACACCTTCACAGGCTTATTTGTGATTTTGTGTTTTATTTGGGATTATAATTTCATGTAGCAGAGACTTGCCCCAACAGTTAACCTGGCATGGGAATGAAAGACTCATTATCAAAACAACACAAAAAAATCCAAAAAGCATTCAGCCACAAAAAATACTAGCATTCTCTGTGGGATTCATTTTTCAAGATTTGATAACATAAGATATTGCAAGGCAGATATACATGTGTGTTATATGGGCTGGAAGAGAAGTTAGTGGTTGGCATTTTTAATATGCATTGTTCCCTGGAGAATCCTAAGTGAAAAACTGGGGATTTCTTTTTAATTTTTATTTTCGGTATCACGTGTTTGCATGTGCAAAATGAAAACTCCAAAGCTTTGGGAGTTCAAATTAAAAAACAAACAAACAAACAAACAAACCCCCCTAAAAAACAAAAAAAAACCCCACCCCCAAACCCTAAAATAAATTCAGAAAACTGTTTATAGGAAAGCAGTTCTTAAGGACATCCTGTCCCAAGTAAGAAAACAGGTTTTTATAGTCAAAATACATTATTGTCTAGTTCTTTTTCTATTAGAGATGCAGATATGTTAACAGAGGTATTTTAATTAGCTTATGCTGTGTGCAATCAATTGGGATAATAATATTAGTTTTAAAATATGCCATAAATTGCATCTCTCCCAGGATGCTCTAGCTTAACCATATTATCCTTGACGATCATGTCCACTCTCAGTTTTTCCAGTGTGGATCCATTTATCTAATGTGACAGCTCTAGTGTTCCTTGTGTTAATAGATATACAGCTGCTTTCTAGAATCATAGCATGCAAACGTTCTTGTCCTCAAAGGGCAGTGCTGCTTTTTCTTTCTGTGCTTGTAGGAGAAGACACCACTGCTGACTCAGAGTTAATTGTAACCCAGTGAGTTGACAATGACAGATATCCATACACACCGCTACTACTTCAGGAAGCAACGTCCTACTTTACTATTCTCCAACAACATCCCTAAATTGAGAGCCTCTTTCCTTTCCCTCCTCCTGTCCCCATAGCAATACAAGATATCTTTAGAGTCTTTATAAGAATTCTGCTTTTTTCTGTATTTGTTAATCCTTGTTTTACTGATGATGCATATAATTTTCTTAGTTGAATTGCCTCAAACTCACATAAATAAAACTGAAGATTCCCATCATGATGTCGCTATGAAGACCGGTTAGTTTAGAGTGTGACCATTTAAAGGCCTTCAGATTTTCCTTTCCTCCACACCCCCTTTTTTTTTTCAGTTTAGGACAGTGATTACTTTTAAAGCCCTTTGGTACAAACTTTGTAGTGAACACTGGTCGTTTGTTGTTAAATTGAAGATTTTGAAGTATGTTTTTCTTGCTTTTACATGCATTATTAAAATTAGAACATTCAAATCACAAGATTCATTCTAATATAGAGCAAGGGCTGCATCACCCCAGACAAAAGATTGCTACCTTCACATAAGATCCGTGGCCTGCTTGATTGCCAGGTTATGTGTGATACTAAAGAATGCTAATGGAACAGAATACTAAAGGGGTTTTTATCACATCTGTCTTTTTGTTGAAGATCACTATAAAGTTTCCTGCTTCCTGGCACTGCAGAACTCTGCATATCTGCTGTAGTTACTGACAGTGATGAAACCTTAAATACACAGTACTTCTGTAACACAGTAATTTTAGGCTTCAACAGTAAGATGCAGTGTCAGTAATGATTGTTGACATCACACTACATGTATCAGTTTAGTCTATATAATTAATAAGCTTGAGTTGATGGAACACTTCTGTAACTCATTAAATACTATACACATAATTTATGTTAACATTATACATGTAAATGCAAATATAGTAGTCACTTTTTTCATATATGACAATAATATGGTTACTTTTATAAGCAGCCTGTAGATAATGTAGAGTGCTGAGACAGGAAATACTCTCAATTGTTCTTTCTCACATTTAAAAAATGTGATTTATAGATAAAAGTAAATCCCTGAAGCTTTATTACCCTGTTCACATTATGGAAGCTGGATAAGTTTTGCAGAATGTAAATCAGAGTAAATATATTATTATAATTTAACTTGTTAAATCTCAGCAACAGCTGTTTCTACATTTAGTACTTCATATGCATTATTGATCAACACATGCTTTTACTAATGTAAAACTTCTTAGAGTGTAAAGAAGTTAAGCTAGTTATTGTTGTAATTAGTACAGTGCTTCTGAAATGCTTCTTCAAGTGAGTACACTTGTAATGTGCATTATCTGTCATGCTAGGAGTACCTCATCACCAAAATCAAACTAAAATAAATTGAGGATCACTGAATCAAGGTACTAAAGATCACATACAATGCAATTCTATAGCAACTAAATTGTTTATATGTAAGTCAGTTGAGTATCATTTTGTCAGTGAGATCTCTTTCTTCAACACAGCTAAAATTTAGCCAACCTGACTTTAGAATATCTAAAGTCAGGGTGGCTAAATAGTTATGGACATCATGCAAGATCTAGGTGGGTTAAATTGGGACATTTAAATTTGAAATCTCTGAACTTTATGTCTCTCTAATGTCAAGGGTTATAACAACAGAGTTGTCAAAGGAATTAATCAGTGTTACATGTTCTAATACATGCCCTAAGTTTACCTTGTTATCTGTAGTCAGTGATTGAGTACAGGGATTCCAAAAAGGGATGTTATTGTTATTTTACAATTATATATATTTTTAGGATAGCATGAATGTTCATTAGAGCTGCCTTTCCTCCTCCATTAATTTTTAATAAATATATACAAATTTGTTCCATTTTTAATGAGTCCTTTCTCAGGCTTTTTTTCCTAGAGTTTCTGGTAAGAAATATGTTATAAATATGTCAAGCTAACGTGGTTTACTAACATCTAGCCATTTGGGTGAATAACAGTTCTGAACGTGAGTTTAGTTTTCTACTGCCAACACACACGGCTATAGTCTTTTATGTGGTATTGTGCAGAAGTTTCCATCTTTTCTCTCCACTTTCATTTCCTTCATGCATTTAAGATATTAATTTTCATAATTGTAGGCTTAGAACTGATTTTCTGAGTCTCAGACAATTAATTCAGGAGGATGGGGGCTCAAATTTAAAATGTTCAAAGTCTATTAGTGTTTTACCAGACTCCAAAGCTGAACAAGGTAATGCTATGATTTAGAATACATTAAATTATAACACTTAGCTTTTCTGTTATGTCAAATTTATCTGCAGTCAAGATGATTTTAGCTAGATAGCAATGCTTATTAAGAAAAGGACTATTTGGCTTCTAGGTCAATATTAGGAAAGCAAAACTTAAAACATATGATAGTCCTGTGTTTAGTTAAAGGTTTGTCAGTCTTCTGAATGTCCAATTAAAAATAAAACAAAACCAAAAGCCAAAAAGGAACCAAATAAACATAAAAAAACCACAACCAAAAAACACCCAGGAAGAATTTATCAATTAAAGACTATGGTTTAATGAAATAAAATAAAGGAACATCACTACAGAAGTACGGGAAAAATGTGATATTGCCTCAAAAGATAAAGGAAACCACAGGATTTGACTGCAGGTTTTTCTTCTTTCACTGTCTCTGAAAAACTAACACAACTCCCCAGCCAGATAAGCCTTTTTTCTCCATGTTTGAATGTGCTTGGAACCATCATGCTGTCGTTTCCTACACAGTCATGCGTCAGACTGTAATTAATAATATTTTTCACCTTTATGAAAAGGCCAGTCCTGAGCAGCCATATAAAACAAGTAGCAAGACAGATATAATAGGTAATTATATTTATGTTTCCTTTTAATACATTGCAGTGTAATTTACAGATTTCTATGAAATTTTAGTACTGAGAAATTGAGCAGAAGAAATCAAATTATTGTCTGGTATAGCAACAATTTACATTCTGAAATCAATAACAACATTGTTACCTTAAGGGGAAAAAGAAGTATATACTGAGGCACTCCAGATATTTATATGGGTAGCATGGTATGAAGAAGTAGCATGAAGAGGCTGTATCAATTGCTTTTTCTTTTTTCATTCTTAGTTTAGCTTGAAAGGTTGGCCAAAACCCTATCTATCTCCATTATCTTGGTTCTGTGGGTAAGATATCAAGATGAGTGTGGAGAATGGATTATCCTGTGATGCAACCAGGATCCTTGAATAAGGACTGCCATGGGGACTGCACAAGGAAGTTTAGTTTAGAAGCAGCCAAGAAAAAATAACCTTATTTCTCTTAGCAAATTGCAGGGATCTACTGCACAATTTGTACATAACACAGACTTGAGCCAAGATTATCAGGGAAAAACGAGAGTGGATTTTACTAAGATAGTAGATTGATTTTATCTCAGATTTACATTTTTTTACAAAGTTCAGTGAAACACAAAAGAAGAAGCTGTGTATCAGTGGGCTGAATTATACAAAGCCCTGTTTGAAGTGCTTTGTGGCCTTCTTGTGAGATACACTTCAACAGTCGATATTCACCTTTCCAAACAGGAAGCGAATATAGATTGTATATTTTAGGGGCCTTTCACTAAGTCAATCAGACCTGAAAAACATAACAAATCATTTATATATAAAACAAAGTAATACAGCAACCATATGTTAATTCAGAGACCTTGCCAGTTCTTTCTGTGGAGTAAATACAAACATGGATATGTTGAAACTGTTACTAATCTGTTTTTGTGACTTGGCCTCTATTTACAGGCTTGATCTCATTAAAAAAAAAAAAAAATCCATTTAGTACATGAAGTAAGAATCTTTGTTTTGTTCCTGGAAGGAACAAACTTTATGAGAGAGACATCTTCCACAAAGACGTTTAGAATTAAGCATAGATTTTTCTTGTGTCTTTACATCTTCTTAAACTTGTGCACAAACAATATCTTCTCCATAATCATTTAATCATCATTTAATCAATAGCCCATGGGCATTTTAGGGTATTTGTCTACTATTTGATTTTATTTTAATATGCTTCTCCTCTGATTCTTTATTAATGAGTGAAGCTTCAGTAAATTATATCATGTATAGATTCTTCTGTTTATTTTCCATGATAAAGGTAAACTATTTTTTCAATTTTCACTTTTAAACCTCCATATCAACAGTCTTTTCGTAAGGAAAATATTCCCAGAATGTTTTCTTTGAAGTTGTTTTTCCTTCATAATATTTCTTTATCATATTAACATGAAGTATACCATAACAGTCCAGAAAAGAAAGGGAAATAGTTTTTGTTGGTGCACAATCTCCATATCTGAAAACAAATATTTCAGTGACAATTAAAAACGTATCATGATATTCAGACCTACATCCCTTCTGTAAAGTTTAATTTGACTTGCTGTGAACTGGATGTCTTTTTTCCAGTCTGCAAAATCAAGAAGAGAAATCAAGGCTTTTAATTCACAACTGTATTGAGTGAAGAAGTTTAAAGTACCTAATTTGTAAACTCAAAATGCAACTCAGCTGGTTAAAATTCAGCAGGTTCTATTTGCAACTACCCAGTGTAGAAATGTTTTTTTTTTTTAATTACAGCTTGGTTTATAACAATGGATAGTATCTGTAGCCAAATTTGTCCCTGTGAGACATTCAGCAATGGAACAATAGTGTAATTATTTCTGGGATCCCTGATTAGCAAAAACAATACAATAGTTGTACAAAGCTTGGAGGTTTGGTTTTTGGAATAAAAAAAGAAGTAAAATCTCTTAATGCTGATTTCTGTAACTTGCAGTATGATTCCAGTACACATTTGGAAATAAAATCCATTTTAGAAGCTAGTGTACAATGGAAAAAACTGAACAAATTTGAAACCTAATGCTTATACTTCCTACATTAAAGTTCTGTTTCCAACACAGTTCATAATTCACCTGCCACAGGACATTTCAAACACTCAATAACATATGACATTATTTTTCCTGTACTTCAGGCTTTTAGCACTCAGGTCAGCAAAATACCTTACATTTTCTTGCAGCCCACTTTCTACCCCTGTATGAGTGTGTCTAGGAAAATAGGGCAGCAGTGAAAAAGCTTAATCTCATAAGTAGTTCTGTCAACTCACTAGTATTGGAGTACCTTCTCTAGAAATCCATGCTGAGGTACAATTTCTACCAATTCTTTTGGTTAAGTGAGGACTTCAGTATTGTAAATATAATGCTCTATGCAACTTTTCCAAAGACATAGATTAGGATGTAAATAAATTAGAAATTGTAGTATCAGAATACATTTTATACAGCTAAGCTTGTCAAAAATACTTCAGTACAAAATTATAATATGAAATTGCTTCAAATACTTCCAGATTTTCTTTTATTTTCAGTTAGAGTTGACAGAATCTCAGAATGGCAGAGATTGGACAGGGCCTCTGGAGGGTGTCTAGTCAACCCCCTGAAAAAGTAGGGATATTTGCAGCGGCTTGTCCAGAGCTGTGTCCGGATGGATTTTCAATATTCCCAAGGAGGGAGATTGCACAGCATATCTACACCACTTGTGCCAGTGCTCAGTCACCCTCCCAGTAAAAAAAAAAAAAAAAATTCTTGATGTTAAGAGCCTCCAATGTTTTAGTTTATGCCCATAATTACATGCTCTGTCATTGGGCACCATTGAATTCCTCATATTAAGAAAGAATGAGAAAAATAGAATGAGAAAGTATATAGAAGGAAAAATGACAAGCTGCAACACAAATATATTTTTAAGTGTTTTCAGTATCTCCAAATAAAGTATAGTAATGAAGAAAAATGCAATATGCTATGTCAAACATAAGTTCTACTTTTTTGTACTTGATCACTAAGATTAAAATGACCCCATCCTCTGCCATCCATTCCTCATCTGTACACTAGTGTTTGTGTTGCTATTTTTATTGGCATTTTCAAGTACCACAGCTATTACTTATATTCTGTAATTTCACGAATTATAGCTGTTAGAAAGTACTAGGTACCTATTTGACTTTGTTGTAGCAGGAAAAAAGGAGCCAGACCAGTTTCATATGTCTTTGATTTGACATAATTTGGTTGTTATTATGTTAACAAAGTATTGGCTGGCTGACCACCTGGTCTGAAAACAGGAAAAAAATGTGTTGCTATTACGCTTGAAGTGTCCTATTTTCAGCACAGGAGTTTGCTATCCATTATCACCATCGGAGATGGTGTTTCTCTTGTGGGTGTAAAGTCATACTTCACCTAGATAAGCTTCATAGAATCTGCTGCAATAGGTAATTAAAGGAGAATTATTCCTCACTGTTTTCCTGAATTTTAAACTCAGCCCAGGTTCAAAAACCTCATTGAGTCAAAGTGCTCTGAATTATAAATTGAAAGTACTTTGACACAGGTAAAATTATATTGCTTTGACTGAATTCTCCTTTCCATTTTGGGTTTCACATAACAATGAGATGGTATTCTCATTAAAAATAAGGACTGAACTTTTTAGGATCTGAAGAAGATCCCTATTCTCCCCCACCAAATGCTTGTTCATTATGAATATGTCGCGGATTTTAGATATGAATTTTGGCCAAGTGTTGGGACCTGAACCATAACCTTACCTCATGCTGTATATAATCCCACGTATGTTGTAGCATAATTAAAATTGTAATTACTTGTTATCATTAGTCCCAGTGTTGTACCAACTATAAACCTCATTAGTCAAAATAACTTGATTCTGTCTTTAGGTAAAAAGAATTCAAAACTGGATTTTGTTCACAAGGGAGTAGATAAACACAAGCATAGTCTAAGCATGTTGGATTTTCTTTTGAAAGAAGAGTCCCTGTCTCTACTGTCATGGTGACAAGAAATTCAGTGAACAGTCAGTGAGGGGCTCAGTGCTGGATTTGGACCATCTGTGATGCATGCTTCTGAGGGAGAGTCCATGTACCTTGCCCAATCCAGCTGTGCGTGGTGTGTTGGTGTGGATCCACTGGCAAACCACAAGCTGGACCAGCCAGGAGTAGGAGGCCCTGGATGTGGGTGAGGGTATCTGGCAGGCAACAGGGCAATGCTGGTGTTTGGTGGGGACCCATAAGTGTGACCTGCCAGTGGGGCAAGTGTGTGAGTGCTGCATATGGGCAGCGAGCTCTCAGTGAGACCAGCTGGTGAGCCAGGGACCTGTGGGCTTGGTAAGGGGGATTGGGATCTGGGCAGGGGTGCTGGGCAGGCAGAGGGGCTGTGCTGGTGCAAGGGAGAGCTGTAAAGGTGTGTGTTTGTGAACCTGGAGAGTGTGGGGTGTTTGCTGCACTTATGATTTTCTGCCTCTGCCAGCCCAAGAGGAGGAGGGGATGTGTCCCTGTGTGCCTGTGTCTGGCGTGAGTCTTGAATGTGGGGGCTGCCGGGGCCAGAGCCTTGTCTGAGGCTGTCTGTGGAGCCCCAGCTGTGGCCAGATTAGTGTCCACGTGTGTGTCTGCATTGCACACCCAGTCTTGGTACTGCAGCACTTGGTACTGTTCCTAGTGCACAGATCCCAGGCTGGGCTCCAGCAGCCCAGCAGGAGGGGTCTAGACCAGGCAGTGGAGGCAGTGGCCACATATCACAGTATTTAACACTTGAATGCTCTCAGTATGTTGAGGACTGTCTTTCCTTGCAATTACTGATATGTCTAAGCTTAAACATTTGCTTTGAGTCTCTTTTTGCAGAAGGCTTGTTCCCCTCATTGTTTTGATGGCACAACTTTACCTAAAGTTTCTTTATGTACTGCATGGTGTCCATCCATCATCTTTGGAACTGGATCACAGTTTACATGACCCTTAGATTTTTTTATAACCCTTTGCAATGATTTGTGGATTCCTTAGTGGACAGCTGTTGTGGGTGAGAATGGGAACTTCAGAGAAAGTTTATTAGAGAAGCCCTGCTGTTAAGTCACGAGGTACAGAAAGGCCCCCCTTGCTTTCTAAACTTCTCAGAGAGGAATTCAGGTGTCTCTGGATCCCGTCTTAACCCCAGACTTTGTCAATGTTTAAGTAACCTTATCCCACAGGATTAATGATGGCAAAACAGAAAAATTTACATAAAGATGAATTCATTTATTATTTAGATGGCAAATGATTAGACCAAAGATCTTAATCAGATTTATTTGCTACAACGCATCAAAGCTAAAACTACTAGAAATGTATAGTATAGGTATAGTGCACTATATCAAAGCAACTACATAAAGCTAGCAAAAAAGAAACCATTATTAAGTAGAGATTGATATAACTGACCACACCAATGCTCATGGGCAGATCTCTTTCATCAGCCTCAAGGAGTATCCTTGAAGGGGCTTCCCCACTTCAAGGGAGAAAACTTCATACACTCCAAGAAGGAGTATGTGAGAGGAACCTAACTGTGTGAAAGTGCACTGCACTTCCACAGTGTGTAGTGATTGACTGCCATTCATACATCTCCTTAGCAGCTTATCTGTCAAATCTTCGCCTCACTATCAGGATCCTAATTTGAAGATTGTGAGCCCGACTCAATGCCAAAACCAGACAATGACAGAACCTCTCAGCCCACCAGTGATAGCTTGCAAAATAGGGCATTATTTGGGTTGACCACATTCTAAGGGAGATCACCCTGCTACAGTGGCTCAGAAAGACAAGATAATATACTTTTCTCTTATCATTTAAAGTATGGATTTAAAAATTAATTATATTGTCAGCTAAGAAGTTGCCCGTACAAATGTTAGGCCTGTGTCATTTTACTGGCTATCTGGTCCCTGTCACTGTCAGTATAGAGTCAGAGCAGATTTTGTCTAGTATGAGGAATTTTTGTCACCCAAGATCAGTACTTTTACTATATAACTCATGAAATAGGACATTTTTGTAATTGTGTATTCATCTGTTTATTTAGGTAGTTAATTAGTTATAGAGGTTTTATTATTTTATTATTATTATTTTATTATTATATCCTAAAACTTAATTTGTCATCTCCTCCCCTATTTTAGGGATTAATTTTCTCAGCCATTCATATCTTCTTATAAAATCTTTTAGATTTAAGACAAATGAAAGCAATCTCCTTTCCTCAGATCATAGTGTGACCTGAGGAGGAGGTGGGGGTAGGGGGATGCACCACCACAGTTTTCCACTTGCTGACTTTACTAGAGATGTAACTTTTTAGTTTGGAAAAATAGATCTCCAAATTTATCTTTCTGAAAGTAGTTGCAGAAAGAGAAGATTTTAAGTTGTTCAGTTAGCTACATTTCTATTGTACTCATATTGAAGGGGAAGAACAGTATAGCAATTAAAAATTGTTCAGGGTGGTAGTTCCAGAACAAAAAAGTTTTAAGAAAATGTAACAAAGTGTGAGCTGAAGTTTTTCTTAGTGACATATATAGATTTAGGTTCTCTGTTGATGTAATAAATACATCCAATGACTCAGAGGATCTGTTTGGTTTTCTACAGCTGGATTCTAATCCTAAAGCTAGAAAAGGAACTTGAAAGCAAAATACTAATTATAAAATCACAGCCAAGAGCAAATAGTATTACATTTATTTCTATACTGAATAACACAGTAATCTAAAGTTGACTTAATCAACTACATCCACCCAAGGGATAAGAATAAAAAGAAACCTGGTAGATTATATTGATCATCATATAAAATGGTAGCAATTACCATTAACAAATAGTCTTTAATAAGCAAACATACAGTTAGTGCTATTAACTTGAGGTTTTTCTCATCAAAAGAAAAATGAAAAAGAGGAGGGAAAAAAAAGGAAAGCTGTGGTATGATACTGTTCCAGGATGAATAGAGGACTAGTGGAAGATACCTGTTGTTGTATTTTCCTAAGGTTTCTTTCTCTTCTGGTTCTGTAGAAATCTTGAATCATTAGCTTAGATATACTCCATAAATTTCAGATGACTAATATTGATAAGAAATAACCACTAAACTAAACAGTTACTATGCTTAAGACCAACTTTGTGAATCTCTACTTTATCCTAAATTAATCTAATAAACCAGACTACTGAAGCTGCCAATTTTTTTTTTTTTTTTGTGGGAAGATATGCTTGACTTAATTTAACCACTCTCTTGAGATACTCTTAAACTAGTTGTTTCCAGTCCTTCAAAGATGCAGTATTTTGATCCATGAAGACCTGTAATATTCCTTTCATGAATCCAACAGTCATGGTTGCTAAACAATTTGCAGCGGTGCTATCAGCTCTGAAGCTCTTGGGGAATCACTGTATAATTCTGTGGCCACAATTCAAAAGTCAGATTATTTCTCCAGATGAGAGAGGTTCAAAATCAATAATGGTTAACTAATCTAAGTGTACACGGAAGGGTGTGCTTTTTTTTTTTTTTATTTTGAGATGGCTACAGTTTCTTTTTTTAAAGAAGTTCAGTAAAATGTGTAATTCTTCCTCTCAATCCCAGTGATTTTTGGACAAATTCTGTGCTGTTTTATTTTTATTTCTCTTACCAAGTGGATAATTATTTGTCCTGCCACTGTGTTTTGTGATTCTTTGCTGACCACTGTGAATTCACACGTCTATTATCAATCCTAATTACCCATTTTAGGTACATGACTACTATCAGTTAAATATACTTATAGATAGCTAGCTATTCATGCTATTATTCCTGAAAGATGACTACCATTTTCATGGGTTTATTTAGCTTGGTGGATGTCTTTTTTTTTCCAGTTTGAACATTGATAATATAGATTTTAACCTCAGAAATATATACTTATTAAATTTTCTGATGTCATTTGCTTTTTGTAGCATAGTTTGCAATGGTTTCTGCTCTCAGAGTGAGGTTTTTAATAGATTATATTTTGAAAATTATGAGAAATATATCTGATTTTCCACCGATCAATTTCTTATAAGAAGTTCATAGATGAACACATATAGACCTTTGAAATTTGACCCTCCCATCTGCCGATTTCCCATTTGAAAGCAAATTTAAAAAAAAAAAAAAAAAGATAAACCAAACCACAAACAAACAAGGAAACATGAGAATAGCAATTGCTTCATAAGCATTGCCAGGGATCTATTTGTATGTCAAAAGTTTAAAAAAAATAATCAAGAGAACTGAAAAGAAGAGCACTAATCAGTGTGTCCTGTGCTCTTCTTTGTAGTCCCAGCGCCGTGTTACATTTCACCTCCCCGATGGCTCCCAGGAAAGCTGCAGTGACAGTGGTCTGGGAGACCACGAGCCAGTGGGTGGTGGAACCCTGATCTCACACCCTCTCCCTCTGGTTCAGCCGCAGGACGAATTCTACGACCAGGCTTCACCGGACAAGAGGACTGAAGCTGATGGCAATTCTGACCCCAACTCGGGTGAGTCACCATCACTGCTCTGCTTATCTGAGTTGCTTTGCTAACTTGGTTACTTTCTTTTTCATCCCTTTGAGCTTTGCAGTGGTAGAGATGTTTTTAAGGAAGTGCATGATTATTTGATCATATTAGCTCATAAGGATTGTTTGGAAATAATGTAGTTTTCCTGAAGTGCCTTATGTTGTAATTCGACTGTGGAAAGAAAAGTTTATCCAGTAGAATAAATGGCTTCATACTAATTTCACAGTAAATAATAACAGCTGGGGAGAAGGATGTCCTACAAGGTAGCAAGTTTGTCCTGATGTTTGCTGATCGTGTTGTAGCTATTTAGCTTTAAACTTTGTTTTAGGAAAGTCATTCTAAATATCAATTTAAAGTTCAAAGACATGTTAGTCTTTTAGACTAACAAAGAAATCAGTAAATCAGTGAAGCACTGAAAAATTGAAAGAACCCAAATTTCTTAACAGCCTTACAAACTTCCCCTTCTAACATTAAGAATCACAGGGTTTCTTTGTTAACTTGGAAAGTCATCATGTATTAGAACTGTCAGGTACAGGTTTTCATGCAAATATTAAGGATTAACTATTTGATTTGGGGACTTCTGCCTTTCTCTTCTCCTCTATAATACATTTACATTATTGCTGTGTTTTTGTGAGAGCACTAAAAATTGCAGCAAGATATTAACCAATACTGTGACTGATATTTGAGCATTGGAATGTCGAATATGGAGACTTAGACATACTGGAAACAGGGAGGGGGAAGTAGCTCTGCTCTTAAGCTTCTTGTTTTTTTGTCTAGAATGTGGAGACAAAGGTTAAATGTCTTATCTGTGCTCTTGGGAGGTAATTGAACCTGAGTTCTCTTGCATCCCAGGAGTATAGAAATAAGAATTAGTTTCTGTCTTTGGCATTTTTCCCTTTTTGTATAGATGATTAAGTTGTCACTGGGCCTGTACAAACCAGGAGAGAAGGTGGCCTTGGGATCTGATGAACAATATTAAGGTCCTTCTCCTCATTTGGGCGGAGCTGGATCTGAATGATGACATTTACATCATGGCAGATGACAACATGAACTGTGGAATATTGACTTTGGAAATATTTTTCACATATATATATATGGGAAGACCAAGAGGTTGTGTTGGATGAAACTCTACAAAGAAACAATTCGAAATGTTTTACTGTCTGAGAGTTGCGTTCTGGTTTCTTTTCCTCTATTTACCTTTTCCTTTTTTTTAAATTTTTTTAATTCTTTTATCCCTCCACTGGATTTTACACCTGCATTTTATTTTCTTTACCAAAACAGAAATGGTTTTGGAACTATGATGTTAAAACCTTAATCTTTAGAAGCACAAAGAATGATAAAAGAATAGCAACTATGAATGAATTGACTCTGGAGCAAGAATGTATGTCTGCTTAAGCAAGCGAGGAGCTTAAGTGGAATTATCCCGTTAATTCTCTGACCATGTATGAGACTTGTGAAAGATTTAACATCAGAGAGGAGTTTTTAAGGCAGCATTGCAGGTTGGCACTGTCGCATTGGCTTCATAGACTCTAAATTGTACATCTCTTCAAAATGCAGCCTAAAAGTCCAGCAGGAGAGTTAGGAAAAAAGGGCTTAGTAAATTTCATAGCAAGTTATTTAAAATGCAGTTTTGGAAATTTTGTGTTAAACACATTGTGCAAGCATAGTATATTAATCGTGATCATCTATTCTTGCCTGATATAGACACTAATAGAAGATTAGTCAGAATGAGTAAGTGTTCTTAAAAGCTATATGAAAAGTTTTAATATATTTGTGATTACACCTAATTTAGCCTTAGGGATGCTAAATTTGTGTCAAATTTATGAAAATCTAACTGTCAAGCTGTACTAATGATTAGTAAAGTATTGAAGTATAACGTTTTTTGCTTTTTACCAGACATTGAAACATTATACTCTATATCTCATCAAATTTCACAAACTAAGAAAGGAATTATATTGTCAGTACGGTGACAAAATATTCCTAGAAAAATCCAGGCCAGGATAGGAGTCATGTTGTTCATTAGATGGATTTAACTTCTACATTGTATTCAGTATCAAGCTATTGCCTAAGCACCGTCTCAAAAGTTATTTGCTACTGTAGGCATAAGTTTTTGAATGAGAAGTGAAATAAGGTTTAAAGCAGTTTATGGTTATTGAAGATCCTGTGGCAATTTTCAGAAGAAAAAAATGTCATTTGGTATTGGGCAAAATTAGGTTGCGGGTATTTACATGTGTTCATGGTTAAAATAACCAATGTAGTATTATTTGAACATTGTATTTCTTGATACTTCTAAGCTGAATTTCTAGTTCTATTGCAGTGAAATGTTCCCTGGTTGTATTTACCTGTAGAGGTAGTAGAGGTAGTTTCATTTCTGTAGCTATTTAAGGGATTGGTGGTTATGAAAGTACTTGGGAGATGCTAAGGTAAAAGATACAACTTTTACCTCACTATAAAGTGAGTAAGAAAGTCCTAGTGGAGAGTTGTAGTATTATCATGTACATGTAGTGCTACCAGTTTTGGTAATTGCATAAAAATATGTTTATTCTAAATGCTTCAACTGAAGAGAACAGTGATTTTGGAAGTGTCTGCAGATGACCTCTACACCAAAAATACAGATTTGTTCTGCTGTATTTTTATGAAAATTCATTCTAAGTAAAAGGTTGCTTCAGTTTATGAGACTGTGATGTTAATCTTAATAGTGAAGTCCTTGCCTCATGCTGAGAGCAATTGTGGTTAATGACTTTAATGCTCAATGAATTGTGTGGGTTATTAGTGTACACTGTGAAGTTACATGAATAAAAATACAGCCATTGTTTCTCAATGTAATGTTGCTATTTTAATTATATTTGAAGAGTGACCAAGTCTCAGGTCTTCAAAACCTGAAACTGGGGGGGAAAAGTGCTAAAAGTCTTGCTAGCTTGTTTCACAAAACTATGAGAAACCTTTATTGCCATATTTACTTGCAGTCATTAGCTTCTACAGAGACACAAGAACCCCAATTACATGATTTAATGAAATAAACACACACAGTGAGAGTACATTCATCTAGCTAATCTGAAAACAGAAATTTCTCACACTGGGTGAAACTGAAATGAAGAGAGAAGCCAAATATTAGCTTTGTCAGCCATACGCTGTCACTGTGTCTATGAGAGAAAGGCAACAAGGTAGAAATACTTTTATAATGATGTGTAAGTCCAAGTTTGGTTTGTATTACTGAAATCTGCCTTCTTTATTTAGGTATTTTATTTTGAGGGTTGTCTTTTTTGTGCTAAGATATATTTTCCATTTCCCTATTGTTAATTTATCAGTATTATTGATGATCAGAGGAGTTTGATGTTAACCTGTCAATTGCAACTTCCTTATAGTTCACCTTTGTCACATTTGCAGCTTGATACCCTTGATTCCTATAAAAAGGAATATATTCCAAAGATCTATCATCTGATACAATTTCTTTACCTTTTAGCATGTCAGATAAGAATTTAGAAAACATTCCAGTTTCTTTAGGATGTAAAAAAAAAAAGAAAAAGTCATTGTAAAATTGAATTTACTTATACTACTTTGAAATCTTTCATTACCAAAATTTCCACTTTCTAATGGTTTTGAATGTGCGTATCAGGAAGTGTAATTTTAACACAAAAACCTTTATCATCAGTTGCATTAAAACTCTACAGCTCTCTGATGTATTTTAATGTGAATTATTTCTTCAGATATTGCTCAAAAAAACCCCCTGTTTTTTTGTTCTCAAGAAGTCGGGTGCGGAGTGTTATTTTTCATTACTGTAAGTGTGGTTTTCATCAGCGTGAAAAAACAACCCCCTTATTAGTGAAGAATTCTTCTTTCACTGAGGTTTAGTAAAGGTTGTCAGGGACTTAAATTTAGACTGGAATTGTTAACGTATCTAAGAGTTGCAGCAGCAGAGCTGTGCAATAGAACTGTATGAAGTAAAAATGTGCCTCCTAGTGTAAAGAAGGGGAAAAATGCATTTTCATGAAAATGTTTGATAAATCACATTTTGATAGCTGCAAGCTGTGGATGTGATTCATTTTTCTTCAAAGAGATAAAGAGGAATAGCATATATTTAGTGGAGTGTTAGAACTGCTCTAGGGAGAAAGCCTACTACACACTGTGGATGAATCTGTGTAATAATTCCAATGGTTTAAAACCAGACAGAAATATAATATTTATGTCTTCTGATACATGTTTACGAAGCTAAGTAAATGCTTGCCTAATTTCTACATGTTGTTAATAAGTAGTATCAATAAATATCAACAAAGTAATAGCTTTATAAAAACAGGGAGCTGTAGCAAAAATGGTAACACACCCACCAGTTTCATGTTTTTATTTAGTAAAATTGAATAGAATATTCTATTATGTCCTATGTTACTTCCAAAGCAATTCCATATTCTTGGAAATGATGCTATAATGCTTTCAATAATAATGTTTGTAGATAGCTTTTTTATTGCCAGTACAATGAAAACTATGTGGTTAAATTTGGCTTTTTAAATTTGAACCTGAGTTCACACTTTTTAATAAACCTAATACAGTTTAGTCAAGCAATGTCAGGGGTGTTAAATGGTACTCTAATTCCAGTAATAAGTAGGAATATCTCTGTGGCAGTAGTTTAATTATGATTAAAGTTCAGAATAATGGCAAGACTGCCTTGTATTACACTTGGTCATATGATAGTGTCCCATGTGGAGAAGATAAGCTTCTCCTGCAAGGAGCTTTGGTTTACAGTGTCACTATCATTACCCCCAGTGGGTGATGATGGTTTAACCTTGTGGGCATACCCCCTGCTTAATCCTGTCTTTCATTTTGCTGCCCCTCCAAATTTCCTTTTTGGCAATACTTGAGTAGTCCATAGCTAAGCATCCTAAGGTGTAGAAAGAAATCCTACTGTATTAATGCCTAGATCTAGATAATCTGCTGTCCATGGTTTTTCTTGTTTTTTCATAATAGGACACTATAAGAACTAAAACAGGAACATTTGCCTTTGTGTCATAGCCTCCATTTTATTACACACAAGTTCATACCTCACACAGAATCTAACACTGTCACACAGGCAAGCAGGAGTAAGAAAAACTGGAGTCAGGTTGGTGAATTAGCCGACAGAAGAGCTATAAAATAGTCTGAACTCTGAATTCTATCTTAGCCCATGCCCTTACTTCTTTAAAAAGATAAATAAAATCTGAGAGGAATAAGAAGGTTGCTATCTCTTTACATCTCTTTGGTGCCTCATTGCAGTGAGGATTTAAAAATTGTCTTGGTTTAGAAAAGCCACTGTGCTACATCTGTTCCTATTCTACTCTCTTTTCCTCCACACACTAAAGCTAATTGGAGTGTAAATCAGGAGGCCATAACCATTGAATGAGCAGTAGGAGGGGAACTTGTCCCATTGGTTCTCCAAGAGGAACAGCCAGATTTCCAAAACTTCTTTGCTGCTGCTGCCCGAGAAGAGCCCTTGCAGGTCCTCAGCAGTGAAATGAAAAGGCTACATGGGGCAGAGGGACTATGAGAAGGGTTAGAGGATTAAAGGAAGGGGAAGCTTTCACATGAGATGAAAACTGGTGCCTTTGGCTGCCATCACTGATGATACCGAGGACAGTTTAAAACCACAGATGCTTTTGTCAGATTAAAACAAGGGACTTAAGGAATTAAGAGCTAATTTTCTCCTGTAATTATTTTCTACTTACAAGGCTTTTCTTCATATCACAGCAAGCTCAGATCTAATGCAGACATTCACATACTTTTTTAAGTTTCAAACTGGTACCATTATCCAGTCAAACCTTTACCATAGCACAATGCACAGTACTTCACACAACTTTCCTTAAATCAAAATGATGTTTTAAAATATTCCAGTGATAACATAGCTCAGTGATTTATTTCCACTGGTGTTTGATTACATATTTTATATGGGTTTACATGGCAAGGTTGTGGGGAGGAGGGCTGCAGAAGGTGCCTCTTCAAGAAGCCGCCAAGGGCTGCCCCCCATATTTGACAGAGCCAGTTCCCAGTGGCTCTAAAACAGATCCATTGCTGCCCAGAGATGCACAGCAGCTGGGGGGATGGAGCAAGAAAAATGTGAGAGAAATAAACCTGCAGACAGTAATGTCCCTGAAGAAGGAGGTAGAGAGCATGCTTCAGAAACCAGATTCCCTCTCAGCTGAGCTGTTGGAGAAGGTGTTGCCCCCAGCAGTCATTGGAGGACCCACCCTGAAACAGGTAGATATGCCCGGAAGGAAGTTGCAGTCCATGAAGAGCACAGGCAGGAGCAGGAACTGTGGGCCCTGGGGAACCCGCTCTGGAGCAGTCCGGTCTTGGAGGCTCACACCCTGTGGAAGGTACCCATGTATTGCTTGGAAAGGATCCTGTGTTGGCCAGGGTAGGAGTATGATGAGGAAGGAGCAGCAGATACAAAGTTTTACCAACTGACTGCAAGTCCCATTTCATATCCCTTAACACCACTTAGTGGCAGGGGCAAGGCGGGGAGGAGTAAGAAGAGGAGGGTATGAAAAAATGAATTTGAGTGGCTGAAGAAGGAGGGGTTGGGTAGTGGGAAAGGTTGATTTAATTTTGTTTTTCCTGTTTCTCACAATCCTACTTGGGTTTTTATTGATGATGAATTAAATTAATCTTCCCCAGGCTGAATCAGTTCTACCAGCGATGGTAACTGGTGAGTGATCTCCCTGTCCTTATCTCAACCCATCAGCTTTTTCTCCCCATCTTGCTGAGAAGAGGGAGTGATAGAGCAGCTTGATGAGCACCTTGATGGGCAGCTGTGGGAATTCCAGGCCCAGAAAATTCTCAAAATCTTGTGCAAGCAAGCCCAAATACAAAAAAGTCCAGGGTTCAACCTGAGACCTTGGAAAAAGATTGCAAGTTTAGAGACCATAAATAAAAATGTGAGTTTGTAGTTTAGATAGAAACATATTAAGCTAAGTAGTAGAACATTTTAGAGTTTAAAGTTTAAGATATAGAAGTAGTTATAAAAGTAATAAAAAGCTTTAAGGTGTAGTACTGTAAGTTTGTGTGTCAGTAGATAAGTGGTAAAGAGAGTCTGCACTGCAGCAGAGACATATAAGACAAATTAATTAGGGATTGGTGTGACTGTAAAAACATTCTTTGTAGCAGTAGTTTATTGGCTAATTAACCTTTAAAAGACCTTGTACCTTATGGTCTTGTGACCACTAACCACGAACTTTCGGTGTTCTCCCTCTTCAAGGAGACTGCAGCAATAAATAATGCTTTGAAACATCTTGAAGCGGCCTCGTTTCTCTTAAAGCCTCAACAAGCAGCTAAGGTTAGCCCACCAGAATATTAAAGCTGGTATTGTATTCTCAGTCTGAAAGCATTTATTTTCAGTTCTTACCTCTTGTCTGTGTGACTGTACCACCCTTTCTCAACGTGAAATCTGTGACTTACGGAAGTGCAAGGATGTTTTGAGGCAAAGGGACTGTTTTGACTAGTATGGCATCCTGCATAATACAGATCATAAATCCTAGCCAATAACCTAAAAAAAATAAGTGTCTTCTGCTGGTATCTGCAGCATATGTTACAGAATGATTTCTTGATTTAATGATCTTCAGTGACAGAGGAAATAGTACTACACTGCTTACTGACTTTGACTGAATCAGCTTATCACTTTGATAAAAGTGATAGAAAAAGAAAAGAGTTGTTGGGTGTCCATAGTTTAGATGGAGTGCTCGAGTCTTGAATCTGTCATACACTGGTTAATTCGTAGTAGCATTTTGAATGTTGCAACATTTTGTTCTTAAGCACCTTTACCCTCTATGTATTTTAATACTGGTCCAAAGTCTGTCCAGTTTAAAAAAAAAAAAAAAAATCAGAATAAGAAAAATAAAACATAAGTCTTCTAAACTGAAAAGTTTTAACATCACTTTTTCTCTTTATCAGTCATTGATTTGACCTGAGTGAGTGTTTTCTTTTTTTCCTGCTTCATGAACATGCTGTTTAACAGTACTTTTTAGCAATAGAACAGCAACAGATTTTTCTATTATTTAAAGAGTTTCCATGGGAAATTAAAGCAAAAAACACAACTGAACACATTTATCTTTAATCATCATGAAATATATTAGAAAGATTTTATTACCATTCTAGGTGCTCTATCATCTAACTGTATTTGATACAATTCACCTTTTAAAGATGTGATAGTGTGATTATGGCAGAAATATTTGTTTGATATTTTTGAGGTTGCAGTTTCTGAAATTCAGTGAAAGTTATTGTTGCCAGCTGTGACTCCTTGTTATCTTGATATTACATCTAATTTCCCAATGTTACATATTATTGTACTAATGGAGTCCTAGCAGGGCAACTCCTGTTCTCAGTGGCAAGTTGACAAAAAGAAAGATTATATTTGTGAGAATAAAGTGTTGAATTGAGCATGGCATTGTTAATTTCAGCATTTAAGTGGTTACAAATTTTAATTAGAATTGTTGAAGTCAGAATTAGAATTGTTGAAGGCTGCAATGAGAGGAATAACTTAATGAAGGAACAATAAATAACCTCATTGCACCCACACACACTTGTGCCTGGCAACTAGAAAACTGCTTTGCAGTGAGAGAACTCGGAGTCCTGGTGGATAGCAAGTTAGCCATGAGCCAGAAAGACACCCTTGAAGAAAATAAATCAGTCTCCTGAACTGCAGTAGAAAGGGTGCTGCCAGCAAGCTGATGGGAAAGATCCTTTCTCTCTACTCAGCACTGGTGAGACACATTTGAAGTGCCAAGTCCAGTAATGGTTTTTCAAGTATGGAAGGGAAATGGAAATATGGACTGAGTCCAGAAAAGGACCACAAAGATTATTATGGTATTAGAGCATCTGTCACATGGGGACATGTTGAGAGAGCTGTGACTCTTCATCCTGGAGAAGGGAAGGCTTAGGAAGGATCTAATTAATGTGTGCAAATACCTGATGTGGTGCGGAAAGGAGAGTAGAGAGAGAGACAGACTTTTCTCAGTAATATACCAGATTAAAGAAGGGACACTGGGCACACACTGAAATACAGTGTGTTTAATTTCCTTTAAACACAAGGAAAAAAACCCACAAGATTTTCTTGCTATCAGAACAATAGAACTTTGCACCAAGTTTCCCCGAGATATTGTGGAATCTTCATGGATATTTTGGAAATCAAACAGGACATTTCTGTAGTTGAGTCACGGTAACTCTCTGCATTGAACAGGAAGGTGTGACTGAAGCCTCTCCAGACTTCCCTTCCAAGCTTAAGCATTCTATGATTCTTCAATCCTGTAAATTAATTAAATTTGTCTTGCATAGACTGTGCAATGCAGATGTGAAGAAAAAAGGAAAGAAAATACTGTGTTCTCAAAGGTAAATGAAATATAATATGTAAATTTATGGTAGGATATCTGGTGTAGTACTATACACAGTATAGAAATCAAACACAGTAAGTACTCTCCAGGTTGATCGTTTCTTCTCCAGTTTAGTTCCTGAGGTAGATATCTGAAATGGGTCAAGTAAACCTTGTAAAGAAATGCCTTTATCCCACCATAGTTTATGAATGAAGGAAGTTGAAAGTAATCAAGTAATACTGATGTTAGTTCCATAAATTAATGATGAACTCAGCTTCATATTATATACACTGAATTTGGATGTTTACATGTAGAAATCTAGAATTTCATCCTAAGTGTCTAAGTTTCCTTTTTAATTTACTGAGCACAAAAGCTTTCATTTAAACTAGATACCTAAACCAGGGTTGCCCAATTTCACTCTAGAATCCATTCACCGTATTTCTGATGAGTGTAATAGGAGCTCAAACATCAAATTCAGACAAAGACATTTTGGATGAAATTTAGCTCCAGAATTTATATGCATAGGACGCAGATAATTTGTTATACATCAGCATTTTGTTGAATGCCTACTTCTTGTTAATTGCGCTCACTTCTTTCCTGTTTGACATCCACATGCAACACTCTTGGTTGCCCCAAGATATTTCTAAACTGACATTGTTGGTAGTTAGACAGAACTGAGGTTTAGTTGAGACTCATTCAAAAAGGTATGAGTGCAGATGCCATGTGTGTAACCTCGTGATGTATCCATGATTCATTCAATGTGAGTTGGATGTAGATGTGAATTAGTCTGAGATCCAGGTGTAGTCCATGGAGACCTCAATTATCATAACAGAGACTAGAGACCCAGTCAGTTACTAAACTGAATGATGTGTAGTAGATGTGTCTACTTTAATGTGAGAGGCCTAGTTTTCCAAACTACATTGACTGAATTGACATTGTATATAGGGGAAGCTCAGACACCTAAATTTAGCTGATTCCCACAAATCCAACTTCTTGTGTGAGGTGAATCTCAGCTGGTCATGTTGTTAAGGGAATACTCATATCTCTTGGGAGATTTATCAGTTTTTCTTATCTATCTGCACATAACATTTTTCATAGAAAAAGGGCTTTTTTAAATTTCATGCCTCATTTTTTACAGTACTAATGAAATAAAAATACCACTTGCATACTTTTTTTTTGTTTGTTTGTTTTTTGGTGGTATAACTGAAATTAAAATGTCTCGATAAACAGTTTTCTGGGAAGGAAATCTAGACTTATGAAAGAAAAAGTGTGTTATAAGAAAAAAGCCTTATTCATAAGTGTCTTCAGGTTTGACCTAAAGTTATCTGGAGACTAGGTATTCATTCATTTTATTATGCTTGTCTTATGGCTGTATCTCTTTGTTTTTCTCAGATTTTGTGTTTGCTTTTTTTTTTCCATAAGGAGAAATCCATGTATAAGAAGGGAGGTTCTCTGAATAAAATTTGAAAATTATATTATATAGGTAAGGAATAGTCTGTTTTCTTTCAAATATTTGTTTTTGTACATATACTTGCTTGTTTGTCTTCAACAGGAGGGGAAAGGGGAAGAAAGATGAATTAAGTAGATGGGAAAAAAATAAAGAATTATATTTGCAGTCTAAAACCCATGGAAGTAAACCTCCTAGAAACAGGAATAAGAGTTGAATCATTTCTTAGTGTAATGCTTTATCCCCGTTCAAACTAATACAGGTAAATACATGTTTAGATAAGTAGAGAGAAGGAAAATAATGGTAGAATACTTGGGGTTTTCATTGTGCATCACATGCTAAGTGTCTTTATTCTGTGGTTGCAAGGTGAAGGCCTGTGCACTACAGAGAATTCATCTAGACATGGTAGCAACATAAGCAACTACACTTAGGATGTATTTACCAGTGTCAAGGGAAGGAAAATATATAAAAAATATTTTCCAAAACTTTCAAAAACTTATTTCCCATCTTGAAACAAAGAAATAGATAAAGACATAAATCAATCTTTTACTGTTCAGGACAGTTTGAAAATTTTGCAGCTTTGACAAAAAGCTTTTCAATATAAACCCCATCCTACATCAGCACAAAACCCACAACCCAAAACCAAACAAGCAAAAAAACCCCAACAAAACAAACAAACAAACAAAAATCAACAACAACAACAACCCCACAAAAAATTATTTAGTTACATCTGGACACCTTTGTGAGAAAAACATTTTCTTGGGTATACCTATATGTATTTTTTACACCTTTATCAGTGTTTGTAGCTCCATGACGAAGTATTACACAGCACAGTAGGAACAGATCTGGATGCAAAGTGACTCGTGGTGAGAACACAGAGTTTACTGTGTATGCTTCCATGGCATTTGCTCTAGACTTTTGTGGTCCATGGGCTGAATGCCCATTAGTTACAGAAGAATAATTCTGGTTTCATTCCATTCAAAGGAATCCAATCCTTGTGCTCCAAAAGGTCTTAACAAGTATGTCAGGTGGAGGTGGTTAGGAGAATCATGTCAGAAGTACACTCCTGCAAGTTAATGTAGGCTTACTATTTAATAAGATATATTTCTTTCCATATGAAACAACTCGCCTATTCTAAACAAATCTGCATTACTGAACCATCATCTAAATACTTCATACTCAAATATTCCCAGCATATTTATGGTGATTTTTAAGTTCTTCACTCTGAAAACCACACAAAAATGTCAATTTTATTACAAAACTTGAAATGAAATTCTATGTGCCTGCCATTTAGGAGAAGGATTCGTTTTACTCGGTGATATGCTCCACTACTCTTTTAGATTAGATCTGTGTTGTCTTCAAGATCTAAAGAAAGTGTTTAAGTTCATTGAGAAAGATTGAATAACTTCTTTCTTTTACTTTACTCTACTGAACTATTCTATTCCATTACTGCATTTGTTCAATAATGTCATGGAGATAACTATTGACATACTCATTATCAAGTAAAAATGTCAGTTATAAATGATTCATTCATCTAAAGTAACTGGGAAAAAATAAAAACCTTCTCAACATTATAATAATCGCATATTTTTTAATCCAAGAGCCAAATGGTGTGATGTTTATCACTTTACACATCCTTTATTTTTTCTTATGTGAAAATATATATGACTGAAAAGAGTGTGATAGAGTAATTGACCAGTTTTGATGTTTAACTGAATATTAAAAAATCTGATTTTTTAAAAAGCAGTGGCCATTTGCTGAATTTAGGAAAAGCAATTTATTACTAAAAACATGCTAAATTGTTGTTATTTAAGATGTATTTAAAATATACAAGCACATACTTCAATACTTACGAAGACTTACTCTGTAACACAGCAAAGGTATACAAAATTGATTTTATTTTCAGTAGAGAAGCCAATACAATTTGAGTGTTTTGGGGTTTTCTTCTTTTTAAAAATTTATTGGTTTTGCAAAAATGTAACAAAAGAGACTGACTTTAATTGGTGGTGTTATTCCAAGGCCCTTGAAACCCTGGCACTTATAGTTGTGAGTGTGAATGTGATCTGGCAAGCAGAGCATAGTCATTAACTAATGGATTGTATCTACACTCTTTCAATAAAAACATGTGGGTGGTTAGTAATACTGTAGTGTTACCAGCAATTTTAAAGTCATTTGTAGGTTAGTTTGTGAAATTAAAAGTGTAATCAAAAATTTCCCTGCACTGCTGCCTTTTCCAGCTGATTTAAGTGCAGATTCCTTGGATCACTCAGAAAAGAAACTAAATTACTTAAAAATAATCACCCACACCACAATGGATTAGTTGTTTGAAATATAGTTTCACAGTTCATAGATTTATTTTCATGAGAAATGAAAGGAATTGTATAAGGTAGTTGTTTTGTGCCATTACTCCAGGTCTTAATATTTATTTATTAATTTTATATCTACTACACATACTTGTCCTACATTATTACTTCATTATGAATGGAAATCATATATTTCCAGTTGTAAACAGGCACTTAATATTATGAATCCCTCTTGCATGAGCAGCTACACTGTTTGGAGACATTAATTATGCATTTTGCAGACAACTGAAAATACTTAACATATGTTATAGATGAATATAGGTCACTGTGACAGCTGTAATAGATAAATATATGCATATCTATGCATACAGACATGCATAGATGTAACACTTTCTGCTAGGGTACAGAGATATTCAGACAATCTAGAAGTTAATGATATTGACCTTTGTCTACCCAACATCCCTTCAACATTTAAAGAGACAGCATGACTGATTTTAAGGTTGAACATCATTAAAAATAAGCTGATGCATCAGTGGTTATGTTCTCTTAATATCCTCTGCAGTCTTACCAGACTGTCATGGCCACATTCTCAAGAAATTCTAGTAATGCTCATATGCTCTATTTCTGCATATCTGGACTGCTGTGTTAGGCACAGGATGCCTGTCGGGTTCATCTTTGAGAAACCCACCTAAAATAGTCTCTTTAGGGACATGAAGATGGGGAAGTTTCTACAGGGAAATTCCTCATATGAGGAGTGTCTGAAGTCACTTTGTTCAGCCTGGAGGAGACTGAGGGGAGATGTCACTGCAGTTACAATTTCATGAGCAGAAGCAGAGGGGCAGGTACCAATCTTGTCACTCTCTTGACCATGACAGGACTCAAATGAATGGCACAATGCTGGAACAGGCTCCTCAGGGAAGTGGTCATAGCACCAAGCCTGTCTGAGTTCAAAAAACCTTTGGGCAATGCTCTCGGGGACATAGTGTGACTCTTGGAGTTGTCGTGTGGAGGGACAGGAGATGGAATTGGATGGTCCTTGCGGGTTCCTTCCAATTCAGAATATTCTATTAGATGGTTCTATGATTGTATAATTTTTCAATCCCAGTTATACACTATGCACACTTCAGTCCCTAGCCTATAATATGAGCTATGCCTTCCAATAAAACAAAATACTTTGCTGTTAAAAAGAAAAAAATCAAAGAAACAATACTTTCTGTCCTGAAAGCCAGACAGCATTTTTGAGCTACTCTGTGTAAATGGCAGAGGATGTCATGCCAAAAGATGGGAAAGAGTCTGGTTAAGAAAAAATAGTGAAGAGTACTGGAATCCAAGCGGTAAATTGCTTTACATGCTTTATTCTCTCTTGGGCTGAAGGGTGATCCACAAGAACATGTATGAATAAAAAATCCTTATAAGAGCACAATAACATTTAAAAAGCCATTTAAGAATAAGCAAAATAATCCTTTGGGAGACACTTTAGTACAAAAAAGACTTATGATCCACAGTCTTTCATTTTTGTAAGATCATTTTCTGTGGCCTTTTGTAAGTGTGTATTTCTCCCTTGCTTGCTTGTTCGACAAAAACTATGTTCTACTATTCTGTCTAATCTAGTTCAACTGTTGTTTGTATTTATTTGTTTATTTATTAATTTTGAAATAATAAATCTTGGTAGTATTGGGAGAGAAAAGGAGAGAAATTAGACGAATGTTATTGGGGCAGCAGAGAAAGGAATGGTTTAGAAAGTGTCAGGTAAACTGCCAGCTGGATAGATTATGCACGACAACATAGGCATTGTGAATGAAACAAGTTGACTGCTGTGGAACTGACATTGTTATAGGCAATGCTTCCATGTACATTGAAACATTTTAGAACAGCTCTGTGCTGCTCAAAAGTTAGAAAGCTCTTTTATTTATGGCTCAAAAATATCCATGAATCATTCTGTCAACTGAACAAACTTGAACGAAAGAATGCCTGTCCTCAGAAGACTGTGAAGTTCAAGAACAATCTGGAAAACAACCCAAACTGAGAAAGAGAGTGCTTAACCAGGGGAAAAGATGAGTGCCATATTGTTTAATTCAGCCTCCTTCCTTTTTGGTCTTGTCAAATGTTTGCCTATTACAAGATGCCAGCCTACTCAGTGTTGTATTCTGCCACAAAATTTATGGCATCTCACAAATCTGGCAGTACACTGACAGCAGTCTTCTATTTTTCTATCCTAGTTGCCCATTAAAATTTGTATAACTAGGTTGAGGCTATGAAATTGAAGTAGCATGTCTAGACTAGCCAATGGTGTTAAACTGTTGTGGGGCCAGATGTAATGCCGAAGAGCACTTAATGCTCATCTCTGAAAGGTATTGAGGAAGTATTTGCGTGTTGCACAGTTCTGCAAGCAACAGGATTTTAGGTGGTTTTTTTTTTTTTATTTTCTTTATTATGTCATATGAATTATTACTTCCTCAAATGTGTATAAGTCCTATACATTCAGTTCAGTGCATCTGAAATTAAAACATATAATATGCAAACAAATCCCCTTAATATGTCAAGCATAGAATAGTGTATTTAGTCTAAGTAAAAAGATGACAAAATACTGTTTTGGTTTTTTTTTTCTTTTCAAGTAGATTTGGCAAATCATGCACCTTAGACAGATAATATTTAGATATTATTATAGTATTATTAGATATTATTAGATAATTAGATAATTAGATAATTAGATAATTAGATAATTAGATATATTATCAGATAATAATTAGATCATTTAATAGAATCACAAAATCAATCAGGTTGGAAAAGACCATTAAGGTTATAGAGTCCAACCACGTCATCAACTAAACCATGGTACTGAGTGCCATGTCCAGTCTTTTCTTAAACACCTTCAGGGGTGGTGACTCCACCACCTGCCCATTCCAGTGCACAGTCACTCTTTCTGTGAAGAACTTCTTCCTAATGTCTGGCCTAAACGTCCCCTGGTGCAGCTTAAAACTCTGCCACATTGTTCTGTTGCTGGTTTCCTGGAAGAGGAGACCAACTCCACCTGGCTACAGCCTCCTGCTGTAGAGAGTAGTAAGGTCTCTCAAACCTCCTCCTCCCCAGGTTAAGCAGCCCCAGATCCCTCAACCACTCCTCACAGGACTTATGTTCTAGGCCGTTCACCAATAATAATTTAATTTAATTATTTAAATTATTTTACTAGATGAACAAATTCAAACATTTTTCACTGGAACACGTAAGTGACTTTAAACTTGGGTGTAGTGCCTACCTCATTAGCTCTAGTTTTGTTTTGATGGTGTGTATTCAACAGTTTTGAGCATTTGGGTTAGCCCATCACAGTCAAAAAGGGCTAATCAGTGTATTCAAGTGTGTCTCTGGATGATATTTCAGCAAAGTCTCAGTTTAAAATAGCTGAGAGATGACCAGTTAAAAAAAATTAAAATGAAAAAAAACCTCCACAAGCCAAGATATAACCATCATCCAATAAATAATTGGAAATAAACTTTTTTCTGTAGTTGAGAACCAGCTTTGCTGATAATCTACCTTGTGAAAGGTTACTCAAACTGGGCCATTCTTCTGTGTATCAAAATGCTAAACAACAAGCAATTTGAAAATAGCACTTTCTACTGTAACAGTTGGTTGTACCCCATAATAAATACTGAATATTTTTAAAGGAGAAAAAACCAGTGATTTTCATTGTTAGAGGTTTTGTTTGTTAGTTGTTTGTCTGTCTGTTTGTTTACCCAAGGTTCTTTTTAGGCAAGACATTTGACAAAAGTTGTCTTAATTCTCATTATAAGCACATTTGTTTAATGATCAGAAAACAGACAAAAAAACCCTAACCCCATTAATTAGCACAGAGATCTGAACTTCCAGCCTGTGTGCACAGACATACAGATTTTCCTCCTTAGCCAACAAAAGTGAGTCTAGGAAGCACCAGAATGATCTAATTATGAAGCCCACAGTTATTTCTAGATCTGTCTTACATAGTAGGCTCTTTGATAAACTGTACTAATCCAGTAATTTATATTCAGCCATTCAAAGTGTAATATAGAACAAGTGTCTTATCAGCCTTATCTCTTGCTGTCTCTTGTTTGCTCAATCTTTTCATGTCCCTCTTATTTTGCCACTTGATGCCCTTTCAACTTTTCCCAAGTAACACTTAATTTTAAGGGTAAAGAAGACCCAGCAGTTTCATCTTCATTAGTATGTTATGTGGTAAACAAATTTGGCATGCAAAAATTTCTCTACATTAAGATTAATTCAATCATTAGACTAACGTTTGCTGCTCCTACAAATACCCATTTCAACCTACTGAATTTATTATTTAATATCTGTGGGCACTGATTAGCGGTTTTGCTCATTATTACTCTGAACCTGCTAAATAAATCATGGCCTTAAATTGTTTGCGTGATTGTTCCATGAACTTGTTTTAACCTTTCTGGCTCAAGTGTTTCAACTTGATTTTAAAAAGATAAATATTTCATTTTTCCCATTTAATCTTGACAATTAGAGCAATATATGAAAAATTCTCTTCAACTATACAGAATGAGTCTCTGCCCCATTACACAGGCTGGCTCTATGCAAGGAAAAAAAGAATGCACACTTTTATTTTGCTAAGCACTCATATTTCTCAACCTTATTCACCTAATATTTTTTATTGCTCACCTCTTCTTTTTTTGTTCATTTTTTATATATATATTGGACGTGGGTTTTCAGGATTATATAGGTAACAATTGGGTGCAGGTATCCTAGCACTGGCAGTGGGGGATGCAGGGTGACCTCTCTGAGGGGCAGCTGTGGCTCCCCCAGGCTGTACACAGCTGCTTCCATCTCTCTCCAGCTCACCAATGTCAAGGCATGGATGAGCCCCACCACCAAGGAGGTTGCATCTTGCAGAAAATATGCTTAAGAAAGGGTCAAAAATACCACCTGCAGTAAAAAGGACTGCCTGGCAGTAAGAAGTAAGGAAAAAGAGGCGAAACATTGCTGTATATTCCCAGGTCAGTGAAGGTGGGAGATGAGATGTTCCAGCAATTGGAGCAGAGATTATTCTGCAGCTATGAAGAAGGAGGCACCAGAGCAAGTATGGTGACGAGTTCGGAGTGAGAGCGTGAAGTCAAGCCTCAAAAAACAGGAGTCAGTGGAAGGTGTTTTTACTTCTTTTTACTTTGTTTCTCACCACCCAGCTTTATTTTAATTAACAACAGATTTAATTTTCTCAAAGTAACACCCATTTTGCCCAGGGTGGTAATTGTTAATCAGTCTTCTCATCTCAATCTCAACCCAAAAGTTTTTTTATCTTACTTTCTCTCCTGTCCTGCTGAGGAGAAGCAGAAAGAGAGGGCTTGGTTGGGCATATAGGATCCAGGCAAGGCCAGCAAACCACAAATAGTAGTTTAAACCAATTGTCTAGGATAACAGCCTTGGACATTAAAGAAAAATATTATTCAATAGATACTCATCTTTACCAGTGAAGACCCCAGTTAAAACATTATGGCCAGGTTTTAATCAATCCTTTAACTTTTTATACTTTCTAGATTTCCAGCGTCTCAGCTTCTGTTATCTTCCTGAATCTTCTCTAGTCTTACCTTCTCTGGTGTATTTAGGCCATGCTTACCTATAAGAGAAATTTGTCAGATAAGAACTCTGTGACATTACCATATAGATATATGTGAGGAATTTTGGCAGAAGATGTCATAACTCTTCTTGATTATACCTAATGAAGTTTTGAGAAACTAATGATGTTTTGAATGTATTTATATATTTGCATTTCAGAGGATTCTGTCATGTCACTGAGGCAACTTTCATAAGTGTATGATTTCAGAACAGGAGTTATGCTGAAAGAAGTACTGTTCTCCCCCTGTTTTGTTCAAGCCTTTGCTTCTGAACAAAATCTTCCTGCGTGGAACAGCAAGCTTTCTCCTAAAATAGCTGTACTGTTCTGCGTTTCCCACCCAGGAAGGCAAGCTTCCTTAGAGGCAAGAGAATATTATTGTAGTCATAAAGCCAAAGATAATAAGCCATGTCTCATCTATATTATGGTCAGCAGGGAGAGGTATCAGCAAGAAACTAGAAACTATATACACATAGATTGTTTTCCTGTTTTCTTCCATGAAAGAGCTATAGACAGTCTAAGTCAGTTTGCTATTTCAGCTCCTTACAGGGGTTGCAAACATTCCATTCAAATAAAACACTTCCCTAACATAAGGTTTTGCTTTCCATATGAGTAAAAGGGAGCCTTGGAAGAAAAAGCACAAAATTTGCCAATCCACTTTGTGCAACAGAAGGTCTTATAGGTGCCAAATGGCCTGTGCTGTGCTATCACTCACCTCATTTACACTGCTTCCCAGAGTTTTTGAAGTCTGCTTTACAAAGTGATATAGCATAATAAGAATGTTTTGAAATATTCATATTAATTCTCTAAAGCATATTTTTCCCTTTCGTTGTTACAAAACAGCAACTATAAATAAAATCCTTCATTACAGTCATAAGCCAATATTAAGAAGCCAAATGCTATCTGAAGCAGTGCCACATTTCAAATTGAACCTAGCTTAGGTTTAAACACAGTACAGTAAGAATTTCATTTCCTTGCTTTATCATAACAAAAGTGCTGGATTTTCATACTTAGAGTTTAGTGAGGTTTTTTTGTTTGGTTTTTGGTTGGTTTGTTTTTTGTTTTTTTTGGGGGGGGGGGCGTTTTTTGGAGCAGGAGACATTGTAGGCACCTTTTATCATGTTATATTTTCCTACATTCCTTCTCAATTATAATACATTGCCATTCCGAAAGGCTTATCCAGAAAATATGAAAATGAATTCTGAGTATTAAATAATGTATAAATAAACCTGAGAAATGCATTTTAGAAAACTCGGGGGTTTGAGTCTTTCAATTTGCAGTACACAAACCATTTTTTTAACCTAAAATTACCATTATCATTTATTTTCAGGTGAGTGTATTTTTATTGCATGCCTGTATCTAGAAAAGCATTCAGATCTCTATTTTTTTTCCTAAAATTACTGCTCTGACATACAACTGTGTACAGCTTAAGAGGAAAACCTGTAAACAGCTGTCACAGAATACATTGATGTTTCACAAGGCTTTGCTTGCAATCATTTTTTCAAAGTACTGTGAGAGTCTCTGCTTATGTTTCCATTATAGAAAGCCTCATTCTCTGCTAAATAGTGTGTGGATCTTTTGTCCCTGATGCTTTATTATTTCATCCTTTGAATCTATTTTTCACTTGGCTGAGCAGTCAACTATTTAACATGAGTGCAGATAACCTTTGAGAATGTCTTTTCCTGATGTTTGGTGTGCAAGACCTCTTCTTCAAGTGCAAGTAACAACACACTTGAGGGTTTTTGGTGTGCTTTATTATGGTTTTCTTGGATTACATTTCACCTTTTCTTCTAATCTGACTACAAGGGATAATTAGGTGTGTAAGCCCACAATTGCTTACATCATTTCCACCTTCTTGTGCAATGGGAAATCCAGGTATAGAGTACAGCAGTGAAAAAACCCTAGTAGTGATTAAGACATAAATGGAACAAATTGGTCAGTGTGTTGGGTTTTGTGGTGTTAAAAGAGAGCCTTGATTGATTGTAGTACATCCTGTTAGTCAGTGTCTCAGTGGTCATGCGGAGTCACTTGGGCCTGAGTCACATATTGATCTGGAGTGTCCTTTAAGCATTCATGTAGATAATACTGAACTACAGTTGTTTTCATTACTATCATAGGTTAGCTATACTGGAAGATGTTTTCCGTTTCTTAAAAAAATTCTTCAGAGGTGGATTCCCAAATGTCCCACTTACAGAAAGATTCTGCTCAGTTTTCTTAGCTTTCTAGGTAAATTATGAACTCTGAAGATACCTCCCTTCCCATCAAATGAACCTGTTCTTTTTTTAAAATAATTGTTTATGATATCATGATGTAACTAAAGGTAATATAACAGCTGTCATAAATGCAGGTAAAATTTGAATTAGCTAATATCATCAGGATTGGGCAAACCTGTTGCCTGTTTCGCATGGCAATTCCTATTTTGCAGGGAATGTTTCTGAAGCCTAGGGGAGTTCTGCCATGCAGGCTAACTTCTGACAGAAGATTGATTCCATCTTTTGAATTTCATCGTATTCCTCAAATGGATTGAATTTTAAACCATAGAGCAAAAATAGTTTCTGACTCCCAGCAAACAGTTAAAACGGGATTATAGTTCATCTAGATTTGATACATGACCATAAACACATAATTCCCCAATCAGAATTGCTTAGTGTGTTTGGCTTTACATGAAGATCAACATTCATTTCAGTCAAAACACAATTAAAATAAATCAGAATATTACAAGTCAGTGATTTGAAAAATCATGATTCTTGTAAGTAAGTTTTTTTAAGCTATTCAGGTTATTGCTTCACCTTTTTGAAATTTAGCTCTAAATGAATTGCACTGGATTTTTACTTAGTTTAGGGAAGTAAAGCTTTTTCATGTGCTACTCCTTTACGGAATTTTCCCAGATACAGTGTTGTCTTCATTGAGACCAAACACATGCTAACCACTGAAGACAGATGATAGCATCAGTTGAATTGTGGTGCAAGAAAAGAAAAGTGCTTCTTTAACTGCTGAAAACTGTAGTATGAAAACATAGCTCATAACACTACGAAATAGCATGCTTGCCTTTGTGGTGAGCGCTGATGATCTAAACAAGAGTCCTGAAGATGAGAAAGTTACTATATCTGTGGCTACACAGTTCTTGACGTTTCTGTATACATAGTATGTTGAAGAGAATGCCATATGTTTTATTTGGTTCTGATTTAAGTTTTTCCTCCTTCCCCCCTTATCCCAACATTGTGTGTGTATGTATGTATGCATTCCCGGCGTTGTCTCCTTTGAGTGTAAAATAAAATAAAAAGTAATAACACTGAAAAGCCGATGGGCAAAAATTGATTCATAAATGAGAAGGTGGCATTCATCTTGGAGCTCTTATTGGAAACCTAAATCTCAGTAAATTTGTAGCCTAAGGATACAATGGGCTTAAAGGATTTCTGTCTCTGAAGAAAAATTAGAACGCCTTTGAGGTAAGGTAAATGGAAAAGGTTGTTTGGGCAAACGTGGAGCTCTAGCACTATTAAATGTTAAGCACCATCAGGGGGTATCTCAGTCATTAACAAGAGTGGCATGTTGGAGATTGTTTCAAGCAGGAGAAGAGTTATGGATGTCTGTGTGGAGGTGGCACAATGCCACAGGGAAATTATGTCAAGCAAAAAGAAGACTTTTTAAAATATATTGTGGGAAAAATCCTACTGAAATATCATCTTTAGAATCTTTTGCCCAAAATAACCCTAAGTTGTCTTTTAAACAAAGCAAATCTGGGGCACTAACTTTGAAGTCCAGTGCACGACCAGTCATCCCTGATCTTTGGCATATTTTGTCTTCAGATGCAGTGTAAACAGAAGTACCAACTTAATCAAAATACAAGCATGTTCACTTCAGATCCAAGTAGTTAGCAGTCTTGACTGACTTGGAAGTGTTTTATAGACCTTGTGTGTTAGTTTTGTATATAATTAAAAGGGCTCTCAGGGGTTCTGTAGGCAGCCAGCAAGTTAAGCTATCTGGTGTGAGAATAATGTGTTGCTATCTAGGGAAGGAAAGATTTAGGAGCCAAGCTAGGATCCCTGTTTTAAGCCAAGAGAGTTTGAAAAGTGAGCAGACATGAAGTGTTATATCTCTAGGCAGTAGTTACCAGATTTCTTATTACACTAGCACATCCTCCTGGCTGCTCTGCAAAATGGTCTTGAGATTAGAAACTCTGCAGGAAGCTATCTGTGTTCTCACTGTTGGAAATATGTTGTTAGGATGACAGCAGCTACATGGAAAATGGGTATTAAAATAGTCTTCAGCATCAAGAATATTTTGCTTTCCCAGTTTGCCTTAAGGTATTGCTTAGAGAGAATAGCACATACTATGGTCTATGCTGTAATCCTATTTGAGAGTAAGTAGAGAGAAATAGCGTAAGTTCATCTTCTAATGTATGATGTTCAATAAATTGTACTGTGGAACAATGAATTGTATTGTGGAACAATGAATTGTACTGTGGGAGGACCCTAATATTTTAGAGATCACATAGAGATCTTTAGTTTAATACAGAAATATGCTTCCATATCTTCAACATTTCCTATTTATTTGTTATCATGTGATACCCTTGCAGCTAATTGCATTGGGTTTATGTGGAAAGGTTTGCTAGTGGGGAGATTCCAGGAATGGCTTCTGTGAGGAGATGCCAGAGGCTGCCCCCATGTCAGGCAAAGCCAGTTTCACCTGTGTGTGAGAGATCTTCCTCTGGCTAAATCTAAACCTGTCAGTGGCATTAGAAGAACCTCTATGAAAATATTTAAGAAAGGGTAAAAAATGCTGTGCAGCAGCAATTGAGAGAAGTGATAATATGTGAGAGAACCACAGATCAGTGAATGAGGAGGGAGGGGAGGACCTCAGGCACAAGAGCAGAGATTCCCCTGCAGCCTGTGGCGGTTCATGGTGGAGCAGGTATCCACACTGCAGTTCAGCTGTGCCAGAGCAAGTGGAAGCTCTTCAGGAAGATGCAGCCTGCAGAGAGCCCTTGCTAGAGCAAATCCCAGGCAGGACCTGTGATCCTGTGGAGGACCCTTCAGTAAATTCCTGCAGGATTGCACCCATGGTAAGGACTCATGATGGAGCATTTTTTGAAGGGATCCCAAGGGAAGGATCCATACTAGGGAAGTTCATGAAGGACTGTAGCCCATGGGAGGGATACCACACTGGAACAGGAAGAGAGTGTAAGGAGTCGTTCTCCTGAGTAAGAAGGAGCGCCAGACACAATGCGTGATGAACTGACTGCAGCCACCATTCCCCATCTCCCTACACTACTGGAGGGGATGAGGTAGAGAAAATAGGGAGTGAAGATGAGCCTGAGAAGTAAAGAGGGGAGGAGGGAAGGTGGTTTTGGATTTGTTCTTGTAATTATCCTACTATATTTAAATATCAGTAAATTAAATTAATTTCCATAAGTTAAGTCTGCTTTGCCTGGTAATTGGTAAGCAATCTTCCTGTCCTTATCGTGACTCATGAGATTTCCATTGTACACTTTCTCTCTGTTCTGTTGAGGAGGGGGAGTGATAGAGTGGTTTGGTGGGCACCTGGTAACCAGCCAAGGTCAATCCACCACACTACTAAAATCAAAAGTTTATTGTTTATAGGAGAGTTGACAGCAATGTGACCTTTTAGTTTCCTTTGAGCTGCCACTAACAGCTGTGCAGCCTGCAGATTACAAGGTTTTATTTATCCTGCTGTTTCTGTACACTGGGATTTTATTTTACTTCTTTTTGTTTGTTTGTTTGTTTTTGTTTAGTTTTGTTTATTTTAGTATTCAACATCCTTACTTTGGACCCTATTAAAAATGTAGTTTCAGCCCCCTTTATAGTGTGCTGAGGTATGTTTGGTCCCTTTAAAATTATCCATGGGACAGAAGATTTCATCAGTCCACATACCTTTTGTCTCCCCTTCTCCATCAGTTTTAATTTAAAGCACAATATGAAGTTCTTCCAGTCTGTGGGTTTTTGTTTTTTTTTTTGTCTTTGGTCCACTTGCACAAATGACAGTTACTTTGGACCTGATTATAGACACAATTTTAGGTACAGTTTCTGAGATTGCCATTTACTTTGTGAAGGCTTTCATAGGTGTATATATACCGAGTATTGTGTCTCATTATTTTTTTTTCTCCAATGGTCACACCAGTGAAGAAAAGAGAGATATTATTAGAAACAATACGACACCGGTATTCCAGGTGAAGTATGAGCTATTGTAAAGCATTGATGTACTAGTTTCAGGTCTGTCAGACACTTACTAATGTCAAGAGGGAAAACAACAGGCCTGAAGGATGTTATGGGTAAAGGAGGTAAAGTGCTGGACTGTGACCCAGATTATCACAAATTGTCAGTTTTTGCAGATGAGGTACAACTACACATATCTTGATACCTTCTCTGCTTAAATAAACACCTTATTATTGATAGTTGTTTTTGAGAGGTTTGGTTCATGTAATTTTGTTTGCCAACTATTGTTGTAGTAATGAATGTAAATTCATGGTGAGAAATGTGAATGACTGAATTTTTTAAAAATTACTTTTCATTCATATTCCATCTAACATTGTTCAGAAGAAATTCAGCTTCAAGGAATGAACACATCTTTGAAAATGATAACTTAGCAAATATATATAATTGTGCATATAGAAAACTAATGTGGTACTTTACTGCTAAGCTCTTTTTAGTGACAAAGTTGCTCTACAATTCTTAACCATCTTGTTCAGGGTATTTAATGTCTTTAAATATTAAAACTCATTAAACCTATTTCATATTTAATACAAGCCTAAGAGTTCAGGGACTAAAATGCTGTGAGAGGGAAAGATCAGTTTCAGACTAAGATATTACTCCACTAATCTTGCAGAAACAGGTTCAGGTGATGTGAACTTTTATATAGTTTGCTGTGAAACATACATTTGGCAAGAGGAATTAAACATAAAGAAATGCATGTAAAACCCTGAAGTGTTGAGTTCACTCCTTAACTAGAAGTTTTAGGCTACAGATTTAATGCATAGCTTCTGAAAATATTAAATATCATACATATTAAGGCTACTTAATTCAGATTTAACAGTAGGAATTTTAGAGACCTGCCATGTACAAAGTAAAGTGAGAGAGGTAAGCACTCCCCTGGTGTTAAGAGGAGCCATCATTCAAAATCATTTCTGCCTAATTTAAAACCATAGATCTGCACGCTGAAATCTTATGGAAGATTTGTGCTTCAGTCAAAAGTTTACATTAAACCCAGAATAAATTGTCCCAATTGCAGTATTTATGTATCAAAACAAGAGATTTTTGCCTTGTCTTTTCAGAGTTTAAATAAAAAGGCCTGTTAAAACCAATTGAAGCTATTACCTGTTATAGGATTTTGTTAAACTGTGATGTAAAGAACAGTATCAAGTCATTGTTATTAATAATAATATAATATCTGTTTCTTCCTAGCAAGTGTGATATTGATTGACAAGGAATAGCTGTAGAGCAAACTTTAAATTACAGTATTTATTATAAATGTGACTTGCAATTAATTATTTAAGGGATACATTTTGTGCTCATTTACAGTATTGAAGCTCTCTGGAGTTGGACATGCTCATTAACAGCAAAATGAAACTCTCAATTTAAAAGTTTCATAATTTATGTTTTGAATTAAGATGTTATACTTAGAAATAGAGTTTAAAGCATAGACCGTCTCTACTGAAATCAGACACTACATCTTTTTGAACAGTTACATTGAGATCAATTTTGGTTACTTGATTTATGAAGAAAGAAAGAGAATTTAGTCTCCTATATTTGATGTGAGAGTACACGATTATGTGTTCATTACAGTCCAGTTTTCCCAGATTTTGATGTAGACACCCATTAGTGTTTCCCAGCTTTGTTACTCTCTTTTATCTTGCATATCAAAATTTCCTTTATGTGCCTAACCATTAGTTAACATAGCCGATACCCTGCTGAGGAATTAAGATACAGGTGAGGCATGTACCTGATCCCAGGAAGTTGAAAGTTTAGAAAATCAGTTTCTGCACTTTATGTAGCTCTCACTATAAATGAACAGCATTCAAAGAGCCATTATACTGAGGAAATATAGTCTGAGATCAGGAGTTAGAAATGGTCAGAACAAAGATTCTGTGTTTCAGTAAACTTAAGTGTTCATTTGTGTTCAGATTACATTTTCTCATTGAGGCTGCAATTCACAATTAAAAATCCAGTTCTAAGATTTGATGTAAATAGATTCTGTGGACCTGAATTTGTAGCTGAGTCATTAATAATCCCGGAGAAAGAAAATAAGATATGCTTGGTTTTACATAATAACTTATTAAATAGAGCATCACCAAGAGTGTAGGAGATTGCACACAGGACTGCTTTGAGAAAGAATGCAAAATTCATTGCAGACAGATAGTGAAATGTGTGGGACGCTGGAGTCTTGTCCTACCACAGAAAACTGCCTGTGCCTTCTGTGTTCTGACCACTGGACACATTATAGCTGTAATATATGTATAAAGAAAAGCTTTAGTAAAGATATGCCAGCCTATCCTATTCCTGTTTTTGGGGTATTTTCTTGGCTTACCATTTTTCACTATGTATAGAAATCTCGAAAGCAAAGTAGAGAAGACAAATAATGGAAAGATCTGGCCATGTATAGTAAAGAACAAATGCTTTCAACAAGGTAATAAAAAGATAATAAACCAGAGCAATCTTCCCAGAGTACAGAAAAGATGCAGCAATTGTGAAACAAAAAAAAAAAAAAATTGTGCACCTTCATGGCACATAGATGGGACAGCCCACTGACAGCACTCTCATAGTTTCATGACAGATGTATGGTAAAGCCTAGTTATTAGTCTTGGTCTAAAAACAACCCGTGGACAGATTTTGTGCACCAGAGAGAGTCATAAAGGAATAAAGTTTTCAAGTATGCAGACTGAAGAGGAATGATTTTGAATCAAGAATAAGAACCAAGAACACAATAGGCTGAAAATTGCAAAGCACTCTTCAGCTTTCAAGATATGGTCGTGTAGCTCTTAGTTGGAGGCACCCAGCTGGTTATGAGGCATAGCAGGCATGAGTGGACTAGAGCTAGTGTCCTATGTTTATAGCATCCAGGTTCTGCCTGGGGAATGACTGTTCCCTCTAGCCTTCCATCTGCAGGCAAGCAACGATTTTTTAGGTAGTCACACATTAAATATTTTGGGTAAACAGAATTGAAATATTTTTTGGCTGTTTAAACTATATCAGTTCTAAACACCAAACTCCTCTGTGGACTTCACTACAGTGAAGAGGAGCAGTGAGGATGAAAGAAACAGTGGATGTTCACTATTCCTTTTGTAAATATATCTTTTAGGATAAAAGTAAGCTTTGCAGTATAGAAACCTGCCAAGAAGGTCAGAAATAGAACTCAAAATCATCCAACACCCTGCTTTTGCTATTTAGAGCTGGGGAGAGAAGAAGGTTTAGTCATCCAAATGAAGTCTAATTAAGGAATTATATAAAAATGCCACGTGGGATTCTTAATGTTTTCATTGTTCCTCTTGCCTTTGCATAGTTTCCCTTGGGAAAGGTCAGAATTATTATGCCATCACATTATAGTTGTGTAATTTTGTTTCTTTTTGGGTTGTTTTTCTATTTCATTTGGGGGGATTTTTTGGGTGGGATTTGATAATTTGTTTCACTTTGGGCTTTGGTTTGGTTTGGTTTGTTTGGTTGGCTTTTGTTCCCCTTCTCTGGTTTAGATTCATGTTAACTTCTTGTTTCACTTAAATTTAATCCCTAAAGTTGTTAATTTATTATGCAATCATGTAATCTTTTGATTATTGACTGTGAATCAGATACCTTGGTGGGAATCAGCAAAGTTCACTGAACTTCGTAAATCCAAGTTTATAAAGAGGCAAAACTTTTGCTCTGTAAACATTTTTATTTTTTTCAAACCAGTAAGTCATCCACTACCATACAACTCAAGCGGAACACCCAATCTTAGTAAAATATGAAAGCAATCTCCTGTTGCTAGAACAGGTTGCTTCTATTTCGGTTGCTATGGAGCTCTACAAGCAATCAAAGTGCAGACATGAGCTATGACACACTGCACCTGACATGTTTCATTGATGGGTGCTGGGAGACCCAAGCCAGTGCAACATCTGTGCAGTAATGTAATATTCCCACACAGCCAGACCCTAACCTTCAAGCAAGAATTAAAGTTAACCTTAAAAAAGTAGTTGCATTGAATTTTCATACTACGGGCAATATACTTTTATGCTTGTAAAGTAAATTTAATAGGAGTTCAGTAAAACCAATCCCAGCAGTGCTTGCAATGTTTTCTCTTTAGTGAGATTTAGTTGCAGAAGATCAAATATTGCAGAAGAACAAATGATCAAACATACATAATAATACACTTTTATGATATTCCTATGATTAGATGCAAATTCACCAAGTTATTTCCGTACTTCAGCATGTCTTTATGTAACAGCAGGTTCCACTGAAGTGTTATCTTTTTTCTCAGAAAATTAATTTTTTTTTTTGCACTTTGTGAGTACTTAGGTAGCTATATATTTTTTCCTATTTTCTTTTCTTTTGATGAATCTGTTAAATTTAATAATTTCTTTTGGCTTTTTGCTTAGAAATTTAAGTCAAAATATTGGTAGCAGGTTTTTTTAATCATGTAGATAATACATACAATACAGATGGCATTTATTTGGTTTTTACAGATGTTTTCTTTAAACATAGATATAGCTAAAGATGATGCAATGCAATATTCAATATGAATACAAGGACGATATGCATAATTTGAAATATAAAAAGCCACTCATAATGAGTGGGTTCATAATGTCTCATAATGGAATAATTTAGTTATTCCTGAATATGTACACTATATTTGTACCTCTAAAATTTCAATTTTGCCATCTTATGAGCTTATTAAAAAAAATTGATTTTTTCACTATATGTTATTCATAAACTCCATTTTATAAACTGGTGGATCATTGGAAAATGCGCTGACTAATAATTTTATAATAGCAATTGTTCAGTAAATAAGATCTTTCTCATACCTTTTGGTATGGATTTAGAAATAAAATCAAAGCTACTTAAGATAGAAAAAAAACCAAACTCAAAGAAAAATAATTAAGAAGCAAAAGGAGATATTTTGTAATAATAAAATGCTTTTCCTTGAACATTTTCTGTGTAAAGCATAGCTATCTCTGTTTTAATGTTATGTGGCAATTCTTTCTGACACTCATGCTACGTTTGCCTTGCATTTTTTTATTTCTTTTTCATTTTTTATTTCCTTTTCATGAAGTATTTAATGCCACTCAGGATAGTAAAATTGAAAAGGAGTTAGGCTGTAGCAAAATAATTGATGTCCCTTTAGGTTTGCCCCATGAGAATGCTCACGTAATAACCCCAATCCCCTTGTTCTAGGTTTTACAGTTTAACCTGTCAATATGTAATTATGGTTCCAAAACAAAACAGATTATTTCACAGTTTTAGTGTGGTTTCAACCATGCAGAATGCAGTGGAAATACCCAAAGCTGGTAAAAGGGATTGTCCCATTAGTAGTTTTTGTATAATTACCTCAGGGGACTGGGATTATACTTAAATGTATCAGCTCAGCTATCTGAAAGAAGAATCCTTTTCTGTTCTCCTAGTTAATCTAAAAGAACTGGAGCTTTAATTTTGATTACCATTAATAATTTTAAAAAAGCAATGGTGCATTTTTTACATACTTATTGTTTATTGTTTTTTATCAATTGTTGGAAATATCTTTGCAGGCAGACTGGGTAAATAGCTCTCTACAGATAACATTTTTTGTCACACCAATGCATTTTCTGTTATGGATTGTAATTGATTTTTTAAAAAGGGTTTTATGATGGCTTAACATTAGTATGGATTAACAGTGCAATCTCGCCCTAAAAAGAAAAGGGGATCAGTTAAGGTAACACCTCTTTTATTAATATATTTTAAGCAATTCTGCAAACATTATGGAAAATCCTTATGCTTTCTCAGTTTCTATTTCTCTGTCAGCTGCTCATTCACACCTTCAGTTTGGCAATTGGAGATCTTTAATCCCAGCAAAGAGGGATTGTTGAAATATGCTATTAAAATAGTGAAGTTGTTAAGATCTTCTGTTTACTATAGTTTGATAGATTACATAAGTCTGTGGACCTTCTTTTAAATCAAGTCTATTGTAAGAAAAGAGAACCACAGCAGTGAAAGGCAATTACGTATGCACTTTTTTTTCTATGCAATATCTATCAATGCAATTACTGTAGCTTCATTTTAATTCAGCTGGGAAGACTAGTGGTTCAATGCAACTGTATTCCCTCCTCCAGTCTTTGCCAACTAAACCACAGCTTTATATCCCGAGGAATTCATGAGCTTCTGATAGGAGGAAAATTCCTGCTATTATCCATTAACTTGAATGCCAATGACAAGCGTCAGTCATACACTTCAGAAATAAAGAATGTATGTCATTAAAATTAAAACTGTGTCATTGCCATTGCTGAGATTGACTCATGAGAAGTTGTCTTCAGGCATCTTGACAAGCAACAGTTTCAGCTTGCAAATGGCTGGTTAGCAGAATAAGCTTGAGGAGCATCTGTCAGAGCTGGAAAACTGTAAGGGGGACTGTGCCAGTCATATCCTACCCTGTTGTGATGAACTTTCATTAAAACCAAGCAAACCATCATCTTCTAGGTCCATAAATTCTAACTGCTCAAGTGTTTCTGGTTTTTATTTTCACATTCTGTTTTACCTGAAATTTTCATGGTTTTTACCTACCCTGCAAAGTTCTGCGATACTGAAGTTGGTAGAGGACAATTTCAGACCTGCTGCCACTTATATTGAGCAGTAATAATGTATAATCAACTAGAGCATGCATCAAATAACAAAGATGGCAATCATCTCTATTTTTTAATGGAAAAAAATCATCATGAAGGCAAAAAAAATTATATGGTGAATACAGTCTATTAAATAATTAATTTTATTTATGAACTAGATTTGTTTCATGTAAGTAAATATATTGGAATCAGGACCAAAGGTTTCTTTAGTGGCTTTCTACTAATTAGGAGAATTATGACAAGCAATTCAGTTTAACCACATACTGCTGTGTTTTTTTCTTGAATGAAAAAGCTTTCTATTTAGTGGTATTCTGTAAACACTTTTTAAAAATCTCATACTGTGTTTAAGTTGTTACATTCTTCCCTAAGCATACAGTGCAATAGTTTTCAGTTATACAAGCATAATTGTATGTGCACTGAAGCCAGAATAATTTCAAGAGTCAAGGAAACAGGAAGGAAAATATCCTTTTTAAAATACAAGTCTCATAATATATTGGTAAATGTGATTTTTTTTTAAGCAAATGAGTAAGTTTAATAGACAAAGTATTGCAAACACTGCATTGTGTTTTGTTGCCTAGGTAATAAGTTTATTCCTGCAGCATATCAAAACATGTAGTTTGGTTACTTGGAAGCTATGAAACTTACTAGGAAGTGCATGACTGTGAATCTCCAGATATATAATGATATTATAAATTCACTTTAACAAAATCTGCTCTCTTTGTCAAATTCTTAAAAAAATACTGTATTTTTATTTACCTCTTGTACCTCTTTTCTCTAAGTTCTCTACCTCCACTTCACTGTGTTTTAGAATGAGATGACATATACTACTATATTTCTTTGTTTTATTATGAAGAAAAAGCTACAATAGGGATATTTGGAGAAAAATAGACATTTTGAATTAAGGTTTATTCCCTCAGCTGTCACCAGCATTGTTGTTTGGTTGATTATGGTCCTTAAGCAAACTGACTATGTCTTAACAATGACTTCACTACAATGATAATACTAATAAATTTTGAAATCTGATATTACATTGAGTAGAACCATACTTCATGGAAATTAATATTATTTTTGGGAGAAGATACAAAGGAAGGTTTCAGAATCTGTGAAGAAAATGTTATGTTTACAGTGTTTTCATCTACAATTATCAATCTTTTCAAAGAGGGAATAAGTATCACTATTCAAATAACCGTTTGATCCCAATATGGATATTTACTTTGAAAGTTTTAGGACTTTATTATGAAATAAACTCATAAGAAATTTATATTTCAGTGGAATTCTAGATGTAAATATGTTTTCAGGAAATATATTTCAAAGTTTATGTTATATTTCATTGGATTATGTTCATTTAAAATTCTTAATTTTTGACAAGGAGGCTATGAGATTTTTCTTGTATGACCACTCTCTATTAACCATGTACTGCTTGTGCTCCATCGTCTTGAGTGTTTTTCTTCTCAGGATTTTATTATTGGCTTGCTAGGCATCTCCATCACTATCACCCCTTCAAAAATGATCCCTTTCTGGAGTTGTATCATATTTTGTGTTTTCATATCATTCCTCCTACTGTCTTCTCTCTAAATTACAACACAAATGCATTTGAATTAAGTCACTGGATTGTAAGTGTTCCATAATTGTCAGACTACTTGAATAGTAGTTTAGACCTTTGTTTTCTTGAGGTGTGGCAAAAAATGCACAAAATGTATGCCTAATTGGTAAAACAAATCCTAATGGCCTCTGATTCTATCCCATCTTTTACTTTCCCTACTGTTCCTGTCTTGGGGCACATGTAGATACTAAATGCCTACTTTGTTTAAGAAATCTAATAATGTGCAGTTAATTTATTTGGGAGCAATTACTCACAGGGACTTAGAAGAGACCATTACTACTCCTGTCCTCTTGCTGGGGGGCACACAAAGGGAATGTGAGTGACAGGATGCTTAGTATGGTGAGAGATTTCAGTCTGTGCTCAGAAGTGGTCCTCCTCAAAACTCAGAGGGTGCAGAACAGGCACAGAGATACAACTACTAAGGAAATGTTCCTCTGAGTGTTTATATATTGGAATGTTTTATGAGAACTGCTTTGGTGAAGGCAATTTCATAGTAACTGCACAAAAAGTATTATAAAGCTTATATTAATTCCATGTGCTTTGGTTGACACTGGTCCTTGGAGTTTTTGAGAAAAGTCTTGTACTTTTGCAGTTAAATGTCTGATCTTATGTAGCTATTCTGTTTACCTGGAATTTTCTCTTCTGTAAAATATCTAGAAGTTTGAAGCAGCCAGAGATTTGATGCCTCTCGTATTAAAATCTAGATAGTCTGTTTGTACAAAATATAAATTTATTTTCATTTCCATTTTATAATTTACATGGGAACATTTCCATTAGATACTTGGAGTTGCTTTTCTACCGCCTTTAAGTGTTTTCTGTACCATTGTCTTATTGACAGATTTCTCTGTAATCCCTAACACAAAATTAAAATCGACCTGTAAACTGAAACAAGTGTTAAGTGTTCAATTCACCTCTTACTAACAGCATTTTTTCCCTCCCTATCTTTTATTAGAATACAAATATTCCTTCCTAAATACTTTGGGGAAATTCTAAAATTCTTCAGTGTTAGACTGCAAAGATGGGTTATTTTATAACTGGGTATCTCCATAGGTAACCCCTAGGCTAATATTGAACTCTGCAGTAGAGAGAGGGAGAGACCTGTTAATTTTCAGCAGTGCAATAAGCTTCTACCTCTATAATAGCTGCAATATATAACATTCATAAATTGCAACAGTATCATCTCTGCTGCCAGACCATAACTTCTCTTAAGTACAGCCTGAATTCTTTGGGAAATCTTCTCCCCACATGAATACTGTAGCCCATGATCAAAGTGCCCTGTAATTTTCTCTGAGAACTTAACTTATATATCTCACTTTACAAGCAGCTTTAAACTGATACAGTTTATTAGGACCAGACTTAAAGTACAGATTATTTTGAAACATTTCATTTCTCTAAGAAATTTGGTGTAATAGGATAATATTTTAGCTAACAATACAAGATGCAATCCCTTAATTTTTCTTTCAGTCTCAATTAAAACAGAAAACAAATAAAAAAGCTTCCTGCCTGTCACACTTTTTAATCTGTGATTAAAAACTGTGATTTTCATGTTCTCATAAATGTTTGTGAAATTATTATTGAAATAATAAATATAATTTTAGATCGTTATTTAAATTTATTTTTCATAACTCCTTAAAAGGAAAAGGATTATCTTTCATCCCATATCACATATTTTTTGGTGAGTGAATAATGTTCTATTTTTTTTATATAGAAAAGTATATAAAGTTAGGGTCCCTTACGTTTTAGAGAGTATTAGTTTTTGGGTAGTGGTTGGTACAAACCATGTTGAAATTTTTGACAGATCCAAGGCAGAACACCATTGGAGAATAGTTGTTTGTTTGTTTATTTGTTTGTTTTCTTTATGAGATAATTAACTTAGGAAATATTAGCACATGCAACCAGAAAATAAATGCTTGAGTAAACCCAATTTTTTTTATATAATCCCTGAGATTTTTAATTATGCACTAATACATCTAGTGACTTTCATGCCTTAAAATGATAAATTATGAAAAAATGACTGTTTAATGAAATCCAGATGGAAGCTTTTTGTCTCATTGGAATTTTCTCCCATTCCCTCTGCTATGTTACCAAATCTTTCTAGCAATTTCAATTTACAAAAGTTATTGAGAATACTATAGGAATTTTAACTCAGTAAACCACCAAAAAAGACCTAATTTTTTTCCAGAGGAAAAAGTCTTTCAGTATTTTATATTTTGTCTTCAGAAAAAAGTTGAGCCTTTAAATCTCACATAAAATATTTTTAAAAGCTATCTACTGATTCTAAATACTCATTTTCTTTTAAGAAAATCCTACCAGGTTTTTATGTTTTGGTGTGGTTTTTATTTCCTCTCAGCATCTGGTTCTCTGATACAGATAGATATGTAATGATATGCTGAACAGAGCAAGGGCCTATAATTTGCATCCATTTCTACCTCAGCCTCAAGTTTTGGATTAAGAACTTTTCCTTGGAAAAGTAATCCATGGTTTCCTTTTCCCCCCTCTACTCAGCACTGCTCAATACCCTTTTAAATAAAATAAATAAATGATGCAGGTAATCAGAAAATTGCTCTTATAAATATCCACAAGGATTTTGATATTAGAGGTGAAAAAGGGAAGTATTGCTACTTCAGTTAGGGGATAGCAGTGCCAGCCTAATAATTAAACTGTATACCATGGTGGAAATAGTTACAAGAAGTAGTCATCATATCATCTTGAACACAGGAAAGGTGTACAAAAAGGAAACCTCAGGTACTGGCTGTTTTACCATTAGAGACAAGTAAGCATTTAAAGCGAAACTGGCCATATTTGTTGATATTTGCAATTATTTTGTATTCTCAAATACAAGAATATGTCACAGTTTTAAGTACATAGTGTCTTTTATCTTTTTTTTTTTCCTTTTTTTGTATGGTGTCAGAATTAAGACTGTACTTTAGTAAATGGACAATTATAATGATGAAAGCAAAGAGAAATTATGTTGTGTGGTTTGGTTAGGTCTTTTTTGCTTTTTCTTCTAAGGAATTATGTTTTATGTTGGTCTGGTTGCAGTGGATTGAGCAACTAATGAAAGGAAATTGCATCCTCTGTTAGCATTATTTTTGTCCATATTTCAAAAATCCATTAATATTCCAAATCCTTTCTTCTGTCTTCCTTCTAGTACAACCGGGAAAAACCAGTGGAGAAATTAAAACATTAAGAAAGAAAAGATCCTTAGGAAGTTTAGTAGAAACATCCAGCAATATTCACCTTTTCTTGTCATCAGTCCCTAATTTTCCATTTTGTCAAATCATTCCTGTCATGCAGGAACAGATTATATTCCTTCTACCACATGAAAAAAATTATGCTCCTTAGGAAAACTTTTCTAGAATGCCTGGAACAAAGTTTCACATGGTTTTGAAATATACCTCATTGCAACAGCTTATAGCCTTCAAGGAATAAGAGGATATGACAAACAATGGTAATAATGTGGGCCTGTTTGTTGTGAAAGCCAACAAAGATTAATGAAGGAAGCAGTTTTTCAAGCTTATGCAGAGAACAATGGCAACTCCAGAGGGAAGTGGCTAATTGGAACTTCTGTTCCTCTGCTTTTGGTTCAATTGGTTTGAAAAAATATTTCAGATATGTCCATGTGGTTGCTGGGAGTGACTGAATATTGTACCATGTTCTGAACAATTGTACAATTCTGTATGATTGTAGACAGCTTCACTTTCTAAAATGGCCACTTAAATAATGCATTAGCTTAGGTAGTTTAAACAGAGCAACATAAAGCCAATTATTTACCCTATTGATACATCCATTGCAGGAGTGTATTGGCTATTTTTTCTCCTAGATAAAAATTCATTATTTATCTCTTACATATATTTGAATTGTTCTCTTTGTGAACTGCTGTGGGAATTTCTTTGTCTTGAAGACTCACTGCTTTTTTCTTCAATCAAATTAAACTATTTTGTCTAATTTATTCCTGTTTGGTGGTGTATTGTACTGAATAAATGTATGCAGGACATTCCAGGTTTTTAAGAATTAAATACTTCATGCAATCTTACAGATAGACAAGCAAACATAAAATCTTAGCAGAAATTTTCATTTACTTCAGGAAAATCTAGGTTTCTGTTACCACAGGGATGCTGAGAATGTGTAGCACAATAAGGCTTCCAAATAGATGTCGCCCTAGTACTTTTTATTTTCTATACTCTTATTTTTATGGTACCTTTATTTTAGCTATTTGGAAATAACTTGAACACTAATATTTAAGTGCTTTAAGGTATTTAAATAGTTCATTAATTCCACTGTCTGCCTGCCTACTTACAGAAAAAAAAATCTTGACTGATCTACCTGGATGTCTGGTTAAAAAGCTTGTACTGAGCTGAACAAAATACCCCAAAGAGGTATTTATTTACCTTCATAGTTATTTGTCATAAAATATGTAGATGCATAACAAAGTGTTACACAAAACACTGTTTTGGGATGTGGAGGTTTTTGTGGGTGTTTTTTTTTGGTTTGCTTTTTTGGGGGGGAGGTTGCCCCTTTTTTGTTGCTTTTTTCCCCCAGTTTGATGACAAAAGGTTTTTACTATGTAATTCCCTTTTGAGCATGCAAAATAAGAATGCTTTTAATAACATAAATTGGCAGTAAAATAGCTGTTCTCATACTGTTTTGACTCGTGTTTGAGCTAAATGAAATTATAAAAAGTTATTAATAACAAAAAAGAAAATGAAAACAGCAGATTTTTAAAATTACTTTTGTTAGGGTTTCTTGCTTATTCAACAAAAAATTCATTGCAAAGACTGTTGTGACTGAAACAGTGTTAGACGCCAAAGGGTAGAAGCCTTTCCCACTTTGCTTCTTGCAAGGATTGGTATGATAGTACAATACAATGTGTGGTTTGTTTATTTAAGTTAATGTTTTGGGAATGTGGCCTTAAACTGATGAGCCAGAGTAATTTTTTGAATAACTATATGTTGATCCAGCATTTGAATGCAGCAGCACTTTCATTGCAGGAATAATTTCACTGTAGCGGATGTTTTCTTCATCCATGTAAAAAACACATCCTCTATTTATTTCAGGATAAGGCACACAAGGGGTTAACTAAGCCTCGTTTCTATGGTGAGAAAAATAATTGGTATTGATTAGCAGTTGGTGCAACATTGCTGGAAGGGCTATTAAACCCCTAAAGTACAGTACAAAATGATACTGAAAGCATCTTGTACTCCCTAGACTGTCCTACACTAGCCATTCCTGTGTTTGAGATGTCCTCCTGACTTTGTTTATGATTCTCAGGAGCTTTGTTATACTCAGTGATTTCAAATTCTAAAGAACATTTAATTAGTTAAATGGGGGCTAGGGTGAAGGGGAATTACCCAGATGGAAAGGTGGCTGTCTTTCTCCTCAGACAAAATTTGAAAGCTATTCCATTAAGAAAGAAATCATTAAAAAAAAAGAGGATCTTATAGCTATATCTTTTATGCAGCTTCACTGTATGTAATAACAAAGTGACAGCAAGGGACTAGGAAGTGCATGTTTCTTTCCCTGTGCAGCTATTTCATATTCTCAGTCTGTGTATCCTCACAGAGAGCCAAGAATACACTGGACTTTGCATAAATGGTATTGCAGATGATCTACCCATATGTGTCACTTATGTTTTAAGAGTACTGCTCGTCAAGAAATTATTTAAAAATTAAGCTTAATATAGAATAGCTCAAGGAAAATTTGTGTTCTAATTCTAAAATTAGAACAGGTGCTGCATATCATGAGCTTAAGAATCTCTTTTCACTTTGATGCTAATCTATTCTTTCTGTGTATCAAACTGTAAATACCATATTTTCTGACTCTTTCAACAAAAAAAAGATGTAGTTCAGGAAAAATGTTAAGCTCAATTAAGTGCTTTAGGGCATTATTTAGACATGCTATAGTGTCTAAATAGTGTGTTTTGACTGTCTTTTGCCTGGGTCTGGCTTAAGAGATCCTTTTGGGCTGCCAGGTGATTGTGACAGGTCAAGAATCAATGAAGGAAGAAATTGGGACAAGTCTGAGTGTGACATTGCATGGTCCATGCAGAGGTCCCAAAGGAAGATTCCAGTCCCCGTGGCTTCTACACTTGGATTATCTTTGTTTAGTATATTTGCAATTGCTAAAAAATGAACTGCCTTTTCATTAAAAGGTTTAGTGATTTGATTTGGATTTCATTTTAATTCAAGTCCTCTGGTAAGAATGTATTGTAATTCCCTAGCAATGTGTTTGTTCCAACATCAATGAATTGTTTCAAGGACTTAACAGAAGCAACTGCTAAAATGGGCTTTTCTAGCAGAAGTTGAGCAAGCAAAGAGATGTTGTGGCCAAGCTCCACATTTTTCTTCTGCTATTTCTCTTTAACTTCAGTGTATTGTCACCCAGTCTGCATTTAGATGTTGGGATTAAAAAAATATCGTCCAACACATAATTTTTTATAAGTAGATAAAAATCTAATAATAGAATGTAAATAAAATCTAATAGCACTCATGCTGTTTATGTTCATATATGTACATTGTTACCCTTAGTAAAAATAGTATATTTTTTTCATTAAGATGAACCTGCATATCTTTCATTTATTAGTAGTGCTAATATAAAAACTCAAATATTAATTTTGTTTGAAGGAAATAAAGGAGCTCTATAATAACAGTATTTTTGGTTAACCTAAATGAACTGTCATTCAAATTAAAACTTGTATGTGTATTATTTAGGAGCTATAAGATAGAACGCTAAAACTAATTCCAAAACTGTGCTGTCATTCCTGATTCAATTGGCGAAGCAATGCTTATTCTGTCTTTTGAAGCTATTACTACTGCCTGCTTAATGTTTCTTTTTGCAAACATACTTTTTTACTGAAACACTGCAATGTTTTCATTATCACAATGTCCTTCAGTTTCAGGATACAACATGACAAACCATATGCTATGGTTGCTGGGTAGTCACTGTCCATTGGGACTAATGTATGAGTAATGCACATTGGGATCATCTGAAGAGATGGTGGGAGAGGCTGAAATGGTAGTGGTTAATGGCTTAACCAAATGGCCATTTGCAAAAATACAGAGTACTTTGCTGATGGTGTGCAAGGTAACAGCCCAGGTGCAGAGGGCATGAGCACTAGAGGACGACCAGGAAAATCTAACCTTTGTTTAACATAGTCTGGGTTTTGAGCCAGATGAGGATAGGGACCAATATGCGGCTGATCCTGTGAGGGGGGATAGCGCTTTTACGCAGTCTCCTCCCTTTTACAACTGGCTCAGTTGTAAAACTCCCCCAAGGGAAGGTATTGGGACATTCACTCACAGGCTTGAGGGTTTTCACCCCTTCCGATGGGGCATAACTGGCTTTATGTGAGAGGCTAACCTGAGAGGCAGCTGTCATGTCTTAGAAGGTGTCATAAACCACTGAAGACTCCTGAAGAGCCTCACAACGTTGCATCAGACACTGTAAAAACTCTGGGGAAGTATCTGGGAATTCCCACCTGAATCTCTGTACATTAACCCACTGAACTTTGTGGATTGCAACCATTACTTTAACTGATGAACATCAAAGTTGCAATGATCAAGTCTTGTCACTGAATGCTGAGGTGGTGGTATTTTTCCTTTCCATTATTTACTCTTATACTTCCTTTCACTTTCTTTCTTTTCCTTATATTATTTCTTAAGTGATATTTTTACTCTTTTATATTTCAACAGAAAATGACCATACCTCTTTTCCATTGCAAACAAATTGCTCTAAAATAAGCTCCTCATATATACAAATATTTATAGACACCAATCATCTAGTGTCATTTCACTCTAATCTCCCCAAGGGATCTAGTAACAAGAATCTGAGTTAACCTCTTCTTCAGGGTCAGGTCATAAAATACTGCTTTACTGCTATTTTCTCAGTCCCCTCTCTTCAACTCTACTACCTAATATTCATTTTTTGCAACTTACTTTTCCAGATATTCCCAGAGTTCCCTCTGTTTAAAGTACAAATATTGTACTTTACAGATGATCTAAACTTACATTCAGTGATTAAATAAATTACTGAAAAATGTTGAAAGAACTTAGGAGTAACTTGAACAACAGAGTTCCACACTTTACATTATATGGTGACAAATCTCACTGAGTACTGAGGCAAAGTACTTCAAAAACATCTGCTAAACATAGACACAGGTAATGATAAACTAATCATATGCTTTTGTGGATGACTGTCATGCAGCTTTACCTCAGAACAGATGAGCTGTCAAATCAAGGTAGTCATTGTTAGTATTCAGTCAAGAAAAACTCAAGAAAATAGTTCATTTGAAGCTCTTTCACATAAATAATATCTTTTCAGCCAATTATTTGATCTGAATAACACATAAATAGAAATGCATCAATCCTGGATCCACCTCTTTCACTGCCATGCAAATTTTCCTGTTAAATTTCTCAAGTAAACTGCAGTCTCCCTCCCCACTGTTCATCATTTTACACAGAAACCCTTACTGTTCCTTTTGATGAAAAGAGAATATGCCACATTAGTATATTTATAAAACTTCTTATGTGCCATTTCCTTAGTCAATGGTGATTTTCAGGTCTGTAGTTCCAGTAATCTGTTTGAAGCAATGTGAAGAACATTAGTTTGCTTTGCACTACAGTAGAGAATTAAACAGAGTCTACAAATATATGCAAATAAATATCCCTGTTCTGGGTGAGATTTCAGGCTGTTATACTGCCTGAACTTACCTGATATCAAGGGTACACATAGTCTCTTTACAAAAGGATGTAAGGCACTGTTGTGTCACTGTATGTCCTGAAGGGAACGTCTTTGACTGTTTCAATGTGAGAGTGTTAGGCGCACAATATAAAAGTAGGGGGGGGAAACACTACAACCAAGACACAGCACCTTACTGATTTGAATTCAATAGAGGAATTTATTACATTTTTGTTTGGAGCTGTTTTTACCTTTTTTCTTCTTTTAAAGAGAAATACGGCTTCTTGAAAGTAGTAAGAAGCTCATATTGAGATGGAATTCCAATGAACTATATTTATTATAGCTGATCAAGATGCCTTTTCTTACTTCATGGCTGTCCAGCACCTGTTTTAATAGAACCTTAATGCTACAATAGTTAAAGTAGTTAAAATAATAAACTGTTCTGGTTTAGGGCAAATCTGGGAGGGGGGAAACTCATTGCAAATAGCCTTATCTTCTAGTCTATAAGTTTGTGTTGGAAGAGAGATGATTATGCTTGTTGAAACTCTACTTTTGCACAGGAGTAAGTTGGGTTACTGTGTGTTCTTTAGCTTGGCTGCTCAAATGACTAAGTCCACAACTGTAATGGTGATATTCTTGGTACACATGGGATCTCTCTATGGTGAATTCTTTTTTTTCTTTGTAACTTATGACTTCTGAAAGATGTGAAATGATTTAATCAAATAGATAGAAGGAAAGATAGGGGAAAAATCTGATAAGCATGAAATCCAATGTAAGATGTAATTTTCCACCAATTTAGTGTCTACTTTCAAAAGATATAGTTGGGTAGAGGTTGGGGTTGAAAATAATTAGTTTTTGTTTTCTGTTGTTTGCAGGGTGAATTGGGACACAGTCTGAACAAATGATGTTTCTTGTAAAACTGTATTAAAGCAATATCTAGAAGAAAATTGTAGGGAAAGCAAAACATTTTGCTATTGGTACACAGGTCTCAGGAATTTACAGTTGAAAATATTAATGATTTTTGCATTAGTCCTAACTCCAGGAGATGAAGTCCTTCTTCACTGAGAAATGAAATGGCAAACTGTGACTTCTTAAATCATATATTAATGAGATTTTATAGCTTTATTTTGGGAGAAACTTTTATTTGAGTTTTTTTTATTATTATTATTTTTCTCCCTTATATCTGCAAGCCAGCTCTTAATCATTATAGGACATTTGTGGAAAAAATGTCTAAGTCATTATCACTTCTCTATTTTTCCTTTTAATGGAGAAACTGATCTTATGTAGTCTTTGGCTAGTGCCACAAGAAACAGAGTGAAATAAATAGGAACACAGTGGTATTTCCAGGATAAAGAAGAGGAAATTTATATCCTTTAAGTTATACAAAGAAAGCAATATTTTTTTTTTTGAAAAGAAAACCATATTCCTGTCTGTTAATTTTCATAATTTTAGAAGCAAATACAGAACCCTGTTCATCCTTGTCCTTGTTCTTCTATCTAAAAGTCAGTTTTCATTTTAGAGAGATGAATCATAAATTAAAGACAGCTTCCAAATATTGTTGGTCTGCCTCCTGCTGCTGACCAAGAAAGGTGGATGTGAGGCACCACATGTGGTAGAGAAAATTCTGCATTATGGCTGGATTGGTGGAGCAGCAGTGACAGGGACAGTATCGGGACACAGAGTATTACTGTTGCTATTTTATTGCTTTGTGTTTGTCTCTTGATGTTTGTCTAGTGCTGAAAGAAGATAGGGACAATTGAAGTGACGTGACCTATCACCTCATATGTGCTGTGACAGTTCTCTCTGTGTGCTATGGACCCAATCACTCCCTGGGTAGTATAACATAATTTCAATTGATTTTGGTGGGAGTTGAACTGAGGCAAGTAAGGGCAAAATTTCGTATTTTGGCTGCCATGGTTCTGTGCTTGAACACTGCAAAGGCAAATAAGGGTCTGTGTGATTCCATTCCTTCTGAGTAAACTACTGTTTGAAAAAGATTAAAAAACCAGAAACTTGCTGCAATGTCATTATCAGTTTGAAGCCCCAGCTTGTGTCACTGTAAAAAGAAGGGCAACATAAGCCAAGTTTTTGAAAATGTCAAGAATTATCTCTGCTTTGTCAGATTTGAGAGTGGCATCATGGGGCTTAATTAGACATCGTGTAATAGAAAATGCAGGGGTGTTAGTCAGTAGAGAGTGTCTTTCACAGAGATATAAACATTCATGCTGCTACATTATTCGACATCTTTCCAGTGAGCTTGTGAATGACCTAAAATATAAAGAAAGATTATTCTGCTATGAAATGTCAGGCTCATGCTCAGGTATAATTTTTTCTGTATTTGTTTCTAACAGGTCTCTCCAAATATATTTCAAAATCAACTACAATGGCTAGGATTTTAAAATAATAAACCAAAAAATCTCTAATTAGTTTTTGGGTTGTTGTTGGTGGGGTTTTTGTTTGTTTGTTTGTTTGTTTGTTTTTCTTATGGGAAAACTTAAAAATACACTGTAATTGCAATTTTTTTTTTCCTTTGTGAGGCTGTAAATTTGTAGGAGCTTGAAAGTATTGCATTCACAGAATTCAGCTCTGCTTTCCTAAAAGTGTAAGTGCATTAAAAAAAAACCAACCTGATAAAATTAAGTACAAAAGTTTTTCAGTCCCTTGAGTTTTGGGCATATTTTTTAAGAAACTTAGCTTTAGAGAAATGTCATCTCAGAAAATATATGAAATACTAAATTTTAGAAAGTCACTAAGTCCAAGATAAGCACTGGTATCAGTTTTTTATACATTGTTTCTGACTTTTTTTTTTTCTCATCCAAATTACTAGAGCTTTAGATCATACCAGAAGACTGAAATTTAAATTATTCCAAAGGAGATGTGCATAGCTAAAAATATTGTAATATTTGGCTGTTAATTGAAGGTAAAAAGAGGTGTTTGCAAAATGCCGCCTAGATTCATTTGTTGTAATCTACTTTCCTTTCTGTGATGCTTGAATGGATACTAAACTGTGATAGAATGGATAGACTATAATAAGATGTATAGTGAATGAGCTGTTCATATTTTTGCAATTATCATAGAAATAATAATTAATAAGGGTTTCCCCTCCAGAGGTGGGATTGTATTGATGCAAAACTGTGATGTAAAAGAAGCATTTCATACTACTTGAAAATCTCTATCCCCTTCACTTGCATTAGTTTACAGAATGATTCCTTTTTTCTGTGTATTAGCACAGAAATTTTCCTATTTTCCTTCAGAAATTTCAACTATTCTTTGTTCAGTTTATGAGATTTTTTTTTTTAGTTATGCTGCTCAAATCTGATATCACAATTTTTTTACTCACCAGGTTGGTGTAATAAAAATATCTTGTGTCTTCACTGATATCAAGGGACTAGAACAGTCAGATGAAAAGGTGGGTGTCTTGAGTCCTCTATGTTTGATCAGTCTGCCAATGCCCCAGGAAAGCTGAGATCCTTGTGCCTGACCAGTCTGTCAGTGTCCTGTAATGGTGAATCCACCAGACAGTCCACTGTATCGGAGGATTGTTTAGGGAAATGCACCAACAGCATATCAGAGTTGAATATTTAATTATAGTTTAGAAAGGAGGAGTCTTGTCCTGGATCTCCCCAGTTTTGTCAACTATGTTATCCACTGTTGGACACCAGTGTCCTTTAAGTGCTAATACTAATCAGTTTAGGGAGCAACACACTTTTATTAACAAACATACTGATAACAGAAAATTGTGACAGACTAAGGTTCAAGATTGCTGGTGGTAGTAACTGACTGCAAAAATGAATTTGAAGCTATACAGAGACAAGCTCAAATCTCCAACAAAACTAACTTGCGATAATAATTTAGTGCGTGTAGAGTTCTTACCAATAGGCGTCCCCAAGGGGTAGAAGGTTCAGCCCATTGACTGATCCCAGAGTTATGATGGTGTCTTCCCTAACTTCTCCCCATCCCTAACTCACTTTTATACTATTTCTTTACATTTAGGTAGACGTGATTCTAGTTGTACATGCTTGTATTACTGATTGGTGTAACATTCTCTTGTTTTGCTCTTAAATATTTAGTCAATAAAATCTGGAGCACTTGCTCAGTGTGCGGTGGTCATACCTTGGAGGTGGATAACTTTTGGGATGGAGATGTGTGCTAGTATTACAATGAGATTCTAATGGACCAAGTTCATCCAAGCGAAGCGATTTCACCACAGTCACTGGTTCAATGGGGAGACATCTTCTCCTCTGACCCTCAGCTAACAGCTGCCAAGAGCTTTATCCACTGCATGCTGCTCTCAGCTTCTCATCCCTGTAAAGTTTACTACAGAGCCTGGCCATGGTGTCTTCATTTTGCTCCTCTCTCCATGTCATCCTTCTGGCATGCTTAAGATTCAGGCCATGTTGTGTGGGGAACTACCATGGAACAGATTCCGTGCATGCCAACTGCATTCCATCTAGGAAGCAGCAACTGTATTTCACCCTATAATTTTTGTACTGGCATAACTTCTATGAGAATGGGACTATGACATACAGTTTCCTCAATCTTATCACTAGTTGTCTTCCTACAGTAGTGTTCTTAAGATTGCTTAGAGAATGAGTAATCTTTTCCCCTGGGCCCATGTATTTCCATACTACATTACTTCCTTTGATGTATGGATATATAAATGGTAGAAATATGGACATTTATAATGATGGACACTATTTCAACTCTATAGAGAAATGTATAGATACAGTCTGTTATGTCATCTACTTCTGAGAATCTGGAAAACTACATTTTAAACCTGTTTTTATTATCTTTGACCTATCCAACAGATAATGCAGTCATGCATTAATTATGGAAATATTTTTACTAATAGAACAGCCTGTCATGTTTTGGCATCAGAACAGCAAGAGTTGTAGTTGGATCCATTCCAAGTAGTTGAACATAGATTTCATTTGGCTTTATATCCTATTTTGAAATTACAGAGATATACTTTAGCCTAGCTAGAGTTTGGTATGAGGAAAATGGAGAAAGCGCCATCACTGCAACATGCACAAGTTTTCCTTCTCCTAGCTCATTGGAGAGAATATCTGCTCACTGACTCTGTTTACACCTTTTAAACATCTGGTGCATGTGGAGAAATCCCTAGCTCTTATATTAGAAGTAAGTTATGCTTTTAAAAATAAAAAATGTCATCTTAGTATTTCCTTTTACAAGGGTTGAAAAAGCAAGAGCAAAACAAAACTAATGAAAAAAACTACACACAAAGTAAAATAAACCCAAAACACATAAAAAACCCAAAACAAAACAAAACAAAACAAAAAAAAAGGAAAAAAACAAAACCAAAAGTCAAGCCTGAATATCTTTAACAACAAATTTCATAACAACTGCCTTTTTTCCACCAATTTTCCAAATAATGTGCTACATTGTAACCTGTCACGTTAAATTATATCCATCATGTAGCATTATAACACCTGAGTTGACGTAAAAGGATGTGAAGGCAAGTGCTATACATGAAGAGAGGAAAAGGGTTTTATAAATGCCAAGGATGCATTTGTGTGTTTGTATATCTTTACTTATCTCATAATTAACATGTAGTAGCTGCATTTTGCTCACATTTAAGTGTTTGACTTAAACCCCTCTGTACCAAACACATCTTGAGTGTAGAAGAAAGCTGTGTCCTTAGCTTACCCTGCCACCCTAAAACACATTGCTCTGTCTGTTATATAACACCAGTCATCCAACGACTCGTCTGTTGACATTTGAGTGATGTAAAGGTATTTTAATTCTGAAGGTAAAAAAAGAGGACTATTTCCTCACTTTTTATCATTCTTGTGTGTGTGCACTTAAAAAATGAGTGGTTTTTCAACCACTTGTGAGTCTTAGAATTACTTTTATTTTCAGTCTCCATTACTTGTTATAATACTATATTGTTTGTAATAGTAGATTAGCAGAATAATTTGTGTCCAAAGGATTCAAAATTCCAAAACTCACCTAGCTTCATCCTTTCAAAACAGTGTTAAATTCAGTGTTAGATCTGGTAATATGACCTTGTACTTTCCTTTCATGTGTAAGCATTGTATTAGCATAGTTGGCAACTGTTGCGCAGATCGTGTAGCAATTTCCAAATTTTTCACTTTATAATGGGTCCTTTTTTTTCTAACATAAGAGTTTTTATTTTTTTTTTTGAGCAACATCAGCAAAATGGTATGCTTAAACAAATAATGTATTAATAACATGGAGTAATAAAAATTACTAAGAAAATTACTCATGAAATTAATGTATTGTGTTGTCAAAAAGTAACAGTTTGGTATGTGTAATACCTAAAAAAAGTCATTTTTGTGTTAATGTCAACTTTGGATGAAATCAGAACTGATTCTGGTTTTGTTCCTAGGATTCTATTGTTTAGGATCTCTTGGGAACTGTTCCTATTTATTGGTAAGGTTGAGGCAAAGTGCCTCAGAAGGCCAGCCAAAGGCTTTTATTTTAGCAGTGCAGAACATAGAGTCCCTGCTTTACTAAAAATGCAGCTTATATGGCCAGATAGTGTCAGTATCTATTTTAGTATTTATTCCTACTATTTCATAGGAAACATTCATATTTTCATCTGTGCTTTCTGCATTACAGAACAATGGATTGGAAGAGTTCTCAGGAGGTTGTGTAGTTCATCCCCTCCAATGAAGCCAAGGAACAGGACTCTTGAATGGTGACCACCTTAGGTTACCCATGGTTTTCCATAACTGATTCTTGAAAATCTCCAAAGATGGAGATTTTGCAGCTTCTCTGTGTGATCTGATTCAGTGCTGTACAAAAGCTTTTCCTAATGTTGAGTAGACATCACAAGTTGCAGCTTGTAGCAGTTGCTTCTTGTTTTACAATTTGGCATTGCCAAGAGTTTGACAGTTGTGTTCAGAGATGTCCAAGTAGTTTTAGGCTTATTCGCCTCTTAGCCTGCTTTTCAACTGACTGAAAAAGCCCAGTGCTCTCAGTTTGCTCCATCAGGCAGGTATCTCACTATCTTGCATGTCTTCCACTGAGTGCTTCAGTTTCCCAACATCTCCCTTGAACTGAGACATGAAATTGAACACGTATTCCCAATGCATACCTTACTGGCATTGGAGTGAAAATAAGAATTTATCTCTACCAGCTGACCACAGTTTTTCTGATGCAGTCCTGTGTGGGATTTGTTTGCCACAGTTTGCTCCTTCTTGACCTGCTGTTCACTGTAGCACCCAGACTATTTTCAGGCTGGCTGGTACTGAGCCAGCTGCTTCCCAGTCTTTATCAGCATATGGGTCTATTCTGTCCTAGGTACATAGTTCTGCTCTTTGCTGAACTTCATGAGATTTCTGTTAGCCAAATCCTCGGCCTTACAGTCAGTCATATCAGCAAGCTCTTTTAATATCCTCTCAATCCCATCAAGTCTCATTTATTAGGTCTATATCTGTGAGCCCCAGGATATTTATAAAAAAACCTGAGGACAAATGTAAACACAAAGTAAGGGTTTCAGAATGTGAGTAATACCTCTGCTTTTCTCATCAATAGGCAATAGCTTTTCACTTGCCTCGGCCTCACATATTCCTCCAGTGAGCTCAAATTTTATGCTTTGATCCTCATCTGGTATTCATGAATAAAACAGGTCCAGGCAATATTAGTTTCATATATGAACCACAAGGAAAGTTTCATTCTTCATGGATAATTCAAACCCCAAAACTGACTGAAGCATATATGTATTTGTTGGTGTGTATTTCTTTTTTAGGTTTTATTTTGTTTTGGCTTGGGTTTTTTTTGTTTGTTTGTTTTTGTTTTTGTTTTTGTTTTTGTTATGGTTGTGGTTGTGGGGTTTTTTTTGGTTTGNCTCAAGTGCTATGGACTTTTCCTGTTGAAAATCCAAAGGCAAAATTTTTCATTAAATGCTTTTGATTAGCCAAGAATTCCAAAGTGTAGAAAGAGCAGAGACAGTCTGGAAATGCTATCAGATTTATTTAATTTTTAATCATAGTATGAGAATTGAATCTGTAAAAATACTGCTGCTTCAGAAAAAGAAGTATACACAGTTTTCTGTGAATAGAGGAAAGATTGCTGAAATCTTTTCTGATTTTTATTTGTGGTACATGTAGCAATGATGGTAATTTTCAAATTCTAAAATAGATAGTGTATGTTCTTAGCATAACAGGAAGAGCAAAAATATTACAAACAATGAGTAAAAAAATATATGAAAGAATCATTAAATAATGGTAAGTTGTGCACTTATACTCCCTTTCTATTGATACTAGTTATGACAGAGTATCCCTAAAAAATACACATATCCCTAAAATAATACCTTATTATTAGCAGTACAGTGAAATGAGTTTATTCATTACTAAATAAACAAATCTGTATTTTTGATGTGTCACAGATTATGCAGTTATGTACATATATTTTCTTCCAAGGAACTAACTCCTTCACTTATTATCACTCTATATTTCATATAATATGAAATATTTCCTATCTGTAACAGTAAGTCCATCCTTTTGTGAGACTTTGTTGCGTTATTACCTTATTAACCACAAATAACCACCAAGAAATTAATGAGGAAAAAAAGAATGACAGGACTGAGCAGAATTTTCTTCTCAGTGAAACCAAATTTTTACTTATGTTGAACTGTTTTTATACTTTAGAAATCTGGCTTGGTAAAGTTCTGTTAGCAAGACAGAAACAAAATTTTAGTGCCAGGTGTGATTAGAATTGTTGTGAGTTAATGAATTGTCGTATAATACTTTGAAAAATTTTGATGGACAAATTATGTACAATTTTTGCTTAATGCCTGATAATTTAAGTGATCTAGAGGAATGTGTCAGTGTTTCTACAATTTGATGTACGACTGATTTTCTCATTCCCTCATGCCATTCCCATAGGAAAAGCATGTAAAATGAGAAAATAGAAATGAAGAAAGTGTTTTTTTTTTCCTCTCAAAACGCAGTCATATAAATCTTTTATAACACTTCATAAATAAAAACTCCTGGACATGTGAAATTGGCTCTTTCTATGGCTTATATTCAGGAATGCATACTCAAGGTAAGCCACCAATACAACACACTGGAAACTTAGTGTTGAATAAATAACTAAATGCACCACCCAACAACCACTGACTTTTCACCTATTTTTTTACTGCCTAAAATAGAGACTGTTTCCAGTGTCGTCCTGTTATGCCATTTGCCCTGGACTATGCATTTTTGCTAATGAGAATTGTGATAGCCATTTCTGAATTGTTATTCTTCTAGATTTTTTTTTTCTTTACCATATGGTGAAAAAAACTAAAACAGTAACCATTATTGTTTTAAGAAAACCAGAGCATTAACAAATATTTGAAAGACATTCATTACTTGTCAAATACTTTGATAGTATAGGATTATGGCTGACAGAATATTCTGATAACAGTCTATTATCAATAAATTGGGTTCACTTTTTAATGTTGCTAATGTCCTTATAATACAGCAATTGTTATTTCTCCTATAGGTTGTTAAGTGAAGTGAAATATTGTTACAGTTCAAATATTCAATAAAACATGATGCAGAGAAAATTTTTTTTGGGGGGGAAACTGCAACAATGAGACTGAATTAAGGTTATGTATTTTATCTTTTCACCTTTATTTTAAATGTCCATATTTATAGCCTGAAAATGCAGTGAGTAGTGAGGTAGGTATACTTGCAGGTGACTTATTTAACTTCAAAGAGATGTTCATTCAGGGCCAGAGAAATTGGGGGGATGGTATTAAGTATCCAAGATAGCTGAAACATAACACAATATATTAAAATTGTAGGGAAAAACAGCTTAGAATTGAATTCAATAATATAATTTCTGTCCTTTTAAGTAGGATATACCAACTTAAAAAATCCATAACTGTATATGTGTAATTTCTAGAATTTAAGGAGCATTTCAGTTTAACATATCAATATATTAAAACAAAAATGCAAGCTTCTGATATATATATAAGAAAGGAGAGAATAAAGAATAGAAAAGATATCATAATGGTTTAAATACCTCTTCTTGAATTCTATGCAATTGAATTCTTCTGTCTGTCCTGTATCTTAGAGGATATGACAGAACAAAAAGATATTCAACGATGTGTAATGCAATAACGAAATTTGTAAAAAAGTGGTGTTGAAAGAAACAAAAACTACCACAAAAGAAAAGAGGAATGAGGAACATTATAATAGTATTTTTTTCTGATTTATGTTATGTATCACTTATTTTCACATACCAAACTCTACATGACTCTGAACAAAAGGAAACAAGGACAGTAAATTGAAATTAAATGTTATGAAATCCAGAAATGCTTTTAAGTTTACAGGGTTTTTTTTTAATGCACATGTAAATGATTTATGGAACTCATTAAGGCAGGACATGATTTAGGTAATATATTAAGGAGGTTTTTAAAAAAAGAAATAGTGACATTGACATATTTAACTTCTCTTAACAAATTATAAGCCAGTTTATTTTTTTTTAAATGAGTATTTCAATCTAAAGGTTAAAGTATGCTCTCTTTTAGACTGAATAACCTTAGATCAGCCTGTTGTAAGTTTCTTATATCTTCCTCTGTCAGAGACAGGATATTGAGCTAAATAACTCTTGGACACATTCCAAAGTATCAGTTCTCTCCTTCGCTCAGTGCACCATGTGTTTATAGTAAAGCTCTATTAATACTCAACTAAATTCAGGTTCCCTGTAGTGATGCACTGTCCTTATTTCCAAAATTGAAAAGGGAAAAAGAGGTGGGAATGGAGCCAAGGACATTACTGATGAAGGGAAATAGGTGATGGAAGAAATTATGTAGATGGTAGATATATAGAATTTATCAGTATAAGCCGAGGCGGAACAGCGTGGGAGGTTCAATTTTCATTTGCCTTGATCTGGTCTTTTGTTTAAATACCTAATAACTAAAGTACCACTCTCTGAGCTTTGAGTCGTATTTGCTTTCTGCTGTGTGGAAAAGAAAAGGTACTATGTTTAAGGGCCAGCTTGTGAAAACTTTGGGAAAAAAGCTAATTCCTGGCCCAAAATTCACTTAGTTTTGCATGTCACAAGTATTTGCCATTGCATAAAAACTAGCTTGTTTGAACTCTTTTCTTATTCTAAGTAGTTTTGCCAAAGTCAGTCCCCAATGTCGCATTGTTCAGTGAGTAGAATTTTTCATCCTTAAATCATTCTTCTATCTGATACATCGGATAGACTTATGTGGATTTTACATATTTTTAGAACATACTGTATTATAGTTCAGACTTTGAAAGGCCTTTGTTTTTCAGAGTCTGGCACAAACTCAGAGTCTCAAATACATTCTTACACATTTCTAATCAACCACTCTCATGCATTGCTAATGGCTGCCATTGAATTCGGTGTCCTCTGAATTTTAATTTTCAGACTTACTCTGCTGTAAACTTTCTGGTCGCTATGAAGGTAAACAATTAGGAGATTATCTGCCTGTTACCCAGCCATTAGCATGTGCTGAAGAGACACTGTCTTCATAACAAGAGAACAGCTTCATCCTTCATGCACAGTTAAGAACTTGCAGCTGACTTGGCTGCATTTGGGGCTCAGTGGATAAAGAGTCCATTAAATCATTAACTTTCTCTCTGGGTATAAGGTTTTTTTTTTAATAACATGGTTACAAGGACCAATGGCCAGGAATATCTGTCCTATTGTGGCTGTCTCAATACTGAAACAAATCTATGCCAGAGGTTGCTAGATAGAGCCTTCCAATTTCATAGCAGGCCTAAGACCAAGATATGCATTCTCATCTTTTTTTTTTTCTAAGACCTTTTGTTCTTTTGAGCCATCTCCAAATATTTAATTTTAAAGAAATTTTTCTTTTCATAGGCAAATATTTGTTTTCTCCAAAGTGCTAAGACAAGTATCTTTAATAGAAAATTGCTAGGCCTGAATGTAACCAAAAAAACAAAACAAAACAAAACAAAACAAAAAAAACCCCCAGCAAATATATATATATATATAATTATTTATCTGAGCTTAGTACTAGCATCTTCTCCCTGCTCTTCATGTCCCTTAGCTTCATTCTTCAGCAAAACCTGAATGTAACTGCTATATTAGCATGAATTCCTATTGTCCTTAAAGATTCCATACTCCAATTATGCACCAGGCTACCTTGTAGTACACCAGCATATGTGGCTAATTTGTGCACTAGACATACTGCAATTATTCTAATGCAAATTCTGTGAATTTCATGAAGAGTGATTTAATCCTTAGCTGTTTTCACTTTATTCTAGGCCACAATGACCTTAGTTCTCTTTTCTAGAATTTGATGATCCTCTTAAAAGCACTCAGTTCACAGGAAACTTGATGACATGGCTTTATTAGTTTTTACCTTGTGAAAATTGATGTTTTCTGGTGCATTGAGAAGGGGAACCCCCCTTCGTTTGTGTTTTTTTGTGAAGTTCTGATTAGTTTTTTCTAGACTTTTAAGGACAGGTTAATTTTCTTTTCATCATGTTATGGAAGACAGAGGATCTGAGAAGAAGATGAAAGAGAATCTACTGTTCCCCTACTTTGTATCACAAGCCTTTTTTCTCGGTTCTTTCATTCTTACAGATATTCTTTTTAATTATTATTTGTTTGATTAACTACCCTTCTAATTGAAGCAGGAAGGGAAAAAACCACATTGCACTGAGATTCAGTCATCCATGCAATTTAATTGACTGCTAGGCAAAGGAAAAAGTAATCTTTTTGTTTTTAAAGGGAAGAAAAGATAGACCTTTAATGCGAAATGCAAGGATTTAATGAAAACAAATGCAAAAGAAAAATGTTTTCTATTGGAAAAATGCCTGAAGGTCTTAGTTAAATCTCTATTATGGAAAAATAGAGTGGAAGTTTAGATTAAAAAAAAGTGATTTAAATTAATTTTTTACATACTCAGTACTTCCATGTTTAAATGAATAATCTGTGTTAACAAACAGTGAGCAGAACACAAAAACTTGAAATACCCTGACATGGCCAGTACAATACATGACACCTCTTGAGAACTGTGATTTTTGACTTTGAAAGAATTTTACCAATGCAACAAATGTAATAGGCAGCACTGAAATACTATCACCAAATTATGAGATCACACATCTCACCAGTTCCAGGGGAACCTCTAATGCTGACTTTGGTAAATAAAGTTGTAACACCATGCTCTTATGTAGAACCTCTTCTGGTTTTGCCCAGAATATTATTGATGAAACTGTGGAAGCTACCTGCTAAGAGAAAATTATGTAGCTGAGACTTTAACTTAATAAATGGTGCACAATAATCTAGGTTGCCAGACATCTATAACCAAAGATTCATTAAGTCAAGCTAATTAAATAAAAACAGTAAGCCAAATAATAAAGATGAGAGCCATGACCTGTAATGACCTCAAGTCCTGTCTATGACACAGAATTAATCTTTAATCATGCCTAATGGCTGCTTGCATATTTAATGCCTGCTACTGTTACTAGTAGCACTATTCTTGCCCAAAGGGAATCTTCAGTTTCTTTCCTTCTTTCCTTAGTTCCTTTGGGAATATGTGTTAATTACTCTTACAGAGAAACAATAGTGCAGATTTTCTGAGCTTATCCTTTCTTCTCTCTCTTTTTTTTTTTCTTTTCTTTTTCTTTTTTTTTCCTTTTCTTTTTTTTTTTTTTTTTTTTTTTTTTTTTTTTTTTTTTTTTTTTTTTTTTTTTTTTTTTTTTTTTTTTTTTTCCCTTTCTTAACTCTTGGAAGTTTAAGTGCACATAAACTTTTAGTTGCGTCCTCAGTGAGATCACATGTAGGAATAACCTCAAGAGTTCCAACAGCATAAGTTACATTAAATTCAGGACAATGAAAGTGACAATTCGATACACATTTCAGGTCAAATTGAATTTCTTGCTGAAATGTCTAAATTGGCAAAACTGGCACAGCATATCAAATGTGCTTTGATGCTCTAATAGATGTTTTTTAATAATCTTAGGGGAAATTAAGAATTTTTTTGCCAACCTTTTTTCTCCTGCTCTGAGCAGGAGGAGCTTAACCATCAGTTTTTATATAATTTTTTAAATTTATTCAGTTCTTTGATTCTGTTTCATTTCAGGAAGGAGAAAGGTGTTTCTCTTAAAGTTGTAGATCCCTGTAAGGGAGACTATGCCTTGTCAGATTTTCATAGGCTTTCACATTGTCAATGAAATTTCTATTCTAAGCTCACAGAACACTTCTGTTCACTGCTGCAGAGAAAGATATCATGAACACAATTTAACTAGATTGCTGCCTTTCCAGGGTAACATTCATTTAAAGAAACTGTCATAAAGTTGTCCTTTACTGCAATCAGTTCCACCTTTTGAAGGGCTGCTATTTTCATGAAAAAAGTACTAGGAAACTCACAAAAGAGGTTACTTTTTTTTTTTCTTTTTTGGAAAGACAAACCTTTTTTAGAGAAAGAACTTCTATTCTACTTTCAGTTACCAGAAAAAGAATCCCAAACAAACTGAACTTCTGAATGATCATTACCAAGCATCTACGGCCATTAACCTTCTACTGTATCCTCCTGCTAATGTGATTTGCCATTTAGATATTTATCTTCAGCTCAGTCTCTACAGGAACCTCTGTCTATCTGTCTGAAATCAGCTAAGCATACTTTTTATATGTGGTGATCTTTTTTCTTCCAAGTCTGACAGCGAAAAGGCACTTCAACAATAAATAAATTCCATTATCATCTAATTCTGTAAATCATTGAAGTAGCTGCTTAGTGTTCTGTGTCTTGTGGACTTCACATATCAGATATCCAGCCAATGTAAATTAACATAATTTCATTCATAACTAAAGGCACTTTGATTTACACCATCTTTAGAATTGACTTAGCCTCTTAGTATTGAGAGCTGCAGGTGGTTCCTGAAGAGACATTTATTACTTATAAAGCATAAGAGTTCAGTACTCTTTGATCAAATTCTTTTAGCTACTGCATATGTGAAAGGCTAATGTTTATATCAAATTTACTTATTTGAAGACAATTGATGCTGCATGGGATTTCTGATTCAGTGGAGTGATACAAAATATGCTGAAAACACAACATGACTGTAATTTATGCTTAGCAAAATATAACAATTGCATTATGTAATTCAATCACAATGCCAATGTGATTCTTATTATCAGTCTCCATAATATGCTCAATGAAGTGAGGTTTATATCTTGTGTAAACTCGTTTTTAATTTTTTCCTCTATTTTCAACTTTTCATATATCTTCAGATAAAGGCAGGTGAAGAACTCACAGCAGTTGAACCTTTGATTTCAGCAGCTTCCCAGTTTTTATGTTTGGTTATTTTCCCAAGTCATTATTTGAATGGTCATAGATTATTTAAATACAGAAAGAAAAGAAAAGTCAATTTTCTTACTTTTAAAGGAGTGAAACATGAGCCTATGTCTCAAGCCATTGCAGAAAGACTGCATAAGCACAACACCAGCAAAGTGTTAAACACAGATATGCATGATACAGCTATAACAAATCAAAAAGATCTGCACATCATTATGTATACAAAAAAGAAAAAATAAGCTCAAAGCATCCCCTTTCATTATTTTAGAGTACTTACTGCTTTATCTGAGTGACTTTCAGGCCCCTGTTTTTTGAAGCAGTGGGCATAAACTGCCAATTGTATGAGCAGGCACCTGATGTGTATGAGGAAAGTCAAAACATTCCAGTGATCCAGGAGAAATCCAGGGATTGCACTGTTACTTTGGGTGAACATATAAATATTTTCCTACCTCTGGACTGGAAGATACTCTTCCAAAAGACACGAACCTTTAAGTCACAATGGTGAGTTATTGTGTCAACACATATGGGATGTGGTGCAAGCCCTAGCGTGATCCTGTCATTCAGGATCCATAGTCACCCACACAGGTGGAAAAATAAAGTCTTTCAAGGTTGAATTTGTCTAAATTCAGGTTCAAGCCAGTTGATCCTGTTTTTCAGACTGGAATACTGAAACTAATTGCTATCTAACCTCTCACTCTGGACGTCCAAGTGCTCACAAACAGTGGCCAAGTCACACATCCAGTATTCGTGTAGATGAGCGCTGACCTTGTTCCTGTGTTTTCTTGCTATTTACTGAAGTGTGCCTGCCTGGTTGAGTTTTTATCATTTCAACCAGTTTAAACTATTTTAAAGTTTAAAGTAAAGTTTAAAATATTTTATCATCTTAAAACACTGAGAGCAATTATCTGCATAATTTCCCAAATACTTGTTAAGGTACCTAATACCTCCCCGGGCATGGAGCAGTTGGAGCAGTTGGAGCTCCACACGTGGTCCATCAGGGCGTTGTCTGGCAACATTCATCCTATTGCCCCAGCTAGGTACAAGGCAGCCAGGGAGCTCATCCATAGGGATGGGAACAAGCTGAGGCCAGGCTATGGGCCCACTGACTCAGTAGTGCCTATGACCGGGCGGGGCGGGGCAAGGCAAGACAGTGGGGAGCTGCAGACCCACCCTGCTCTGGAGTCTGATGGCCCCAGCGACCTGACATGGGGTCCTGGGAAGGGTACAGGGAAGTCCTTGGAGACCTGGGCAGGTACAGTGAATCCTGTGAATACCCTCAGGGCCCTCACAATCCTTTTTCTAAGCCACTGCTTTCCTAGGTACCTAATTTTTAAGTATAATGTTAATTGTTAATTCCCAGGTATATTAGCTTTTACTTGTTCTATTAAAATGCAACTTGCTCAATACAGCCTTTAATATCAATGATCCACATCATTCTGTAAAAGTATTGTGTCCTTAGTATTTATTACTCCATTAATCCTTATGTCATTTGTAAACCTCACTAATAAAAAAGCTACTTACTCAGTAAAATACTGGTAAAATGTACAGAAATTTTGTCGTATTTACAAGCCCTCTCTGCAGGACCAATAGGTGCTGAGTCAGTAGGCCAGGACTAGCAGACAGAGAAGTACAGGGAGAAAAGAAAACCTTTCTCCTTCCTTTTGTGTTTCCAGTAAGATATTGTGCTGTGTTCATAGGGAGTGGAGTTGTTTGGCCACAGATTACTCTGTCAGATGTTGGAGCATTAAAGGACATGGGGCCCATTGTGTTAAAGGGAGACTGAAAGCAAGGCACTCAGTACTTGTAATGCTGGGTGGTGCCAATGCCTGTCTGTGTCTCCAGGCAGTGCAGTGCTCAAAATCAGTGAGCTTGTGGGAGAGGTAAAGAGATGATGATGATGATGATGATGATGATGATGATGATGACGATGGTGATGATAAAATGGTGTCAAGGACGTTGTTCTGCAAATTTACAGTTCTGGATGACTCTGCTTGCAAGGTTGAATTATGGCATGCTTTAACCATTCTGTATAATGATGTAGGAGAATGTCTTTTTTAAATCGTTAGCTAGAAAGTTTTATTATGTTCTGTTACTTTGTGAACTCCTCTGTCACATGCCTAGCACCTGCTCACTGCAAGTCGCTCTTGTTTCCAGCACTTTGCAAAACCTATAGGGGTTTTGAAGGATGATAGAATTTCCTTTTTTCAGTTTTTTTTAGCTATGAAAGCTGCTTTAAACTACTGGCCTTATTTGATAAGAAGTCCTGCTGTCACATGTTTTTGGCTTTTCTAAATCAAATAGAACATGCAGAGATGAGCTGTACTTGGGGACTGAAAGAACAAACAGTTCTTCTTGTGAACTGAAATGTCTGTTATGAAAATATGAGCATCTTCAAGACACAATAAAGTGCTAGCAGTAGTGGAGCATTAAAATGGATGTGAGTTTATATAACTGTTTGTCTTTTTCTATTCTGTCTCTTTGAAGGTAGATAGGAAAGTAAGCACATGAAAGTGGGCTAAATTAATGAAAACCATGTGGAGTAGAATATCTGCATTTCTACTCACGTGTCATTGGGATGGAAAGCTTTATTTAAGTACACCTTTGTCTCTTACCTAGACAAGTAGGATAAGTCTAATGAGTGTGAGCAGACATTGCTTGTATCTGTATAAACCCTATCAGTGCCTTTTGTCAGGCAGAAAAATAATGATAAAAAGGAAAGAAGATTAGCCTTTGACAGTGACAATTCTCTATAAAAGACTTAATAGTCATTGATGGTGTTTAATGTGTAACATACTGGATAACATTTACCTTTGTGATGAAACTTCATAGGGAAACAAAAGCATTGGCTTAGCGGGTTTTAGCAGTAGTTGGACATTATGTGCTACAGAAATCCCAGCAGAGCCTGCTGTTCGAAGAGTTCATTGTTATTCAGTTTGTTAACATGACAATGATCAAAGATATGCAGGCTAAACCACTCATTTATTCTAATTAAAATAACTGTTTCAGTCTGTTATAGGTTTTATCCTTATAGTGTGTATATCTAGCAAAAGAGTAATTGGTAACCTTAAAGTGTTACAGCAAATGGCACAGTGCATTCTGTCTCCAGAGGCACTGTGATTTGATGCAGAAGGACCAGCATTTTAAGACCAGTCCATTTTTTGCTTCTCACTTGTAATAAAAATGGTAGTCATTTACTGAGGAGTGGGCTTCTGTCAGCCATCCAGGTAGCTTTATTTGGTATTACAGTTGAAAATATGACAATAAGAAAAGGCACTAAGCAGACTGACGTATACCTATATATATAAAATCATGCAAAGGCTGGCTTTATGTGATAGTCCTTTTTGATTTATTCAAATCACAAACAACTCTGTGGTAGTTGGAGAAGTTGGTTTGTAGGTGGACTTACTGAATGCCTTCTTTGCTTCGGTCTTTGCTCCCTAAGACTGGCTTTCAGGAGTCCTAGATCCTGGAGGCAAGAGAGAAAGTCTGGAGAAAGACAGACTTTCTTATGATTGAGGAGGATTGGGTTAGAGATCACTAAGGTAAACTTGACACCCACATATCCATGGGCCCTGATGAGATCCACCCATGAGTGCTCAGGGAGATGGCAGAGGTTATTGCTAAACTACTCTCAAACATCTTTGAAAGGAAGGCCCGTGGTGTCCTGGGATGCATTAGGAAGTCTGGCCAGCACATCAGGGGAGATGATCCTGTCCCTCTGACCAGCCCTGGTGAGGCCACATCTGGAGTACTGTGTCAAGTTCTGGAATACCCAGTTCAAAAAAGACAAGGAACTACTAGAGCAAGACCAGAGGAGGGCTAAGAAGAGTAAGGGGACTGGGGCATCTCTCTATTTAGATAAGACCGAGAGAGCTGGGACCATTTATGCTGGACAAAACAAGACTTAGATGTATTGATTATGATCTCATCAATACATACAAATATTTTAAGGGAATGGGGCTAGACTCCTCTCAATTCTTCCCAGCAACAGAATGAGCACAAACTTAAACACAGGAAGCTCCATTCAAATATAAGGAAAATTTTCTTTAATGTGAGGGCGACAGAGCAGTGGAACAGCCTGCCCTGTGATGTTGTGGAGTCTCCTTCCTGTAGATATTCACAATCCTCTTGGACATAATCCTCTGCAGCTTTGAGGAGATTGGACTAGTTATCCAATCCATCTTGGATCTCCAAATGTCCTTTCCAAGCCAAACTATACTGAAATTCTGTGATTCTGCATGTTGATTCTTGATACATTATATTTGCTGTGTGTCATATCCTGCAAATTAGTTGTATTTAATTTAAATTATCTGACCTATTAGAATTGCAAAGTAATTGTCTTCCTTACAGTGAGAGGTGCTGGCACTGAACTGATCAGCTTGCTCAGCAATTTGAACATCATCAAAATATTCAACCAATTGCTTCAAAATAAAGAACTGATGAATGTGCATATTCTTTTACATTTTATATCATGTTAAATTGCTTGCATCTCAGAACTGACCTCAGAAGCTGTAATTAGATTTGAGAATGATAAGTAGTATTATCTGCCTTCTTTAAGAACATAAATTAATTTGCATGATTAAAGTTTTGGGCTGGTAAATGTTCTGATCTTTACCTTTGGTTGGGCAGGACTACTATTTTATCTTCTGTATCCAAAGGACAGTTATTGCACTGTGAAATGGATGAGCTATGGTGGTGAGCCTTTCGCTGGAAAGTAGAAACTGAAACTACCACCACCATTGTGAGAGTTTTCTGGTTTTCTTGCTTTTCACTACACAGGAACCAGACCAAGCGTCCTCAGGGAGTCAACATAATTCTTTCCAGCTTGGAGTGAAAGCTGCACTATTATAGTGTTTATGATCAGATAATAGTGCTGGTTCACACCTGCGCCTGCATCTCACCCAGGTGAGTGCATGCATCACCAAGGAAGTGCAGCTGGGCATCAAACTCAGCTGGGAATTCATACTTTTATCTGCCATCTCCAATGCATGAAACCAAGCAGGAACACTCATATACTCAGCTGTGGGGCAGCAATTACAAGCTGAGTAGCTACAAGCAGATTTCTGGCTGCTGCTGCCTGTAACCTGGGAAGCTGAGTCAATATCAAGACATTACATCTGTAGTCTGGAACTAACATGTTCAGTTGGTGAATTAGGGTGCAGACTTGAGACAAATATTAAGCCATGCCCTATTTCCTGTCCTTAGCTGCATCTGGGAACCAGACATGGATAATAGTCATATTCAGTGCAATAACAGTTCTGATAGCTGTTTAAAATAAAAGTGTCACAGTGTCTGAATTGGAAATATGAATTGATTTATTGATATTTGATAATGCACTTTTTTTCCTTTTTTTTTTAAACAAAGATTTGATAATTCTGTCTCCTTTCATCAGGAAGAAAATGCTGATTGATATGTTACTGTTCTGCTGAGATTGTATCTTTCCTCAAAATAAATTGTCTAAATACCTGTCTAATGTGTAATACTAAATATAAACTACATTCACATCTATAAATGCAAGGTCAAAGCAGCTGCTTGCAGTATTTGTAGTAACAAGATTTGTAGGAAAAAAAGTGTGTCTAACAATATTAACAGTGTAAATTTCCCTTTATTTCTGAAATCTCAATTATTTTTCATTTATCTCTTCCCTACTCTCTCAAGCACCACATGTTTTTATAATCACCTTATTTGAATACGTACTTTTCTTAATAGCAAAGTAAAATAATATTTGTATTACATATATGAAGTGACACTGAGAACTGACTAATTGTATAAAACTCAGATTTACTTCAATGGCAGAGATAAGCTAAGTTCCTTATTTTAGCTAATATTGTGAAACAAGAAAGATTTTCTTTATGACAGAGACTTTTGTTCCTCAAACATTATCTCTCTGTCTATATTCCTCCATAGAACAAACCTGTGAAATACAATTTATATTAAATTTCCTCCTGCAGTGGCTTACCTCTCTCGTGTAGTTTTGTCACAACAAGAGGTGGAAAAAAACCCCAACCAAATAAATGTTCAAAGACAAGAAAATCCTGAAGACCTGAAAATAAGTCAGAATAAAAACATAGAAGTGTGATTTATTTTTGCAGTGTACTGGCATGTAAATAGACAGTAAGAATGAATAATGGGAATAGGAACAATATATTAAGTAAGGGCAGGAATACTTTAAAGGCACTGTTTCTTTCTCTGAGAAGCAAGTCTTACTTTTCCCTGACTTTTTCATCTTTTCCCTTTCTTCTCACCCTCCTCCCCACAAGCTTTCCACCCCATCAGTTAGGCCAGCAGCTGAATCAGCTGTTGATTGAGAGAAACATTAAGTGAGAGATTAAAACTTAGCTTTGGGCAGGAGCTCAGTGGCTGGGCATTGAGAGATTAGTAGATAGAAATAGAAAAGCAATCTCTTAAAATGATAATGAGAGAGAGAGTGTTTATAAGTCATGAAATGATAATTGGTAGATGCTTATGGTTTTATGGCTCCTGAGAACAGTTTGGAACATATTATGCCAGATCACCTCAGAACTGTCCAGCCTGAGGTCTTGCTTTAGCAGTTTCTCTACATTATTTTGCACTATTACTCTTAAGATTAGCCACCCAGGTGTCAAAGAGAAAGGAATAGTCACAGAAAATTTCAGCTGTGTTTTTCTTATATCATTGACTTGCCACTACTTCACCCTATCTCCCTTAAGCATATGAAGAATTTAGGCTCATATTTTTATGTTCTAATTTATAAAAAGTGTGTGTGTGTCAATGCAAGTGAATTCTCAAAGGGTACAGTGTTCATATTGTGTATATTTAATTCTGGACTGGTTTAATCTTTGTTTTTTAGGTTAGATGCCTGTTATTGGTTAGAATGCACTGGAAAAATGTGTGTGGTAATAAGTGAAGTCGCCTCATAGAAGCAGATGCATAGAGTGAAACAGGTGGTGTTGAGGACTCTGTGACCTCACTGAACATGTTTTTGGGGGGTGTATATGTGTTCTTAAGAGTAGCTCTGGTTTGATCATGTGGACCGAGTACCCAATACTGGTGTCGTAATTTAACCCAAGAAAAACTCAGTTTGTGTGCTCTAGTAATTCTCTGTGCTGTGAGCCCAAGAGCAGTAAATGGGAAATTCAAGAGATTCCCTCAAAAATGCACTTTATATCAAAAGTAAAAAGCTAGTGTAGATTATCCTTACTTAAAATACCTAATTAAGACTACATGAATACATACGTAATAGTTAAATCTTGACTAATACTGAAAAACTACTTAATAAATAGACCTATTAAAACCAGTAATGAGACTGCTTCACAGTGAAGTGCTAGACAGTATGAGTAAGAACATTAAAATCTATCTTAAAGTAGTAAATTTTAAACAGTGTTCAGGATCCATAATTGATGGACTCATTTGCAGACCAGAATTAATATATGAGCTTTTGTCATACTAAAAAAAGAAAAAAATAAGAAAAAAATAAGCTGTTTCAATGTGTTCTTTATAGCTTTTATTCACACTGATTGCCCAGAATGCAATTGTTTACTTACCTATGGTTAATGCAAAGTTTAGAAAAAACAGGCATCCCAATATTAAACATTCATGGGAAAGGCTGGTTACTGACAGCCGTTAATATAGTGGTGATTAAAGAGCACTTTGAAGGTATGGTCTCCAAAGCAGAATGTTTAGGACATTTAAGCTTAAAGGAAATGGCCAGTGGCAATAAAAGATTTCTCTTATAGCAATATTTTTAAGTCACTAGTCAATGCCAAGAAAGGTTGAAAAGAATAATAATATATAATTTCTTTTTAAAAAGTAGCCCCCAAACTCAAGTGTTTAATTATTGATCTAAGGAATATTTTCCTTTCAAACTCATCCGGGGGCTAAGAGCCATTAGTTAAAGCATCTGACAGAAACTCTTCCTAAAGGATTAATGAAATGAACTCTTCAGCAGTTTGTGAAAAAGGAATTTTACACTAGTCGATTAAGGAAAACAGACATGTAAAGCATACTGAGGCACTTAGAAAAAATAATAATTACACTAAGGTTTCTTCCATTCCTCCTTTCCCTGTACACTGCTTCCAAGTGATAAGCGGTACATCAGTCTAATCAAATAGCAATAATTGTTGCATGTGAAAACAAAGTAATTTTCAGGCTAAGTTTGCTACCTTTATTCATACTTTGTTACTTCACCACCAAATGTATCTGTGTATTATACACATACACATACACATACATATTCATACACATACACATACACATACATATTCATACACATACACATATACATATACAACATACATGTATGTTGTGTAAAAACTAATTAATTTGTATTGTTTAGTAAGGTACTGCTCACTCTAAGGAAAAATATCATAATTATGGACCTGTTTGGTATTCCCTTTCTCTTTTTCTGACTGTTAAGATGGTCATGAATTATTTGTATAGAAATATTTCACAGTGTGTGTGTGGCATGTGTAAGATATTAAAGTTGTGTTATGGCTATTTCTGTTAGAAATCTCTACCTTTTTCCCCATTCTGTAAAGTCAGCATGGAAGTGTTAAAAAAATTAGATACCCTAAATGCTTTTTGAAAATGTATTCTTGTGCCCATCTGTATTCCTTGAAACCTAACACCTTTAAAATTTGAGTCCAGAGTGACTTTGCCAAGCCATTACTGGAAGAGAAAGGACTTGAACACAGATCCTAGCTTTATACCCCACCCTTTAGATCATTTCTTTACCCTTTCAGTATTTCTATGGTCACAATTCTTATAAATGTCAGTGGGAGCAAAATTACTAGTGTTGGAGTTACGAGCCAAGAGTGAGGAAAAGCTGACTTAGATAAATTTTATTTTGCACTCTTGCAAGCCAATTTTCAATAATCCACTTTATGGCACTCTACACCCTGTTGAATTGTGGGATAAAAAACTGCAACTGACATAATTCACCACATTGCATCTAAAGGCAGATTTGGAGAGAGGTGAAGTAGAAAGTCAAAATTAAATTGGTTTGGTTTATTTCAAGCCTCAGGAGCTCTAATGGCATATGCCATTTCACCTAAACAGGTATTTTTAGTGTTTCATATGGAATCAAAAAAGTGTGCATTGGAGTTCCTATCTATTGTAGAATTAAATAGACATTTTCACTTGGGTATACTCCAGGAGTGAAATTATGGCCCCATTCAATCTGATGGAGCTTTTTGCAATTGACTTCAAGAGGGACTAGGACTTCACCCCAGGAGTGTACTTTCAGGCTAGCTAACATCTTTTTTTAATGTACCCCCTACACAGCCTATTAAATATTCTTGTCATTACAGAATACAGAAGAGCCCATTTTCCAATTTGTCTCGCTCTGACGAGCACTGTTTCATAGAGCTCCTCTCAACCCCTGTTGTTTCCTACTTACTAGTTAGAGCATGAAAAAGCCAGTGGGTCAGAGGTTGCTTTCTCAGTCATCACGTATACCTTCTAGCAGCTAACGGAGCATGAAGGCTTCCTAACGGGCAACCTGAATTTAGTTACAGGCTTTTGACATACCTGGTCCATCTTTTATTTGAAGATTTTTATTATAGGCATGGTTTAGTAAAAAAAAAACCCATGATTTGAAACAGCTGGCCTATGGAAGTCCTGGGGAGAGAAGGCACTGTGGGAAAGGACAGGAAAAAAGGGTTCTGAGCATCTCTTATGCAACCACAAGGAAGAAAAATTATCCTGTGTTTTAATTACTACATCTTTTGTCAGTCCTTACACAAAAGCTGCTTTAAATTTGTAGTGCATTTCAATATCCCTGAAAACAGATTACCTTGGTACATGCATAGAAGCACCCCAGAGTCTGTGTGTGCTGCCATCTCTTCAACAGTGCTGTTCCTCAACACTGCCTACAGCTAACTGGAAGACAGAACTGAAAGGAAAACACATAAAACTGGTTATTTTCATCCAACAGTGTTTAAGGGATACAGGAGGGCTGGACTTCATTACAATTAAATTTGAGAGGATAAAATATGACAACTGAAAAAAAAATTGAAGCTGAATGCAAATTTTTTGTGTGAAGGATCTAATCTGCCAAGAGCTCAGAGAGATTTTCTTTGAATTTAATGCGAAAACTTAGGAGCCTCCCCTGATGCAGTTGGTTTAGCAAATATTTATCTTCTGCCTAGATATTTATATTAAAGAAATGTTCTCAAATTTCTTTGTGTAAATAGAATGAAAATCAAAATCTAAATGATAAATTCAGGGGTGCCCAAAATCTGAATTAACTATCTGCTTACTTAATTGTAACCAAGAAACTATATGATCCCCTGTTCATGTAATATTCTGATCAAAATACAAAATACATCAAGAAACATATTAAAAAAACCTCAAAACAGCCTAACAGATGCAGTCTCATGAAGACAAAATTATTTGCTTGATTTTCATGTGGACATTCAGATATAGAATCCCATGTGATCAAATACCAGAAATTAGATTAAGTTCTATAGGTTACATTAAACACACTTTTCCTCAAAATCACTCACATTTTTCTCTAATACAACTGTGTGCAGGCCTGCACTCTATTTTACTGCTTGTGTAGATAAAAAGCTCTGCTTAGTACTTATCTTCAAAGCATTTTACAAACAAAGCATACTCCTAACTGTATTCAAGTATGCAATAATTTTTTGAACCTGAAGTGATTCTTGCTTAATTTAGGAAGGTTAAGGGACTTTTTATGTATAATAGAGATGGGTAATATAAAGCACTACCATGGACCTGATCCAACAAGAGGATATGTATGACCTGCATATCTAATGCACTCGACAGTTTTTAAGCTTACTCAAACATACTGTATTGTTGCTATGGTTACTCTATATTACACTCTCACACATGGCCTATATATATATATATATATACACATATATATATGTATATAAAGATAAAGGCCATATATCCTTACATCATAGAATTTCACAGAGTTTATCTTTTGGGATGCTCTAATTCACTAATTGAAAGCTTTTAATGTATATGTACAGTAGTCATGAAGAAAATAAAAACATTTGCTTTCCTTCATTTGTATTCAAGAAATATCAGAAACCTCAAATGCTATTGCCAATTCTGTGTGCCTACATAAATATACATAATGAATATATATTTCTTTTTAAACGCTTGAGTAAAGGAAAAAGAAAGAAAGAAAAAAAAAAAGGATTGTAGAAGAAAAATGTTTATGTGCCTCTTTTACATCCAGGTTGAAAGACTGGTTCACTCAATGAAATATCATTATAAAAATGTGTTATCTCATTCTTGTTCAGTTTTGTTCCCAAAAAGAATTACCAGAAAAGTGGGTTACTGAACTGGGTGTGTGATTTGGCATGTTTATTTGTCATTTTTAATATCTATTTTATTTCTAGACTCCTATCTAGTAGACTTGCTGTTACACTTAATTTTATAATGCAAATCAACCATGTTTATGTTTTTCCTCTAAAAACTAAAATAAGAAAAGCTTTCAGGATGTCTGGGAACAAGACCCTAATAAGATTCAGTCTGAGCACTTTTCAAGAACATCATTTTAGCAACTTCAATCCCTTTTGTTTTCATTATTTATCACATTTTAGATAAATGCAAAGGGTGAGATAAATTAAAGATAACATCACAGTTATTCATAATCCAAAGGACAGCAGTTGGATACTTGAACTGAAATACTTTACCAGCAGTGATAACAGGTCAGGCTTTGGCTGGATTGTTTAGTGTCTATGTAGTTAATTAACTGTTTTAATCATAATTTAAAAGACACAAGACTAATTCAGTTGCTGTTGTTGAAGTGAAAGAAAACTGGCTGTGTTAAATATATGAATGGGTGATTATCTCACAGTGCCGAAAGTCACATAGGACCAGAAAGGCGCAGGACAATACTTGTAAGCAATGCAAAGCTATCCTTTTGCACTAAGAGCTAAAGAAGGGATTTGTTTCTCTAGTAGGTGGTCATCCATCACCTTTTATAGATAATCTTTTGTATGTATCCACATTTTCAAGGTTTAATGTGAGTGTGCACAATTGGGTAGGAAACAGAATATAATTAGACTGTTCTTTGGATACGCAAATTGTAATCATAGATTTAAAAGGACTCTGAATCATTTCCAACTTGCACTTACCTTTCAGTGCTACAGAAATACATTTGCAATCAGACCTTAGGCAGGTCTTAGCTGCACGACCTTCTGTAGTAGTTATTGGTTTAAATAAAATAAAATTATTTTCAGTACAATGTACAGAGCTAGTTTTTTGCACTTTTGGGTTTACCACTACATTTACCGTGAAGTTTCCAGTATGGCTAACTGGTACAAGCATTAATTAATAGGATAAAAACAGCAAAGGAATCAGTTTAAAAACCAGCAGTCTCACAGGGATTTGGATATCATCCTACATAAAAATATCTTCAGTGTATATTCTTGAGAGATTTCTGTTGGTGGATAAAACTGCAGCCAATCAATTTCTCATTCTCAAAACATTTCTCATACACCTTGAGTGCGCAAAAGGGAAAAGAAGTATTTTCCATCCATCCCTATCTCTCTTCGAAGCTAGATTACCTCTGTTGTCTCTTAAAAAGCTCTGTAATCATTACAATGAAGAAATGGCAAGTAATGAAGCATATGAACCATGAAGAGTAGGATACTCAGCCTTTCTGGGGAGAAGTTCAATTCCCAGTTTGAAAAATTAGAATATGCTTGGAGGCCTAGAAATATTTTTAGTAGGTTGTGGAACAGTAACTGCAAAAGAATAATTGAATATTCTTATAAAGACTGTAGCCACTTTCTCCTTAGTGAGAATGGTTCATCTACCTTTTTCCCTGTATTTCATTGCCATCTGTCTCTCCAATATGAACATTTAAAGAATGAAAAGGAATCAGGGTAACTAGATTTTGGGTCATGCCAAATGAGGTATTTTTTCCCATCTTTATTATTGGAAAAGAAATCGTCTTGTTTCTGCAGGGTAAAAATGACTGTACTAACAAATGAAAAGATAAGAATCATTATTACTTAAAAAGTAAATTTTTGTAGTATCTTTGTTGCAAGTTGAAATATAAAGAAATCACTGTTTTAAGGATAAGGTGATAGCCTCATACATATGGCATTCAAAATAGGCTTATAATTTTTATTCTTTTAACAGTGTTTCTGGAAAATATTTAGCATTGCATATGGACTAATTTGTAGGAGTTCTGTTCATAGATTAGACATAGATTAGACATAGATAGACTGTTCAAGTCTGCATCCAAAAATCTAGCTCAGTTTCTCCTTTTGAATCTAGGATTCAAGAGAGAAATCATTTAACAAGTATTTTTTTGCCATATCCAGGTATATATGAATATGTTAAGGAAGAGTGACTAATATTTGCTGTTCTAACATTGGAAGTAGTTTCAATTGTACAAATATGTTTTATATGTTGACCTAATCCACCCCAAATATCATGTGTTACTCTGTATGTCATTTAAGCATCTTTTAGGATCTAAGTATTGGCATTTATTTTTCATAAACCTCCCATCACCTACTCCCCTAAGACTAAGTCTCATCAACCCCATGCTAAGGTTAGATGCCTTTATACCTCTGAGCGACTATGCCTATGTCTCTGGCCATGTATGGTACAGGGTGAAGGGAGGGTTTTATGTCACCAATTTTACTTCATGGTGAGCATCCACCATTTCTGACCACATTGTTTCCTATAAGACAGCTGTGGCAAAGTCTAAAAGCACCTCCATAATGCTTAGGAGTTACTGTACAGCCTGAGCTCTTCTGTGCTTGGCTGTGGTTGTCCTTGGTCAGCACAACTACAGAAACATGCTAACATGCTCAGGATTTTAAGGAACTTGGGCTATGGGCATCTGATCACACCCTTGAGCGTTTCTGGTGTATGTAGTGGGGACTTTTAGTCCTAGAAGTTGGCATGTATGCTTATCAATCTATCGCCAAGCACCATATGCCTTTGTTCCCCTTCCACAATGCTGCATAATGAAGAAAGGGAAGGTAATCAATACTTAGAATTGCAACAAAAATCACACATGGGCCCTTCATACTATGTTCACCTAAAACTGTGGGTAAAACACTTTCTGGCTTATTTGCTTTGTCTAAAAAGTGGTTTAGTTCAGGCTGAGCATCTGCAGTAGACAAGGACAAAACAGTGAGAGGAAGCAAAAGTGATAACCAAGGACATTCTGTCTATTATTATATTATACTGAACTGTCAGGAAAAATTAAATCAAAAGGTTGTCTGATCTCAGAGGAGAATTACAGAGAACTTTTGCTAACATATATGCTATTTTGCCTTACTTTTACTTTAATCAACTCTTTTTCTGTGCTCTCAATTTTTATTGTTATTCAGGACTGACAAATGGTCAAATGTGACAGATACAGTTTCAAACATTGAAAGGCAGGCTAAAATCTTTTCAGAATGTTATTAGGCATCGTATTTTGTTCAACATTGGTTTAACTGCCTCATGAAGTTCAACAAGGGCAAATACAAGGTACCACATGTGAGTCAGGGCAATCCCAAGCACAAATACAGGCTGGGCAGAGAAGGGATTGAGATCAGTCCTGAGAAGACTTGGGGATGTTGGAGGATGAAAATCTTGACACCACCTCTCAGTGCAAGCTTGAAGCCCATAAAGCCAACCATATTAAATCAAAAGAAGTGTGGCCGGCCTGTCAAAGGAGGTGATTCTGCCCCTCTAATCCATACATGTGGAGTGTTGTTTCCAGTTCTGGGATCCTGAGCATTTAAAGGACCTTGATTTCTTGGAGTGAGTCCAGAGGATTGTCAAAAAGAGGATCAGAGGGCTAAAACACCTTTCCTGTGAAGATAGGCTGAGAGAGTTGATGTAGTTCATCCTGGAGAATAGACCACCCCAGGGAGATCTTATTTCAGCCTTCTAGTACCTAACAGGGGCCTACAAGAAAGCTGGAGAGGGACCTTTGACAAGCGCATATAGTGATAGGACAAGGGGCAAGGTCTTTTAACTGAAAATTATTAGACTTAGATTATCTTTAAGAAAGAAATTCTTTACTGTGAAGGCGATGAGACGCTGGAACAGGTTGCACAGCAAAGCTGTGGATGTTCCATTCCTGGAAGTGCTCAAGACCAGGTTGGATGAGGCATTGAGCAGCCTGTTGCAGTGGAGGGTGTCCCTACCCAAGGCAGGGGAGACTGGAACAAGATGACCGTTAAGGTCCCCTCCAATCCAAACCATTCCATGGTTCTGTGATCATTCTGTGCTATAACAACTGAACTATTGTAACTGTGCAAATATTAGTGAGGGCATGTTCCAACACAAAATGCTAGTGTGAGTTTTTAAATGCTGCATTAATCCAACAAAAAAATAGAAAATGTGCCTTGGTTAGTGTTAGGCATTCAGATAGTCTGTCAATAAAATATACCTAATAGATATAACTAAGTGCTATCAGTTGTTGCTGTAGAACTTCAGAAAGTCAAAATCTGATGAAGAGTAAATACTTATCTAGAGAGTGATATACAGTGAAGCTTTTTGAGGTTGAGTAGTGTCAGCAAAGGTGCCCTCTTTGAAGTCAGGAAATTTTGAATGGCTGTTTCAGGATGGAAGAGATGGCATTTAAAATGCACATGGCTGCTGAGTTTTATACTACCCTTCTGTGTCTTAAATAACATTGCTGTATCTTCCAACTGGTACCATCCTCATTCTGTATTCTCAGTTACGTTGCAGAATTATTATGTACTTTGCTGATGTCCGATTGCAAACAACCATTGCTAATCGGCTTACTCGAGTTTCCATATATAACTTTTAAAGAGCTTATGAAGGTAACCCATTGAGATTGAGGAAGCATAAGGCCTGTTGTTTTCAGGTGCCTGACAGGGAGATGGAAATGAACCCATCTTCCCATACAGTGCAGCAAAAGTAGATCAGCTTTCTATCAGTAATTCTCATTTATCTTTAGTGTGTCACATTCAGCACTTTATCATCAAACTCACTGTCTTATCACTGCATAGCATTGTAACCGGGATAACCCAAAAACTGAGTTGCAAGAGGTTCAGAGGTTTAATATTTGGTTCAATATGTAGCAGTATGTTTTTTCCTGTAGTGATTTAAGGTTGCCCTTTATGCAGCTTAAAAAAGACTATTGGTGTAGTAATAAGTATTTAGGAAACAAACTTGACATTAAAAAGATTATCAGTGTTTCTTCTAGAAACATAGTGTAGAAATACTGAAGGTAAGAGAGGAGAAAACAATAACTTTTTCTGAAAATCAGTTTCCACAATGATTATGCAAATAGTGCAAAAGAAATAGTGATTATATTTCAAATATTTCAGTAAACATGTTTGATATTTTTCATGCAGTATAAACTATTTTGGATCACAGTGCAATAAGACAGCACTGAGATGATACCTGACTTTACTACACAAAACATGCAACATTCTTTTTTGGGGTTATTATTGAGAAAAGACTGAAAATATTTGTAAATTTAACAAAAAGGTAAGCTAAAATAATATATTTAAATGAGACTTGGTGCAGTTTAAAACAGATACGCTTTTCTGAAAACAGACAAATTTCTTAGTGTCTTTTCATATTCCAAATGGTGCATTTTGTCTGCAAAGGGGTAGAATTTAAGAATCTAGTATATTTACTGCATTAATTTTAATTTCCTCAGTGGCAAGATATTTTCTCAGAAAAATAATTTATATATGTAAATATAAAATTATATTCAGGACTTAATATGACATTGCTGGGCTTTGATCATGTAAATACGTGTAATTGTATAGATGTCTGTCTACAGTATAATTAAGAAGAAGTACTCATTCTTAAAAATTTTAAACTGGAGTATTTGGGGATTAAAAAAGGCTGTTTTGTACAACTTTAAAGTTTTTCAGCCCAATTTGGAAATATAAGCTTTCCTCCCCCCTGCCTCCACACACAGTTGTTTGGTGACACTAATATATTACCACATTGACTCTTTGTATTGTTTCTGTGTTTCTGGCTCGTATATATGTAGTCAAGTTAACTGAAGTGCCAGCCATGTCAGCACAAAGCTCAGAGAAAACTCATTTACCTTCTTCTTTTGAGCGTCCTTCCTCTGTCTAACCAATTAACACCAGAGTAATACATAATTTTTCCTCCTACCCATGAGGCATACAAATGCATCAGAGTGGGTTACTCCTGTCTTTCCTGTCGTCTCAAGTTTGAAGTGTAGACAGTGACATTCAGGTGTTCTGAAATGATGCCAGAAATTTTGGTTGGAAAGGCCAAATGAGCTGAATTTGTGCTATGTTGAGAAAGTACTTGTTAAAAAGAGGTAAGAGGAAGGAGTAATCTCCTTTCTAGCACACACATATGTGGTAAAATGTCCACTGAATGTGTCCATCTGTCTATTCACCTTGTAGTACTGATTGGTGTAAATTTTCCAAGTTTAACATCTTTGCTGCAGCAACTGTAACAGTACCTGTATCATCCATTATGTGTCAACATGTGACGTGCCAACAAGTGAAATGTGTCTTTTGCTGTGTTAAAAGGAAAGGAAATTGGTTTTGCTTTACATAAGGAAGTACTTTATACTAAAAAAGTTATACTTTCTGAAGAAAACTTAAGGAAACATAGATAGCACGATTGAAGTTTTAATTTCTGAGTATCTCCAGCTCATCTGTGAATTTTGATTGAGCCTAAGGAGACAATAAAACATGGCTTCATGAAAGTAATGTTTGATGTCCGATTGTTTCTAGAGATATAATGAAAAGAAGATTATTTTTTCTCTGTGGATTTGTTTTTTGTTGTGTAAATAATTGCCTTCCTCTTTATCTGATCAAATCCAATTACCTCAGATCTCCCAATGCCCAAGAGCTTTTTGCTCTTTGTTTTTAAATATTTCTCTGTATTAAAACATTTTAACTCTTGGGTAAATGTCTCCTGTCTGCTCTACTTTTAACAAATCTTGAAGTTCTGCTGCTGAATTAAAACCCTTAATACAAACATTTTGAGTCTAAATGTGCTTTATTTCTAGTAGCTAAAGAATCAGTAGGTAAGAGATTTCAGCTCCCCTTTTTCTCTCTCATGGTATTATCTCCCCTAATGTAACAAGGCTTGTAGCCCCCACTGACAAGCCATACCAATAAAGGGAAGAGAAGCAGACATCCAAATTTAATTTTCAAGAGTCACTGCAATTTATTTTTTAATGTTGTATTTTTAAAGCACTAACTGAAAAGTTTCTGATTTTGAACTTTTTTTTTTTCTCCTCTTTTTCCCCTGTACTAAAAAGAGCTCATCAGCTATCAGCTGTATCCTGCTGATGATGCCTTGAACTGTGGGCAGGACCCCAGCAAAGCCCTGTAGCTGTATGAGATGGTGACTGCTGTGGGAGCATCTAAGAAATAACGTCTCACATTAAACACATTAGGCTTGGCAGGTTCTGGAACTATTTAAGCTGAAATTTTCCATTCTGGCTAGTTGTGTCAGGACCATGATTTGAGAAAAGTCCGCCAAAATGGTTCAGCTGTTTACAGCAGCTAGGCTGCAGAAAGATGTGTTGCTTTTCAAAGCTAAATTGTAAGTGACCTTGAAACTTGGCAGAGGAGTGGCATTTGTGTCATGAATGTTTCTTTTGCTGTCCTGTGACAATCCAAGCAAATTTAGCCAAGTTGAAAAAGCACATATGTTCAGTAGATACTTACCAGAAGTTCACTACTGTTACCTATAAAAAAAGTCACTGAGCATATTTTCATCACTTACAGTTCCTATTGCTGTCCAGAGGATGAGATGTTCTGCTTAAATACATCAAAAAATGCTTCATTCAGGTCAGAGCTGCACAGGTGAAACTAATCACACCTGCTGTGATCTGCTTTGAGCAGACTGGCTAGGAACTCAAATGGGAGCAAGGGAATTTATCTTTCACCTGCTTTGTCCCTGTCCCAGTCTGTTTTCTCCTCTCCCTCCACAACACAGTTGAGAAAGCAGGCAGGCTCAGGTACACAGCATTTAAGCAGCCAGCTGCATTTGTAATAGGAGTTTGGGGAAGGTTTCCCTGGATAAGGAGCAATTGAGAGAGAAGCTGGGGAGAGGGACCAAGTGAACTGAATTAAATTGAATGAGGAATTATGGGACTCAGAAGTACACAGTTGCAGAGTAGGTGGAAAGAAAGGAGGATATTAAAAAAGAGAATTTTACTTTAAATAACGTGTAACAGTGATATCTGACATAAGAAGCTGCAACCCCATGGCGTTTTTCTCCAGAAACTGGTTGCTTTTGGTACAATGTTTCCTCTAAATCTCTCCTGCTGTTGCTGTAATGTTAAACTATATAGCTAGAATTTTCCATTTCCCTTAAGCAGGGTATTGGTTTCTTTGAAGAAATGGTGCATTTCAATCCCTTTCAGTCTGTTAGTATCTGAGGAGTTATTAATTTGGTTTACTTTTTCTTTGCCTTTCGAAATCTGACATGGATTTGTCCCACATGTCCCAGAGGCTTCTGTGCGCAATTAGCCATTGGATTCACTGAGTAATTACTTCATTTTTCATGTAAAATGTGCTTGATTTATTGTATACTTGGGAGTGGAAGGCAGAGATAGGTCAACAATAGTTAGAGGAGATTAGCAGGGAGATTCTCTGCTGCTGTGGTAGCAGTCAATCCCTAGGGAAGCTGGCTGTGCGGAAGCAGTGCCACTCAAGCCTTGGCAGTGGTGCACCATTTGACTTTGCCACTCCTCGGTGGAATTAATATGAGTGACTGCCAGGCAGATTTAATCCCTACCTAGCTACAGATGCCAGCAGACTGTGGAAATGGTGGAAGTGTTTAAAGAATGTGCTTGCAAAAAAAGCAGATACCTTTTTCTCAATGGGATATGTGATCTGTCTTAGAAGCTATCTGCCCGGCACAGTAGTTTCAGTGTACTGGGGGGAAAATGTAGACTGCCATATCTTTTCAGACAAGTGTTATTTGTACTCACTGTTGTGAGTTAATGGATTTTTAAATAGTGGTCTCAAAATAGTTATGCTGTAAAAATTATATGGAATAATGTGTCTTTTTTTCCCCCTGAAAAACAAAAAGCATTGAGGGGCCTCTTTAAGAAGAAACATGAGCTGCTGAAAAAATATATATATACAGTAGATTCTGATAAATAATACAATGAAAATAACTATGTAAAGTACACTCAAAAAAATTCAGTTGTAATGGAACTCACCATATTTATTGTATTTTTATATCAAATGTATCAGTGTTGGTAATGATTATTCCTTTATTTTTGTCATTAGATGTTTTATTTTTAAATCTTCCTAAGAAGAAGAGAATTATAAGGAAAATGGAATGACACTTTTGAATATGAAGTTATTTAACCACAGGCACAATTTACCAATAAGCAATAACAACCACCCCTTGTGAAATGTTTTTGGAATTCATTTTATTTAAAATAGTGAGGAATTTTATACACTGAAATATGAAAAAAAGAGATTGTTTGGTGAATTTCTAATGCTTTTGTATAGGAGATCAAATAGATCACTAAAATAGTATTGTTAAGCCTCAAAATAATATATGTTGGATGATGTTTCTCTGCTAAGCTTGTGCTGTCAAGTCTGTCTCTCAGTATTCTTTTTATGAGAAACTAGTCAGAAATATTAGGTTATGGTGGTAGATACTTATGAGCTTTCCAAAGATAATGAAGATAATTTGTGACAGGATTTTTTTGTTTGTTTGTTTGCCCTACTTTGGAACACATTTATTTTTTTTTTTACTTTTCTTCTACCAACTTAATAATTCTAATCAATGTCACAATATAAAAAGGTCATTGCACTGAGAAGGCTTTTTGCAATCACATGATATTTGTGATACACAGAAAGTTTAGTGTGTACATATAAACTCAATATTCCACAAAAGCTCCATTTAAGCATTAAGAAATTAGAAATATATATGTAGTGATTATAAAGATGCAGTAACCTGGTATGATTTTAAAACAGGGAACAGTTCAAGACTCTGTATTCCAGTATTTAACTAGCTTATACCCCAAGAAGGAAGGGAAACTTCCTGTCCTAAGGACCATCCCCACCTCCTCTCCCTGAGAAGCAACCAGTAATTACAGCATTTGTATAAGAGGATAACCAACTAAATCTCTCACCAACACCAACTTACAGTACTCTGGGAGTGATTACAAATGGTACAAGATTCATAGAATTACACAACAGATCTTTATATTTCCTGAAAGTTAGCCAGGTCTGTGAAAAAGTTTTGTCAGGAAGACTTTATTGAGGATTGGTGGGTGACTGTGCTGGCATGTATGTAGACCTGAAGCAGTCCTGTTTCAGACTGAATAAACCCAGTGCATATCTACAGTCAAATAAGTGAATCTGGCATTTTCAGTGCATAACTTTATTTTCTTGGGTTTGATTGTTTTTCTCTAGTAATATTTTACAGTACCTTTTTCATTTAAGGATTTTTTTGTAGTTGTCTGTGTTTATAAGTTTGTTTGTTTGTTTGGTTTTTTTCCCAACAAGTAACAAAGTTTAAACTCTCTTTTTTTTTTTTCTTTTCTTCTTCCTTCTTCCCTTCCTTCTTCCCTTTATTCTAACTTCAAACTTACAAAAGGAAAGGAAAAAAATAGACCTGTAAAACCAGATTCCATAAATTTCTGTGACATAAAACATTGAACGTGTAAGATTGTTAAGTACTGTCAGTGAAAGGCTATGAGTATAATTTCTGGTATGCTGATGGGGTTTGACTGTCTGATTTATGTGCAGAAAATCCAGACAAGTGATTAAAGTGCAAATGTACCCTTTTCTTCTAATCTTATAACTTTTCAAATTTTCCTGTGCAGTAGAACAGAAAGAAAAAAAAACCCTTATTCCTGTGTTAGTAGTGAAAAAAAAGCAAAAAGTTTTAAAACTCTGAATTGTGAATCATGTGTAGAACAACTTGCTTGGTTATTGTCATTGTAAGATTTGAAGAAAGTCCATCAGGGAAAAAAAAGTCCCTCAAAATAATTTTAAAATTCAACACTGTTCAATAGGTCTGACTATGTGGTATCAAAGTTACCAGTACCGTGACTTTCCCATCTGATTATAGTGGGCATAATCCATGGTGGCATCCAAGCAACATAATATCCTTTTTAAAATACCATTTTTTCCTCATGCTTTTGCTTTCATTTGCGAAATGTAAGGTATTGCTTGACTGATATGGGGGAAGATAGAAAGGAATAAAAATCAAAAAATTCAAATAATACTATGTATTTTTGGTCTAATCTTTCTGTCAGTTTTAAACCAGCTTTTCTGGAGGTGTTCTGTCTTCAGATCTTCAAACTAGGATGTCTTAAAATCGATGCAAATTTTTTGGCTGATATTCTGAATTTGCCCAGTATAGCCTGATACAGAAATCATTTAGATGCCTACATTCTCTGTTTTATATAAAATGACTGAATAGCTTACTAGCAGGCAATATAAAATCTTAATAGTAAATGTATATATCAGAGACAGTACTGGGTATTTGTAACTAATATACAGGTTTTGTATTAGGCCAATTTCGGACTATTGGTTTGTAAAGTTCCCTATTCAGTAATTGGTAAGATAAACTTAGCTTTACCAACTCAGTCTTTTCTTGTAACATTTTTCAGAAATAAGAAGTTAATTAAAAATATCCCATGTTAAAAAAACCCTCTTATCTACAAGGGAATTAAGAAACAGAAAAACAAAATCCAAATACACCCCCTCCCCCCCATTTCTTTACAGGTTAGTTGTCTTCCATATTTACTATTTCCTCAGTTATGTTGTTTGGTTTTTTTTTCCCCTTTACTTCACAGGAGATCAGTGCAGTTTAAGGGGAAAGTGAGATGCAGAGTATATCTGTTTCCTCTCCTTTATGATCTTTGGCCAGCTTTCTGATGCGTAATTGTTTATGCAGTATTAGTGCACATTGGAGAGGCACCAGAGGACACCCAATGGTATTGATTGAGAGGGTGTAGTCCTGTCAGAGGTCTGATTTTAATCACACTCTATTCCTTCATGATAAAACTAGTCAAGCTATATTATTGCTACAGCACTTGAAAATGAAATAGCTAGCCAAATATCTTATAATTCACCTTTTTCTATCACAAATACAATGTCTGCTGCAGAATAACTGAAGAGATGAATCTAAGGTTTTTCCTTTCCTTTGTATTTTCTCAGATTGCTTTCTCTCTAGCTGATGTTTGTTTCAATTATTATTATGCTCAAAATTTATGTTTCCACTTTTCTCAAACTATTTGTGATTCTCTTCAGCTGGAAAAGACTATGCTATGACCTTCCTTTTACACAAAATTTCAGGGGCTAAACTTTCAACAAGGAAGAGAGAGCAATATCCATTCAGTGTATTAGGAGCTTTAATTTTTTTTTGCTTTTTAATTTTTCAGTACAGGTTCCCAAATGTTAGAGTCTAGTGGTTTTAGACTTGGATTTTATTCAGTACATCTTGCTGCAGACATTCTGCTCAATGTGGGAAGATATTCAAATACTTATAGGACCCAAGAGTGAAAATATTATTGCCTGATGATTAGAGCATCTACCCAGGAGATAAATATACAGCTTTCTGTTTCTCTTTCCATTAATTTTTAATTGTTTATATGGAGTAAATTGACAGCACCTCCCAGAAATATTTTTAGCATATCCTTTTGTAAAGAACAAGCAAAAAGTGTCACATCTGTTCAGGCAAACAAGAATCTAAACCTGGGTTCTGTGTGATCTTTCAAGACTGAGCAGTTTATAACCCTTTTTCTCCTTTTGTAGATTTTGAAAATGCTGTGATTTATAACTTAATTTAATCTATTTTTCTTAAATGTTTCCAATATAAACAATTTTACACATTTTTAAGATTTTTTTAATCTAAAAATATTAAATGTATTGCATGTGTAACACCGACATACATGGTCATACATTGCCTAATTTATTTTTGTTTCTCTATTTTGTTTTCTACATATTCTGGCTTTTATAATCCTGTGTAAAATATCAGGATATATGCAATTACTAGGGTAACAAATGTTTCAAGGTAAAAAATTGGCCAGCTATTGTCAGCGATGATTACTCATTTTCAGCATCTATTTAGAAGATTAATCTGTGTAATACTTTTTGTATAGATCACTTTTGATTTGCTAAATATAGCTTTTTGTACTTTTTCTCTATCTGATGTCAAATTGATTAGACACTAATGCCCTTGCATGTCACTAGACTGTTTTCATCTGAGAATCAGAGGTGAGAGTCACTTTACAGCCCTCAGAGATTTTCAGCTGAAATGAGTTAACATCTGAAAACACTACTAAACTGTCCCTATTTTCTATCCACGCTGCTCAATCATAAGAACTATTAACCTTTGATTAACCTTTGTGTTAACTATATATTTTCAAATTCCTCATAAGCTCCCATGAGAACTGAAGGCTAAAATTCAGCCAATGTTCACAAAGTGTTTAATTTTCAGGCAAATAAACTAATTTTCATCAATCAGACCATAAACGTTAGAAAAAACCTAAGTTCTTGGGCCATAAACATTCAGAATAGCTGTGTGTAAAAATATAACTATTTAAGCCTGTGGATATTAAGTACATTCATTAAAATATGATTCAGCATTAGCTGAATGGTCTTACTTTACAAAGGAAAGTAAATTTAGGCTCTGAGCGAGCTTCTCAGCAGTGTAGACAAATTGAACTTTGCCTCCTCTGAGTAAAGTGACATATAAGTTATTTGGTCTTTACTGCAAGTGACATTGCAATAACATTTTGAAGGTGATGTTCTAGTCTGTCAGGATAAAGTGTACTTCAGTCAATGCATTTAACCAGTAATTTACATTCCTACATACATTCCTCATTTAGTATTTTATTACAAAGTCCTTCCTTCTTTATGCTTACCACTTACTTCATCCTTCCTTTTTTTAACAAGTTTCTTTTAGTTTTACTCTAGGGCTATTCTGATATACTTTGAAAGGCTTTGATCATTTTGTTCACCTCTCTTTTCTCTCCTCTATTTTTTTTTTTTCTTGTTGACTTGTCTCTCTAGCTATTCCATAAAAATTCCTAATATAATGCCTTATGCTTCATCTCTTCAAATTAATCTGTTCTGACACGTTCCTCTCCTAATCTCTTCTTAGCTCACTTGTTTGCTCAGTCTTTTTTGTCCTTTCCTTTAGCAGTGTCTCTGATTTTTTTGGTTTTGTTTTTTTTTTTTTT
>VYXD01012642.1:748585-765111 GCA_013397195.1 Hylia prasina
TTTTTTCTTTCTTTCTTTCTTTTTTTATCCTTGTGTGTCTCATCTGTGACTTCTCTGGAGATTTGTGGCTAATCTGCCCTTCAGAGCTGACCATTTGTGGAAAGAGATGATGAATGGGACAGAGGGCTGGCAAGGAAGTGCCAATTAGAGCACTTGCTGTTCTTGTGGAAACTACAGTGGGACAGCAAGGTAGTTAGAGCAGTAAGTGCAGTGGTGGTATATGAGAGAAACAGACTACATTTCTACTGTAATGCTGGGACCAATCTTGTAAAACAGTATATTCTTGACATGCTTGAATAACCAATCACCCAGAGTAAATAAGCACCAACAAGTAATGAAAATCAAAATAAAAACTATAATCTGTGTATGAGAAAAGGACATACTTGGTTCTAAAGGAAATTAATAACCATTGTACAACATTTTTGCTTATTAAAGTCTGAATCTCTTTCACAGGAAATTCTCTTTTTTCATTTTCCATTCCTTTTCATTTATTTGAATATAAAACAGTAATTTCTCTAACACAATGGTGATAAAATAATGAGAATATGAGGTTTTTAAAAACAATAACTTACTTTTGTCTGTCTCCCTTTTTATGACTCATATTTCTTGTTTATATTACTAAGTAGTGATGGATAAATAAATTTCTTACATTAACTTTTGACACGAAAACTTAAGCTACCAGTAATAAACATTTCATGTGGTGAGCTATATGAAAATACCTTCAGGAAAATTTGAAATTTGTTGTGGTCTTTTCAGCATGTGCTGTTTTCCAAGAAAACAGCCAAAGACTGTAATACAGATAGGTTTTTTCCTCCTTGTTTAGCATTTATTTACTGAAACCAGACATGTACAGAAAGATGTATGTGAAACTAGATGTGCAGGAGATTCTGACACACACAAAATCAAGGTATCAAGATACCAGATATAGTCTCTTGGCTTATCTTTAGTGATGACTGCATGCAAGTCTTATATCATCTTTTTTCCCTTCAATTTTATATATATATATATATCAGTAGGTGAGTTTGGTAGAAAAACTCTTCAGGTGGTTTATCTTGTGTCTAGAAGAACTGAGCTTATTTTTGCACAACTCTATGCCTAACTGATAACTCCTAACAGGAAATTGAACACAGACCTAAAGTTGCTGTATCCCAAGAATGCTGACAAGATGAACACAGACATCATTCCAGCTCAGAGGTCCATTACCCAGTTTGGGTAAGCAATGAATGTCCCAATCTCAATTGAGTATCTCAGAATTTTATTATGTTTCTAGTACTGATGGGCATTCTAACAGGGTTATTTAGCTTGCAACACCTGTCACACCCAGATTGTGATTAATTTTAATGAGATTTCAACTCTTTAGCTTGAATTTAATAATAATTACAGTTTTAAATAAAATATATGTATGCATGCTTAAAAAAAGGTAAATAGTTTTTATGTGATTATATAGAAATTATCAGAAAATGGTCATAAATTATTTTTCCATATAGGAAAAACACAAGACTTTTGAAGGTACCTGTATTTTGTATAACATTTAGCACACTGTCAATACTAAGTTAAATCCATTCATATATTTTCCACCAACTCAGAAGTGCTTCCTCTTATCTATTTCACAAAGCTCAAGAGTGTATTTTCAGATAACAGCTGAAATCCACAATAGATATCATATTTCATCTAACCACCATCACCTGGTTGACCTGTGATAGCTGTACTGTAATACAGCTGTAGTATGTTGTAATTTTCACAGGGGGGTTTTTTTGTTTGTTTGGGGGGTTTTTTTGTGTGTGTGGGGTTTTTTTTTTTACCAAGCCCTTTCAGATTATTTGCATTTGCAGTTACACCTNCATTGAATAGAAAGCCTTTTGTTGGAAGGTCCTTTAGAACCTTTAACCCCCTCTACTATTTAGGATCAAAATTACCAGTATGACTGGTAATTTTTTAAATGAATTTGCCAAACCCTATTACATTCTTAATCCTATTTACTCTGATTCATTGTATCTTAATTAATCTCATTAAATTTAGAACCTTAGGAGATTTAAATCTGCAAAATTATCTTCTGTGTTTTTGCTCTTTACCCAAAACAAGTAACAGGTGGAAAACCCAATTTGATGGTTTGTATGTTTGATTCCTGCATTCATACATGAATAATAAGCCATGAGTGGAAAATTTAGGCAAATTCACACAAGAAGGAAATTGCCCATCAAATGAGTATGTTCTGAAAGTTTCCTTAGAGAGTAGCTTTTGCATGTCTGATCTCTTTGACAGTTTCTGAGGTGTCTTTGAATTCCTGCTTCATTCCTTCTTTTTTTTAGGCTGGAATTAAGGGAAGAGGAAGGGAAAATAGGTTATCTAAGAAATTAGAAGAGAAATGTGTAAGAAATTGATTTCTGTTAGTTCTGCCACCTATACAGAAATGGCTATGTTCTTATCCTAAAACACCTTTACTTAGACTATGCTAAAAACTACCTTGGTACTTACAATATGTAACTAATGTTACATGCTTGTTTGCAAGTGCACCTAATACATAACCTAATCAATATTGTTCACTGTATCAGTGCTACACTTAGAAAGTGAACTGGTAGAGAGGGAGAGGTGTGGAGTTACAGAGACTGCATAGACACAAACAAGGTGATATTTCTTGAGCTGCTGCAAAGCTCTCCAATGACTCTCCTTCATATTGTTCACTATTGTATTTGTTTCACACTACTCAAATACCTTGTCAGTCATTAAAAACTGAGCTCAGTATGAAAATGGTGTGTTAGAAGTCATGAGCCTGACAGATCTAATACTTCTGTTCCAGTTCCAAAATGGGATTGTATAATTTCTAGGAATGAGTGACAGGAAACTTCTGTTTATAGCATGGTGCAGAAGCAGCAAACCTCATCATGGTCCATTTACTTTCCAATTGTTCAGGAAAATAAAAGCTGAAAAATGTGAAGGAAATGCTAAAGAAGCAATTTTTCACCCTGCTAATAATGTTCTACAACACACAATGCCAAATACTGCGTTTTATCTCTGTGAGTGTTACTCAAATTTAGACTTGTAAAGGGTGTGAGTGAGAAAGATTTAAACATAGGTCTTGGTTTAATTTAGAACTGATTGCTCATTAATCTTTGGAATAGTTATCCAAACTGTCTTCCAACTGCAGGGGAGGCAATTGGCTGCTATCATCAAACCCTGCTGTGCAGTATTCAGTTCTTCTCTGGCACAATATTTAGCCTTTTGTTCAATGTTTACATACAAAAAAATTATAGAGAAAATATTGCTTAATGAGCTAGTATAGCTCGATCAAAGGAGTTAGGCATTCAGTGTCTGCAAGTCGGTAGCCTGTGTGAACCCACTTGGATTATTAGATGTAAAGCATAATTATTTCACACTTTTGATTTGGTGAGGCAGAAACCTCTGACACCATGGAAACTGAAGGACTCCTTGAGCTGCTGATTCAGAACCAGGAATAAGATGTGCAAAGTCTATATTTAATTGTGAATTATTACTTTGTCCCTCTCTGAACCACAGTTTGATTTTTCTCTTCAGTGGAATAAAGGAGCAACACTTTGTAGCTATGGACTGAAAGATTCTCTGGGATGGTTAGGTCTTTTTTAGTTTTTGGCTCTTCCTGATGAGGAACTCTGATGTCTCCTTACCACTACGCATGATTGTGTAGTGGCAAGAGTGATTTCCAATCAGGACACATGCTGTATGTTTTCTTGAGCAGGAGTGAACCTTTCCTTTCCTTTTGGCTTATTTTAAAATAAGACAGGCTATTTGGAGGCCCATATCATTCTTTCTGTGTGGACTGAGATTCTTCTTTAGTTTGATTAACAAAGACTGAATATTTTTGAAGGTCACAGAAGTGTTAAGTGATGTAATATTGATCATATTAGAAACCAGACAATGAACTGTCCATCTGAGAGCAGAGAGACAACTGCTAATTGAGCAGTTCCACTGGTGACCTTGTTTAATATCACTCTTTTTAGAATAAAATGATCATGCTAGAGCCCAAGTTCATCAGCCTTTACTTTCTGGCTCAGCAGAGAAATAAAATACAACAGAAAAATAATAGCATATTGTGTTGAACAACTATTTTTAGATTGTATCTGTGGTTGAAAGAAGAGCTCTGCACATGTGCAAAAATATGAATATAAAACTGTTAGTGAACTATCAGTTGGGATGGTATTTATTTCTGAGAAATATATGCATTTACTAACGTATTATGATCAGAAAACAGCATACTAACAAAATCTAAATAAAGAATACGTATGAATTTCAGGACTGCTGGCCTCCAAGTAATGTCAAGGAGCCCAAGGACAAGGACTTTTCATGTTATGTAGTTTTTTATATCCCTGTTCTGGCAGCAAAGGACAAATTGAGTAATAGGAAACTCATGCCAGTCAAAAACATTTTATTTAGTGTAATCCCTTGTCAGGCTAATGTAAAAGCATATATCTTATTTTAATGGGACTGCCACTGATCTGTCAAATAAAAAAGAGTAAGTTGTGTAGCTTAAACATGTTGGTATTTCTGTCTTAAAAAGACACCCAAATGCAAACTATTGTTGCTGTCAACAGCCATCTCACCAAAATATCTGACAGTGGGCAGAGAAATTAAAACAGGTGGTCTGCAATCAAGTCAGAATTAAAAGTATTTTATCTCTTGTAAGTCCTATTACTGAAAAAAAAAAAAAGAATTAAAGGAAGGGATATTCTATAAAGATATAAACCAAAATTATCATAACATATACTTTCAACATATGTATGTAATTTTAATTATTATTATGTTATTAGGGATCTGTGAATTCTGTAAAGAGATATTATATTGCATTAATTATCTATCTGTCCTATTTGCAATATAAAAACACATTGTATTTTGAGACGTAAATAATACATTTGGGTTCCACTGGTGAAATATTTAATCAATTTTTTCTACCATTTCTGCAAATTCAAAATTTTCCCTCTGAAAAAAAGTCAAAGGTCATTTGCTGTTCCTTGGTGATAAAGAGTGATAGTAAAATTGTGGGTCTGTATGAAACATCCATTCTGCATTACAGTCATGCAAATATTTTTATATAATTATATATATTTATAGTATATAGTATAATATGTACTATATAGTATAGTACGTGCTATATAGTGTGTATACTATTGTATATATAGTCTGATATGGGATGAAACATATCTATTGTCCATAAAAAACTTGAAATTTCTGTAATGTTTATTTTAGTGAAAGCCAAAGTTTTCAGCTTCTGTCTGAAAACTCACTCCCATCATAACTGGAATTTTCTATAGGAAATACATGATCATGTTTAATCTGGTGAGGCAGTTTCATGTTGCAGTTTCTACCTTTACATTGCTGGCTCTGAAGGAAGGTGTTGAGTTTAGCAGGGAGAGGAAAATCTGTCTGCCTAGGCCTGTTTGATCAGATCAAGTGGCTCAAAAACTAACTGTTGAATGCTTTACAGATGCTAGAAATGGACAAGCTCTTATCTCATCTGTCTCACTTCAAATTGTCTTCTATTATTTTCAAGCCTATTATGCCCCTGCCATGTTTACCTTCTTATCATTTCATTCTGATAATCTGACCACCAAGCCCCAGTTCAGAAAGGAAAATACTGAGATATTTGGGTTTTTTCTAAAACTTGCCATCAGACCAGTTAGATTCTTTTCCCTTCCACTCTGTACTGTTCCCAAAACATTGCTATTTTATAGTTTTATCCATGGCTGTCAAAGTAAATGCATGAAGTGATGTTTGTGGGTGTTATAAAATGTATGAAAATATGCTAAGCCCTCATTTTAAAGTACTGTAACCCTAACACCCCAGAGCTGTAATGGGAATAGTGGGATAGCCTTTAGATTTCACATATTTGAGTGCTTCTCCTATACTGGGAACACTGGCAAGTGACACCCAGAGTCTTTCAGTCTGCAGGTGAGTCCACATGATCTGTGTTAAATATGAGAATCTTGTGCAAAGACTCATTTTAAATTAAATGTGAATTATTTTTAATTCTTATTCATGGTTTCAGTTGTTCCTAACTAGTAGTATGGAGTTCTATACTTTTTTTTTTTTTTAAGTTTTTAATCTTTTTACTGAACAGCCATAAAAAGGGGCTTCCTAGATGTGAGAAAAACAAAGTACATCTGTCAAAAGTCTTTTTGAATATAAAATTAGAACAATTAACATGGAAAAGGTAGTGGGTTAAAGGCTTCAATGTGGTAATTTAAGGATATAAAGCCTCCTTATGCTTATGGAAAGACAAAGTAATGACTTTAACGTGTTAAATAGTTAGTCATGTCTTTTAAAAATTTTAATGGGCTATTGCTTATCAGAAGTGATTTTTTGACTCCTATACTTTCTGCTATTTCATGTCCCAAGCACCCCTTAGAGTTAGTCTTATGAATCTTTCTCACTGTCAAAGACCACAATTTGACAAACTCATTTTTTACTTCAATTTATAATCAGATCTTCAAGTCATTGCTTGGCTTCTCTCTGCATCTTCATGTGACTGACTGAGCCAGTGATCCCTGCTCTTCTAATGTGTTGCTGCTTAGATGGAATATTTCATTGTTAATCCCACTTGATAGGATAACTCTCAGTGTTAACAAAGGCGGTGTTGAATGGAGATCAGTGTCAAGCATCATTTCAGAGTAATGATTACAGGGAAGACACTTCTACTACTCTCCTCTGCGGGTAGCATTTGTCTACAGCACTCAACATTTCACTATTTCTACAAAAAAAAAAAAATTATATATATATATAATATATAGAAGTAATTTTAATCTAAACTACAAATTTTATTCTAACTTGGATTAATACCCAAAAAATGACAAATATTTGGGTATAAGTGAATATGTAGAACTCATCACAATAAAGATATTCTTCAGGTATCACAAAAGACCTGGCACAGCAGTAATGCTATTATCTTCTCTTAGAAGGGTTAAGCCAAGGAACATTCCATAAAACATGAAATCAACAATAGTAATGTAGACTAATCTCAACTTGAATGTAGAATAATCTAAAGTACAAATGGCAAATGAAATATGGCCTCTGGTATTAACTAAATAGCACAGACAGTGTTTCTGTTTTCTCATTAATATCTTAAGCAATATAATTTGGAACAGCAGCTGAACCTACCACTTTGGGAATTATCAATAGTTTTAATCATAGCAGATAAATAGTCCCTCTGCTTTGCCTCAGGGTCCATTATTTTCCTAAGCAGTACAAAGCTGCTGATGTAAATGCCTCTGTTTCAGGTCTTCCTACTTAATTGTAACCACGACATGCCATATGTATTCTACAGTCTCCAGCTAGGTGTTATTAATACAGAAGCTCAACATTTATTATCCACTGAATTGCACTTCTTCAGGGAAATATAAATTAAATTGAATTATTATATACATCCTTAGGTTAGTAATAAATGAGAAAGAGAAATGTAATCTTTTTTGATACACTAATTCCTTGTAAAACAGGGGGATTCAAATCACATTAGGATGACATATAAAGAATTCTCATAATATTAAAAATATATTTTCTTAACCTTAGCAAGGATTGGTTAATTTATTTTAAAACCATCCTATTTTTCCATATATTACATTCGTCTCAGCAACAATAGCCCCATAGAATAGAAGATTAAAAAATTATAAATTATATAATCCACTAGATACGCCTGATTAAGCAAGAAACCACGAAAAATCAAAAAAACCCTCACCACCACCACCACAAAACCCCCAAATAAGAAAATAAATAACAGCCCAAAACAAACAAACAAGAAACCCCAACAAAATCCCATAACCAAGCAACAACAAAACCCACAAACAAACAAACAAACAAACTCCAACCCCCCAGAAAGGAACATTAGTGTCTATTACTTTAAGCTTACTTTAAGCATATTTTTATGGGTTGGGATTGGTGCTGTTGTATTGACACACAAAATGTGTTCACAACAGAATAGTTGTCTTGTGAGGTTAGATGTCTGTCTTCTCAGTATTGGAAAGTGATGTGTCTTTGCCTGAAACTTGAATTCTAGTGCCTCTACTTCATGTTAAGAAGGAGTCAAATGTATTGCTTCCTAACTGCATTTTTTTTTTTAGCATGAAGTACTGAAATATTTATTGCAAGCGTATCTTATGAGCCAATCAATTTGCACAGAACATTGGAGGACTTGCTTAGAGTAGGAATTTTCTCTGTACTGTGAATTCTGAGGAGTATGTACTCATACTAATCCAAAAGATGATTCTTCCACAATTTGTAGGATTATGACATGATTCAGAAGCAATCATTCAGCTATAGGGCTGGCTAGACGATAAATATACTTGTAGTGCTTACATTTATGAAGTGCTTATGAAGGTCTTTCCTCTAAAACCTTTACTCAAAATGAATTGAATTTGCTGCAAATGTATAGTGGCAAATGTACCCTGCGATAATGGAAACATTTCAATCAGTACATATATATATGTACATATATATGTATGTGTGTATATATGTAATGCATTGTTTGTATATATTTCACATGCATTCTATGTACATATGCCTACAGTCTCAAGTACTTTTATGTGATAGCTAGAGAGATAGACTGTTAAATAGATAAATAGCTAAATAGCTAGCTAGCTAGATTAAAAGTCATCATTATTCTTCTTGTGGGTTAACCCTGATAGCCAGGAATGGGAACCTCATGAGGTTCAGCAAGGCCAAGTGCATGTTCCTGAACCTGATATGGGGTAACCCCCAGTATGAACAGAGGCTGTGGGATGGAGAGACTGAGAACAGCCCTGATGAGAAGGACTCGGTGGAGGACTTGCTGGTGAATGAAAAGTATGAGCTGGAAATATGTGCGTTTGGCCGAGAAACCAAACAGATCCTGGGCTGAATAGGAAAAAACCAAAAATTATACAAGCAAGTGGTGAAATAAACCCATTTCAAATATTACATCTTAACATTTACTTTGATAGCTCAAGATGAACAATGTTTTGTGCAGTGTGGACAGGGCCCCAAAGACTACTCAGTGTGGAAGATGAATTCTTAATAGATAGTAGTTGCCAACCGGAACTCTTTTTTCCCTTATTTTTTCCACCACTTACTAAGAGATAGAATGCTGAAAGTCAAACAATTTTTCTACTAAGTCATATGGTCTGCTCATATCTGAACAGTTCACTTTGCAGTGTGGTATCTCAAACTCTTTAATAAAGTTAATAGCAATATATGCCTGAGGCAACATGCTCAGAAGCCTTCTACATAGACTTTAGAAGAGGGATTACCACCAAGTAGCAGTTCAGCAGTTCAAATTGTGGATTTCACATATGCTGGCAGCAAAGCTCTGCTGAGTGATCTAAACATAGGAGCAAGGTGCTGTAGAGCTGACATCACCAGGTCAGGGTGAGGTCTGTTTAAGTCAGGTTTGATGTATAGTTTTCAGGTCTTTTCAGGCGATATTGTCCCTTCTTGCCTTTGAGCCACTCCTGCAATTTTTTTCCCTTTACATTTTGAGCTGATTGTATTGCTTCAAAGACAAGAATTTAATTTGTGTTAACACAGAAAAAATGCCTTTGTTCAATATATCATCCACAACTTGGTATTTCTCATTGCAGTCAAGTGCTGTGTCCCTTCAGAGGCAGTGGTTCATAGTTCAGCCACTGTGATCCCAGTTCACATCCAAATTATTTCAGAACGTATCAGAATGTATCTGTTCTTGCATTTTTGCCCTCTGTGCAATGTCTGTTTTTAAAGACGCATCTCAGCCAGCAGTGTGGATGCACCCAAAGCATTTATATCCTTTTGTAAGAGTAAAACTAACAAATGATCACAATCCATCCCATATGAACAGAAACTTTTCTAATTTGAGTAAAAATCAAACCCACATTTTGTTTACAAATTAGTGCAGATACTGTTAACTAAAGTAGATATTATTGTTGTCTTGCAATGCTTCCTAAAGTTGTCATATTGTGTGATACACTTTTAGTTTAAGGATGGAAACTATGTTTGTTTTGTTCCCTTCCCATAGGTCTTTGTGCCTTGGATATGTCTTAGTTTTTACTTTTGTTTTTGTTTCCGGCTTTTACTTTGGTTTGGAGGTTTTTTGTTTGCTTCTTTTGTGAGTTTGTTTGTTTTGTTTGTTAGTTTGTTTTTTAACTGGGAGATTATTTTGTTAATGAGGGAGTAGATTAGACACATAAAAAACTTGATGTTGAATGTTGTTGTCATGTCAGGCTCTGTGAGAGTGCAAAGGTACAGAAGCACAGTGGGGCATCAGGTCCAGGAGGTGAAGGCTAATGGTTTGCATTAGCAGAGATTGAATGCCATACTCATATTTTTTTTCTTTTCCTATATTAGTCTTGAAAGACAGAACAGTGGACTCATATTTTGCTAGTGTGTTTTTGGTTTGTTTTTTTTTTCAAACTACAGAAATATCTAAATTGTAAAGTAATGCATTGAAACTTGTTGATAGAATCAAAACTATGTCATTCCATTAATAGAGGGCTCTTGGTTTGCATAAGGATATGCAGTAACAAAACCCACTTAGCCAATCATAACCAGTAGAGAAAGCATCCATATGACTACCAAATTCTTCAAATGGAATCTACAGTTTATTAAGTCCATGTAAGATTAGATACTTCTATTTTTTTATGGAGCTTTGAGATAAACTTTTTCTTTGGACTTTGTGGGAGGGGAGGTAAAAATCCTGACTTATACAATTTCAAGGACAAAGCAAAATATAGTCTTTTCATTTTCAGGATCTTTTTAAGTTAAAAAGGGTCACATCATTTGTATGCTGACATCTTTCCTATTGTTTTCATTAAAGAAAGAAGAGTGAGAGTCTGAGAAATCTTAAGCCGTGCCTGATAAGAAATTTTTAAAAGATGACCCCAACCTGTAGAGGATGATTTATGAAATCATGGTTTTCATTATTAGAGTTAGTGCTGACTGTCTTGTTTTTGATTGATACGCCTGGAGCTTATAGGCTTCATTTTTTTCTCTTAAGCAAAGAGCAAGGGCATTGGAATTTTACTGGAGAACAAAGTTATATAAAAGACCTCCAGGTACCAAAACAGGTATCACTGAAGATGAAAGGGCTACAGAGAAAAATTATTCATGCTTTTTAAGTTGCTATGTAACATAAATAAAGCTTAAGGTTTTAACAAAGCTTAAGGGACAACAATATTGAAAAAAGGAGAACAATTTGCTTGTTATACACAATCACTGATGTAAGGAATTCCATATAATTATATTGCCATCTTCATATCTGTCACTAAAATTAAAAAGACAATAAGAAGTCCCCTTAAAATTCCCTCCCTCCCTGAAAGAATTCCCAAATGTAAAAACTGCAAGAGAGTGTAGTATTTATATCTACTATACTGGCATATGTGTGGTGCCTAAATTGACAATACAGTGCATATCTCTTCTATTGAGGTTACAAAAAGATATGACTGCTATTGAAAACACTTAAGATGTCTAAACTGAGCTGACAGCAAAATATATGCTACATTAAGTTGTAGTTTATATTTCATGAACAGTTCACACATCCTGTTGTAAATGTCCAGGTAAATGACAGCGTAATTTGTTTCTCATTTTTAAAAGTCCAAATTCTCCAAATAATATTTCTCTTTCAAAAACAGATCAAAACAAAAAAAGTCATGAAATTTTGTCTTGGGTCAAATTCAAGCCAGAGAGGGAGAAGGTTACTTTGTTTGGAGAACCAAGGGGAAAAAATATATTAATGGATTTTTATGAAATGAATTTTTTTACTTAGAGTGAAGTATATCTATGGAAAGCAATGTAAGAACGTGTTCTACAGTAGTATTTCGTGTAGTTATTGTAATCTTGTTTCTGGGGTTTCTTGTGCAAGTTATAGAGGAACATAACACTCTAAGAGAAGAGTGATATTGCCACTCACTTGTCAGGGTCCAAAATCACAGAATCATAGGGTCACAGAATGGTTTGGACTAGAAGAGACCTTAGGGATCACCTAGTGCTAACCTCCCTGCCCTAGGCCCAGGCACCTTCTGCTAGACCAGGTTACTCCTAGACAGTTGTGGGTTTTTTTAATCTTGTGATACTTAGTTTTACATGTAATGATATATTATGGTACCTATTGCTAAACATCATGTAGCTGAGGAAAAGGTCTTTACATTGGTGTTTCCATTCTCATCTATCTGCGGTAAAAAAAATTCCATTTACTGCAGAAGCCACTGGAAATTACCAGAAAGCACAATGGAGGTTAGATGTAGAATGAAACTAGTACTACCACAGCCAGAACATGTTATCATGAATCAGTTTACCTGCATTTTCTTTGAGCTAAGAACAACCAGCTGATTAGAGATAGGTTGACTTGCCTGTGTCTGTAAAACCTCACTTGCTTGATCATATGACTGAGCCTTAAGGAAGCCTTATTGCACCAGTAAGAGTTAAAGTACATGTAACCACCTAAAAATAAAAGAAGGAGATGGGGGAGATGTGGAGAGATGAAAAATAGAAAAGGGGTTCTTCTGGTGAGAGGTTTACTTATACCATTTACTGCATATGTATGTGCATAATGTGCATAACAGCTTTTAGACACCAAAACATTAATAATTCTGTTATTAACGTGTATTGTGTAATATTATTTCATGGTGTAAGTCAAAACCTAATAAGCCACAATCTGAGGGACTGATTTTGGGGAAAACAATTTAGACATTAGTTTTCCTCTGCACTGCACACAAAGGTGCTTGCATTATAGATAAAGTTCAATACAAATACAAGAATCCTGGTGTATTTTTAGTATATGAAAACTTTTATACTTTTGAGAGTTTTAAGTTTTGTCAAATTCATATAAGCAAATTGCTGCTCTGAAATGACACTGATAATAATTAGAGTATTGCAGAAATTGCTTTGTGCAACTGTCTCATTTTAGCATAGATTCTAAATAGTGCCCATAATTGCAGTGCTAAGTGTAGTACTAAACAGTCATTATGCAGAGGTGTGTAAGTGAGGAATTGGTGAACTTTAAGAAGCTGAAGAGATGTTCTTGACACCTCAGTCAAATATCAGGAATTTTCTTAGATCATTAAAATACTAAAATGCACCACTCTTTTAATGCCTATTTGAGTTTTATTGGTTCATTTCTTAAAAATAAAGATGTATTTTTTGTTCAATTTTGTTCAGTGTTTGCATGCATGAAATTTTTTTGACAGTCTAAGTGCACAATTCAATCAGGTTTTGTAATTTTTTCAGTGTGACTTTTATTAAAGCAAGCTATATTGAAATGTATTCAGTATTGTGCAGTACAAATTTCAACTTTATTTTAACCTGCAGTCTTGTAAATGAGTAAGAGTTTTGGGGCCCATAAAAGGTAGCTTGACTGATATTTAGCTCCTAATACAAAACTATCTCTGGGCTGGAAGATCACAGAATCAGAGAATGGTTGGGTTGTCCTGAGATCATCTAGTCCAACTTCCCTGCAGGTTACACAGAATTGTGTCTGGGTAAGTTTTGAATATCTCCAGAGAAAGGGATTCCACAGCCTGTGTCAATGATCTGTCACTCTCCCAGTACAGAAGTTTTTCCTCATATTTGGGTGGAATTTCCTGTGGTAAAATTTGTGCTTGTTGTCCCTTTTCCTGTCACTGGGTGCCACTGAGAGAAGTCTGACGCTGCTACGTTCCTTTTAAAGTGATTGAGTAAGCAATTTTACTAATTTTTAAACAAAATATCTCAAACCACAGTCACAACTCACACATTTGTGGTCTAGTAGATGTTTGTATGAAAGAATTTAGACAGACCCACATGTAAGATATCTTATTTCTGCCACAGAAAAATCTGTTTAGGCAGAAGATGTTTTATTAGCAGGGTTTAGGAGATCTGGATGCTTCATTAATCCCCATCTATTGCTTTTTTGCAAGAAGATGACTCTTGCTTGTGTTTTCATTAGGTATGTTCATTCCACTACATTTCAAGAAAGGGAAAGTCTCTTTCTTCCCACTCAAATCACATCTCTGGATGGTCCTAGTAGAAAAATGTGAGTTTAGAGATATATCAGGTACTTTATTATTATTATTATTATTATTATTATTATTATTTAAGTACTCTTTTGAATTCATACATTTTTTAATGTAATGCTAAAAGAATTATAAAAAACTATACATTACGCAGTCAGTATGACTCAACTAAGGACAAGAATTTTGGACTAGTACAAGGCATCTGTGAGTTCTCATGAAACTCTCATCTGTGTAGATGAGTTCCTACCATTTGATTAAAATTTTGTTTAGTACTTTTAGTACTTTTTTAAAAAACATAATACTGGTTTTAATAGCTTAACTGATTTCAGTGGTGTTCTTTTTCTTAAGATAAAACACTGACATTTTTGTACAAATAAAGGAGATTACACTTCTTTGCCATTAGTTTTCTGTTTGGTATTTCAGAAAATTACCTTACATATCAGGCCCCGTGTTTTATACACCCTTAGACTGATCTATATTAAGGTAGATTTCTTAAATACAGATGTCAGCCATGGAAGAAGACATACTCAACCATATGCATCATAACTCTTCATATCTGCTAGATAAGTGCTTAATACACCTCTGTACTCTGATATTCTACATTGATTGTAAAGGACATGGTCATGACTACTTCACACTTACATGTGTAACTTCTAAGAGTTCTAAAGTGAGGTGATTCTCTCTTTAAGTTGTAAGTTATCACTTTAATAAATTTTGTAACATGTCTGAGAAAGCAGAGAATTAATATGTTCATGAATTTCATTTTCAATTTACAGATTTGTAAATAGTAGCAGCATGTATTAATTTTTCCTTATAGAAGAAGTATTTCTCAATTTATTCTAAGCATGAATTATACCAAGAGATAAAATACAACCATTCTATTTATAAAAACCTGGAAGTAAAATGATCCCCTCTTTTTTTTTCCCTATTTTTTGTAAAGGACTTTTCAAAACCTTCAAAATTTAATTTAAGTTTGTTGCAGATATGATAAAGGTATGCTTATTATATAAAACATTGTTAATGGTTTATATAATTGTTTAATAAATTATAAATATTTAGGTACCATTTTTCTTCACCACTGTGTTTGAACATAGTGTCATTTCTGGGGCTTCTAAAGGATTGAAAATAAAAGATGATTCCATGACTTGAAGAACATGTGTCCATTCAGAATTATTATTTATGAAATGCAGAAATCTTGAATAATTTTATCTTTTATGAAATCCTTTTGTAACATTTTTTCCCCTCTTCTTACATGGTAAAGTACAATCCTGTGCTGAATCTCTCTGAATCAACAGGAGGCAAATTATAAGTAGTGGCTTGATAAACAAATAATCTTTTTTTCAAAATACCTATCTTTAGCTATTTTAAGCTTAGCCCCAGAATGAGAGAATTAATTTTTTTGGCATGTGAAATGGACATATGATAGCTAAATGTTGCTGGTTTTATTATTTCACATTGGAGATGAAAACTCTATTGGGACTTCAGGTACACATACAGTTTAAGCAAATGTGCTAATGATTTAGCGACAAAGCCAAAGCCATTACTCAGGGACAATTCATGATGCCAAGGGATAAATAATTCAATCACAATACTGGTACTTGTATCCTCTTCAAATAGTTTCCATTTCTTTTAAGTAGGACTTTTGATCCTTGAGGAACAACAAGCAATTTCATTGTTCCTGTTATGCGTATAAATTAGCTGGGGGGATGGGATGGGATGGGATGNTAATGACAGATAAGTTTAAGTATTACATTCGCTGCCTTGATAGCATTGACTAAAGTTTCTTTCCCAGAATTCATTTTTGGAATATTATAGCTTTTGTCTGTACTTCTAGTAAACATAATTAAACAATAATTAAATATTTCTAGCTGTGCTGTTCATCAAAAAGAAGCAGAGATAAAACATGTTTTCTGCAATTAGTAATTTGAGCTGATCCTTTCATAATTTGGTTCTGACACCTGCTTAGACAGAAAGCAAATTTAATGTAGAAGTAATTTTCCTGCACTGTATTTTGTACTGGGGGAAAAAGCATGAGGCCAAGAGTGTCTTTCAAACAGATGAGAAACCTCGGGAGAGACATTCTACAAAGAAGATAAGCATGGGTGTCATAGATTTAAACACATGAGCCTGTCTGAAATTTTAAAATCTTAGAAAAGCAGAAGTTGTGTGCACAACATGGATCAAAGACAAAGCAGAACATTAATTTAATAGGAGGTGAAAATTCCTGTAAAGATGGGAATGCAATCTAGAAGAAAACTCTTGCTGACTGTGCTGTCTCATTGGGTTGAACTTCTACCGGCAAATTTTTTAAATTCCATGTAATCATCCTGAGTCCATCATGATAAAATGAAGTAAAATTCCATTATAAAGGAAAAGTTACCCAAAGACTCCTAGGCCAGGTTTCAGTGCTTTTCTTAGTCTTCTTGACAAAGCAGGAGAAATCGAAAACCCAGATTTTATTACTCAAATACACCACTCATGGCCAAAATCATAAGCTCCAAAACAAGGGTTAGAATTTGTGCTTGAATCTGGATATTTGCTGGTGTGTACTTGACTTTTTTTTTTTTT
>VYXD01012642.1:770952-789446 GCA_013397195.1 Hylia prasina
AAAAAGAAAGAAAGAAAGAAAAGAAGCAGAAAGAATAATCTTCTGTAATGGGAGTATTGACAGAAAACATAATTTTATTCCTAACTAGTCTCTTTAGTGCAATTTTATTTTCCCACCCAGTAAATGGAATAGCTATATATTAGATGTTTGCATTATGTCAACAAATATATGTGTATGTACCTCAGCTGTAACTGTTTTGGTCTTCTACCAAATCCCTGTGTACACCCACAATTACCTTGAATATTTTCTCTATTCTAGAAGGTACTGCTCTCTAGTAAGATTTTGGAAAAAAGACTTTGATCTGAAAGTAAGGTTACTCTGTGTTCATCATAGTGCAAAAGTCTATAGCATATGACTGTCAGTACTCAGGATATGTCTTGAAACATTCTAAATTCCATTTTTATTTTTCTTTAAGAAAGGAATTTCCTCATTAAATCTGGAAGCGAGAAAAATCAGAACCACATTATGCTAAATAATGTTGTTAGTTTTGCAAAAAAATTGTTGGAAACAAATAATATAAAAGCTTAGGTAATGATTCTGGAGACAGAATCTTCTGAAGAAGATTCTTTGCCCATGCTTTACGTTAAGTTATGAATTTTAGCTATAGTCTCATATCAGTAACAATATAGAACACAAGCAAAATAAATATTCAGTAGATTTACATTTTTCATATGGAATGTCACTTATTTCTCATCAGAATGAGAAAGCTCTATATCTGCCTTGCAAAGCTGTAGATTGTGACTGTAAAACATCTATAAACAAATTCATAACAGCTTCAAACCCAGTTTTGGTTTGATTAAAGGCAGTTCAAAGTAACTGGTCTGATCCTACAGTTGCCTTGAGGTTTTGCATTTCTCTAAGTGCCCAGCCTTACTAAGAGCCCCAGAACAAACATTGCTGTGTCTGTAGTAGGTGAGTTTTGCTTTATGGCTGGTCAGTTATATTAGGAACACCAAGGGAAATGAAAATCTGTCATGCACCATGGGAGGTGGACAGCTCGTTTCCATAATCTCTTGACCTCCCAATCTGATCTTGTGTTTTCAGCCTTTTCAGAGCAATTTATGTTTTCAAGGCATTTGCATAGCTGCTCTCCTGCAGAGCCGCTATCCCTGGTTTCTGATCTGGATGTACTGTGCTAGTTTGAGCACTAAACATTTTAAAATGTATGAATTCTGACAAGCAACTGGTGAGACTATGATAGAAAGTATATTTTTAAAGCTATTAAGTACTTACTGCCTATATATTCTATATTTCACTTATCATTTGACAGCAGAGTAATTGCAAAATGAACCTTTAGATTGGATTGAGGACACCATAAGCTGCAACAGCTGTGGGTATGAAGAAAGCCTTAGTTGTACATGCTTTGCAGTATGTCAAAGCAAATAAATAAATAAATACAGTTTGCCATGCTGACAGAATGCACAAGGTAGCATTTGTACTTTCTTGATAAATCATCCTGACTCAACTTTTACACCACTTTCTATATGAGAGGTCAATTTCTGAATCCTGGGTGAGTGAAATTGCCTTTTGTAGTGTGAGTTAGAGTATGTGCTATTTATTTACAATAGAGTAGGCTTCATAATATCTATATCCCACCCTACATTGCTTAACTCAGTTTCAAATATTGGTATTGCTTAGATAATTTACTTAAGCACAAGGCTCAGTATTTTGCTGGATCAGCAGCACACATATTTATCAGTTATATGTTATTATATTATATAATAGGATTTTCACAAATATTTACAAATAATATTTGCTCCATTTAATAGCTGTTCTGCTGTTCATTATATAGCCAGTTTTATTTTCAGAAATCTTGGTTAGGAATGTTGTTAGGACTGTGCCAAAAAAAGAAATTTGTGAACAATCCTTTGAGTTTCCCAGAAAAGAAGACTCAAAAATCTCTATGAACAGTCAATCCCAAGCTTGTTTTTAGCTTGAATATTAGGTTTTGCACAAAATATTTTCAAATTGAAGTGTACTGAATTACTGTAACCAGAACATAGGTGTATAACTTAAGTATTTCTTACCTTAATGTCAATTTTCTTGTTTTGCCAGCTTTGGTGTCAAACATAAACTTAAAATCATTGTTTTTTTCTAATTTTGGGGTCTGACTAGTTAAGCTCTTTCTGATAGCATGGGCTATTTGCCTCATTAATGCAATTTCATTGTTATTCTCTATTATTATATTCAGTACTAAGCTGTTTTCCAGCAACAATTGCTATAGAAGTCATACTAATTTGTACGGTTTCACTGCCCTAATATTCCACTGAGATACTACTTTAATTAAAACATGACCTTATTATTCATAACTAAATGTGAAGCATAACCTTTTATCCTCAAGGAGTGTCATCAAAGGTTGCATCTTAGTTCTGAATCAGATCAATGGCTGTCATGCAGGATGAAGCTCTTATCGTCTGTGAATGACACCCGATGGTAATTTATAACGCTACCTGCCAACTCATCGATCTTTAGAGGCACACTGCAGTCGTTCTCAACCTGCTTTAGATGCTTTCATTTAGCACTGCCTAGCCATCACTCCCCAATGATAGTCAGGAGGCAATTCATAAAATCAGAGTGAATTACCGTGTTTATATATGTCTTAACATGAAAGGCAGTAAGCAAGTCTCTGAAGGCTGAAATAAGTTTGTAAATGCTGTACCATCAATTTATTTTGTTATTGTACCTGGAGGGGAAAGACTTTTGTTTTAAAAGGTGAGCAGATCTGCTTCAGAGTTAGGGGACTGTGAAGCAAGGCCGAATAGTTGTACCTATCTTGGAGAAAGAGTGAATGGAACACCCTGCGATAAAAATAGCTAGCCTCAGGTCAGCAAAAAAATTAATTACCATGGCAATTGAATATGCTGTAAGAAAAAATAGCTAACAAAATAACCAATTGAAGTGGGTGCTGGACTATATGGATGTTAAATAAGCATTTTTTTTTCTGCAACAAAGAGGCTTTTGCAAGAGTTAAAGGCCTTTGATTGGAACCCCCTACATTGTCCATAAAGGATACTGGTATTTGCATCACTGTTAACAGTCCACTCCACAGCTGGTTCTGTAAGACAAAGCATCATTATGCAAATTGTTTTTTATATCCTGACCTGCATTCAGTTCTTCGGTCTCCTGGTCTGCACTTAACCTTGGATAGATGCTATTGGGGTGGAAGGGATAAGGGTGATGGAAGAGGAAGGGCTACGTAGGAAAATGCATAAGCCATTGTAAGAGAGTTACTGGATTTAGATAACTATTGTGATTTTTGTTCTTATTGAGTTGGATACCCTTAGAGGGAATTATTCTGGTTTTCTCTTCTGTCACAACCAAGCTAAAACAAAAAAAACCAAACCTTTCTTGAGCTAACACTGTTTTTAAAAAGGTCATTTAATGAAATCATTTTGTCTGCTTGTTTTGATCATTATTTAGTACCAATTGATTACTCTAATAAGATTTAATAAGACTAGGTCTAATCAAAAGGTCAACTGACAATTACTGTTACTTTCTGGTACTGTTTAGGACACATGCAGCTATGGAGCCAAGCATTACAGTAACCTTTTGCAGCTCTGAAGGTATTCTACTATTTTTTTTTTTATTACTCACCATTTCTTTGAGGACTATCTAGAATAAGGCAGTATTTTCTTTTTTCTATAGAATAATGAAATAATATTACAGAAACTTCAGATCTGTAAGTAAAGGTAATAAAGTTTTAATATTAAAAAAATGTTAGTATAATTAGAAGGCTCAGCAAATTGCATGTTATAGAATACCTAACTTGTCTTTAAATTGACTGAAACTACAGAAAGAAGCACACAAAAAATAAAAATAAATAAACTATTTAAAATACTTTTCTATTAGAAATTAAATTTTTTTTTCTAAAAAATCCATTAATTTTAATTTTTAATTTTGTCAGGATTCAGAAATCACAATGAAAGAAACATTTTATTACAAATAATTTAAATAGTAATAAATAAAATATATCCATCTCAGAAAAAGGAAAACAATCCTGTTCAAACCAGTAAGTTCCATCATATGCATTGTGCCAGCTGTGCAAGAAGCCATTTTCAAAATACTTCAGAGTATCTTTTTCCCTTCTGCGTCTATTTTTTCCAAGTTCAATCACTGCCTTTTCATTTCTTGTGTAGCCTCCCACTGTTACAAAGCATCACTCCCTAAGGAAAAAAAAAGAAATTAAAACAAAACCAAAGCTCTACATAGATGAATATTGATTAAAAAGATAAATTGTGTTTTTAGTATTTTTGTTTGACAGCTTAGTGATCCTTTGTTGAATTCCTTTTACAAGACTTAAAAACAAACAAAACAAGTTAATTGTCCTATGAGAGTGATCTGTGAACTGGTGTTACACACCGCAACAGTAAACTTTTGTCCTTGCCTTTCCTTAGCTTACTTTAATCTCCAAAACATACTCCACCTGGAATGTTTCACGTTCTTTTTATTGAATCTGTTTCATATTAGTCTTCCAGTTGAGAAGGTAACCATTTTTTCTTCCTTCAAGTCAGGTTTTCTAAATCTTAGCAGTATGTCATTTTGACAATGTACTTCAGACCAGAAAAGAAAAATAGTAATGAAGCATGTTCATGTCCTAAAAACTGGCTTTTAAACTTCTGTGTCAAGTTCCATTGATTTTTTTACTGAATTATGAAATTTACCTAAATTTTAAGTGAAATATATGTATATATTTCTTTACTTTGTGGCTTTGAATGTTTGAGCTTTAATTTTGAAGGTGAAGATGCCGTATTCTGACATTTACCTTGGGTTCTCTACTTGATTCAAGTCCTTGAGAGTGCTGCAGTAAAATAGTCAAGTGGTTTAATAAATAAAAAGTAAGCTTAGTCTCCAGTCTATCAGGATTTACAGATCCTGTTCAACAGAAGTGCTACCAAGCCAGTCTGTACCTGCACAGGGTGTTCTGCCATTGCACATGCACATCTGTGATTTTGTTTTTCCGTTCCCAACCACTCATAGAATGAACAGACATTCCCATTCTTCCAGCCTGTAGAAATCCTTCTGAATGATAGACATGTTCTCCAACACATTGATTACTCCTCCCAGTTTGGTGTCATCCACATACTTGCTGAGAATACATACCATACTTGTTTGGACTTGGTCTTATTTACTGTTGACCTGTTTACCTCTTACAGATGCAATTAAGTCATAGACTTATAGAATGGTTTGGGTTGGAGGAGACCTTAAAGATCATTTAGTTTCAATCTTGCATGCCATGGGTGTGGTCACATTCCACTAGACCAGGTTGTTCAAAGCCCCATCCAACATGGCCTTGAGCACTTCCAGGGATGGGGCATCCGCAACTTCTCTGGGCAACCTATTCCAGTGCCTCATCTTCACTCTTGCAGTGAAGAATTTTTCCTAATATCTCATCTAAACCTACCTTATTTTGTTTCAAAGCCATTCCCCCTTGTCCTGTCGCTACGTGCCCTTGTCAAATGTCCCTCTCCTCCTTTTTTTGTAGGCTCCCTTTAGGTACTGGAAGGCTAAGGTCTCAAAAAAAGCAACATCTAGAGTGGGGGATGTTGTGTTTTTAGAATTCCTTAGTTGTTTGAGGTAACTGCAACAAGCATAGAACTTTAGGAAGAAACATTAATTTTATTACAGTTTTTTTCTTAAATAATTTTTAGAAATCGTAAGGACCATGAGAGTTTCAACAGTGACTTTCAAGTTGAAGTCACACATTGTAATACAGTTTTTCCATTTCTGCAGTATAAATCAGCCATTCTTTTCCTAGACTAAGTTGTTGGTCTATTAAAGACACTTGCTAGTGCCTTGTCTAAGATTTTGTTGATTTGTTTGAATATGAATTCAGGTTGTTCATGTTGCTCATTTGTTGATTTGTTTAGACCATGAATCTATGAACATACTAAATATTTTTCTTCTGAGTTACCGGAGAACTCAGGTGCAGGTAATAGACCTTTCTGATAGAAAGTGACTTTGTTACTTTTTTTCTCACTAGATCCTGCCTAAATCCAGTATATCAATGATTTTAACATTTTACTCATGAAAATCTTCCCATCAGGTCTCGTAATACTAGCTAGATCATAAAAACACAATTCCAATTTCTCTTTTTTATTATCCAGTCTTCTACCATACATATATAGGTAACTAAAGTATTTCTGTTCAAGTTTCTTGGTGTCTTGATTAATTTTATTTTTGTCATCTTGATTTTGCGCTAAATGAGTGTTCATTTGTTTCTTCTTTACACCTTCCTTGGCAGTTGGTCGTTTATGTACTTTAATTGGCTAAGTCAGCTGATTCCCCACAAGTTCTACGAATTCAGATAAAAAATAGCACATGTACTAAAATGGACCACCATCAATAAATTCTTGCACAGTGACTAGAGAAACATAAATAATCCTGTATTTATTTTGTGATTAATATTTATTTTAGTAATGTAAGTCAGGCATCTGGTCTAAGCTGCTCCATTGACTTTCTCTATAATCTATGGAGGAAGGTATCTCCATTCTCTAAATTTAAAAGCAGTCTTGAAATGAGTAATCATCTGGACTTTCTCTGCTGACGAAAGAAACAACCTAGATAAAGTTTTCCCAACTGGAATAGCATCTCTTATGTTCAGGGATAGAACTCATTTAAATGATTAGCTGAGTCATCTGGAAATGGTTATTTCTTTTCATTCACTACACATTCTAGCACACTTCTGCCATTCCTAATTGAAGATAATTGAATTTTACCCAACGGGGAAAAAAACCCCCATCCTACTAGCTGTCTGTTAATGCAGAATACTCTTTCTCAGTAATGAGTCCTTGAAAAATAATTTTTTTCTCTTTTTGCAGTTCATTAAGTTCTTTATGTTTGTGAGCAGCCATGGTTAACCTACTAGACCAGCCAAACAACCGTTATCACCTATTTTCTCTTCTTTTCAATGAAATGGGAACAATTTCCTTTGAAAAGGACCTTTTCCATATGTGCAATTTTACTTGGACCTCTAAGCATGTATTTGTCTTGTCATGTTCATTCTCATCTCTCTCCTAAAAACTAGAATATTTCCCTATCTCCTAACCTGTAGGGCTAAATTGTCACGCTCTTCCTCTGGTTTCCACTTTTTGTTCAGTATCAAGTGAGCATAATTCTTAAAACAGCTTATCAAATTCTCCTCCTTTGTGCTTCTCTTTCTTATTAGAAGATAGTTACTAACCCTAATCTTTACAAATCACCTCCTTTTTTGCCACATAACCCCTGTTTGTGCAAAGAAAGGTCCTTATGACTTCAGAAAAGAACTAAAATAGAGCACCAAAGTTTCTTATTATTCTGATTTTAGATTTAAATCTTTTTTTTTTTTCCTCAACTGCATGGTAACATTTATTTTAGGATGTAGAAGGCAGGGACAGGGGGCCATATACTTTGATTAAATTAAAGCTTATGATTTGATTAAAGAGTTGGTTGTTACAGTCTAGTTTGTAGTCAGGCAACATATTTGGGACTCCACTTCAGTGCCTGTAGTGGCTGACTTCATTGTAGCTATGTTAAAAATTTGGGGAAAAATTTGGTCAGCTTTTAAATTCCCTAGAACAAGATATTTAAAATAGATTCTCTTGTTCTATACCAGTTCTTAATCAGCTGACAGCATACTGAGAAGAAACTACACTGAGTCATCACCTGCTATAGGCCTTTGTAACATTTTTGTTTCAATTAAACAGCTGGAGTCTCCTGGAATAAAGAATTTATAAAGGAGCAAAACCTAATAAACTGGTTTGCAAACACTGAAATCCAATCTTTATGTTCTCCATCCATAAACCAAGAATAATTATCTCTCCATTTAAACCTTACTGGATTATGTTGATAAGAGAATGCCATAGGACAACCAAGTATTATTACACATCACTATTATTGTTACATTTATAGACTGTAATCTGCATAGTGACTCATGATACAAAAGCAATTGCTTTACATATGTTCCTGTGACTGAAAGTACAATATGGTATTAAAGGCAAATGTACAATTGTAGATTGCCAGCACACCAGAGGAGAAAAAAAAAAAGGATTACTCATCAAACCCTAGAAAAATCCTTTCTTTGTGGATAATATATGACTCAAAGTCTTTTCTCCTGATAGCTCAATCCTAAATCTTGTCTCCAGGGTAAATCAAGATCTGCATTTAAATAAAGATATTAATAACTAGAGCTAGGTTTTATTTTCTAAGGATGGTAAGTGTTAGTATAAGAGAGAATGTGAAATGAATAGTGAATGATAATCCAAATATTCTGAAGACTTCATCTTTTGTCATTTATCACATCCTATAGAGAAAATTATAGGTTATATGGTAGGGAGTCTAATAAATCCATTATTCAGTTTTTATTGGTGGGGTTCTGTTAAAACAATTCAAGTTTAACTTAAGTAGTTTTCAAACAGTAAAAGGCAGCATATGTTCATTAAGGCTTGTCACTATTACATAAGAAAACAAAACAAACAAACAAAAAAATCAAAAACAACAAAAAACCCCAACAACTAAATAAACACAGAGCAAAACAATTTTAGTGGTGGAAGCAAGCAGCTGTGTAATTTAGTTTTGGAATAAATTTTTAATATGAAATGAGAGTAAAGAGAGTGTTGTGAAGATTATGTAAAAGTTGGGTTAAGGAGGCTTTCAGGTATTATATAAACAAAAAGTTTTGTTCCATCACTTTTGGCGTGAGGCACAAGAAGCAGTAATACAGGGCTACAGGGTTCTGAGCAGTGTTAGATGCCTGAACATATCCATGATTAACTTGATTAGTTGGAAATCGTTCAGAACTATGACATCATTCTGGATGTTAATAGGAGGCACTAATTTTTAATGAAATGCACTGAGAGAATTAAAAACTCTCACATTTGAGACCACCACCTCAGGAACCTGAAGGTCTATAGGACCTGATCAGATGTATCTAAGTAGGTCATGAGAAGAGTGGCAGGTGAAGTGGCCAAGCCACTATCGATCATATTATGAAGTGGCAGTCTGGTGAAGTTCCCATTGACTGGAAAAGGGGAAACATAACCCACACGTTTAAAAAGGGGGAAAAAAACTCCAAATACCCAGGGAACCACAAGCTGATCAATCTCATCTCAGTTCTCAAAATCATGGAGTAGATCCTCCTAGAAACTATGTTAAAATATGTTACGAGGACACTAGGATCAAGTACATCTTTGGCAGTTTTGCCAATGACACCAAGTTATGTGCTGCTGTTAAAATGCTGCAGGGAGGGGGATGCCATCCAAAGGGACCCTGACAGGCTTGTGAGGTGAACAAGTTCACACCACGTGAAGGTCGAAAAGGCCAAGTGCAAAGGACATATTCTGCAGGCAGAGAATGAACTGAGAGCAGCCCTGAAGAGAATGACTTGGGGCTGTTGGTGGACAATATACCCAACATGACCTGGCAAGGTGCACTTGCAGCTCAGGAAGCAGATCAGGGATGCATCAAAAGAGGCATTACAGCAGGTCAAGGGAAGTGATTCTCTTCTTCTCTGCTCTTGTGAGACTCCACCTTGAGTACCATGCCCAGTTCTGGAGGCCCCAGCACAAGAAGGATATAGAGTGAGTCCAGAGGAGGCCATGAAGATGATCACAGGGCTGGAGCACCTCTCCTGTGAGGGCAGGCTGAAGAGCTAGGGTTGTTCAGTTGGGACAAGAGAAAGCTTTGAGGAGACCTTATAACAACCTTTCAGTACCTAGAAAAGGAGCTAACAGGGGGGCTGGAGAGAGAAGTTTTGCAAGGGTATGTAGTGATAGGGCAATGGGAATGGCTTTGAACTGAAAGAGGGTTGGTCTGGATTTGGTATTATGAAGAAATTACAAAACTGGTGAGGTGCTGGAACAGGTTACCCAGAGAAGCTGTTGGATGATCCCTGTCAAGACCACATTGGATGGAAGGTGACTCCACCTGTAGCGCAGGGGAATTGAAACTTAATGATCTTTAAAGTCCACTCCAAATCAAGACATTCTATGAAATACTAGTTTTTGTCTTTATTTCTAATCTCTTTAGCTAATGGTGCGGAACACTGTGTTGAAATTGGGCCTTATCACAAGTTAACAAAGTAAAGAATCAAAGTCCTCTTTGCTTTTCACTAAATTTTGTGTAATACTTCATTGCTGACAGTTCTGAAATTTCAGCTTTTTACTGTTCTGAATCTGTAAGTTATTTTGGGTTTTGGGGTTTTTTTTTGTTTTGTTTTTTTTTTTTTTTAACCGTACATTGAAATCATCATTTTTAAAGGTGGCTATGAAAGATGTAATTTCTACTTTCAGAGTGCATAACTCTTGTCTGTTCCAGCAAAAAGTACTGTTAGGGATTTAATTCTCAACAAGACACAGTCAGCATATTTCCTCCTAATTTTGCTTACAAATAGCATTTCCATCTGTGTGGACTGCGAAACTGAGAACTGGAAATGATCCAAAATCAAATTTTTTATATTCTGTCAACTTACAGTGTCTTTTGATTTTTCATTGTTTCAACTATATAAATCTTTTAAAAGCTTTGCTGTTTAAGATTGATTTTTCAGGACAATGTCCAGCAGTGCAATTATACTGAGATGATCATGCTTCATACTGTTTTTAATCTCTTCTAGGAGATACAGGGGAAAAAAAAAAAANAAAAGGAAAAAAAAAAAAAAAAAAAAAAAAAGCTGACTCAGCTGCTCACTAAACTTTCCTGGCTCTTGCTGGGCTGGCTTGGATATCAGCAAGGGTTCTTTTAAGTGATCTGAGATGTCCTCCTGGTGTTTTCACCATCCCTCGGTGGTTGCTGTGTGTCAGGTGAAGGACTAAGCAGATGATGATTTTTGCCTGTGAGTTTCCTCTTCCAGCTGCAGAGGTGGATGGAGAAACAGGTGGCTCCCTACCTTCCCAGTACAACTTCTGCTTGTTTCAGTTGTTGAACTTGGCCAAGAGGAATAAAATGGTGCAAATCTTACTGTATTTGATCTTCAAATCCCATGAGCAGTACCACTTGATAAATATCAGGGGGGGAAAAAAATATTGGAAGCAGGGATTTATATCATTATCTAGGGATAGATTATGGGAAAATTATTTTTTAAGCAGAGTAACAAAATTTCTCAGGATCTTGCTTAATTGTTTTTTTGGGTTTTTTTCTACAGAAGTTGAAATGGAGATATACATAAAGTAAAGCAGATACTAGTAGAGTTTAGTAGATAAATCTGGTTTTCTGGTTTCAGCTGAGTTTACCTTATCTACTGGTCAATGGTTCTCAACATGTATTTGCTGTTGCCATGATGAATTCCTGGGCTTGCATGAGACGTCATGTCAGTACATGCAGAAACAGGCCTTGTCTTTGGCCTGCCCTTGTTCTGATAGACTTAGCTGTACTGAAAGGTAACTGCAGGTAGCAATGGCTTTGGTTTTATTAACTGTCTATTATTTTACCACTTCTAAAATTGCAACAAAATTAATTGAAGAATGCTATCATTTTAGAGGTTAAAATAATAGCTGAAAGTAGATTAATACTCATTCATACATGAGTGGGAGGAATTGTTTAATGTATTTGAAACTTTGTGGGTTTTAAGTTATGATCCTTCTCTTCTCCAGTGAATCTGTAAATAATCATGCCCCAGCAACCTCTGATGAGTAGGATTCATTAATAAAATAACACTAGTAAAAAATCTTTGTCATATTTTCACTTTATATTATTATATTCTTAATAGTTGTTTCTGTGGCACTTCCATTGTGAGACAACATAATGTGTTTTTATCAAAGTACAATGTTTCTTTGTGCTGAAAACAGGTATATTGCTGTCCTCATTAAAATAAATTAGGTTTTCAACCACAACTATACATCTAATTGATTTGCTGGCTTTTTCTAAGGAGACATACTGAATGGAAATTTTATATAAATCTCAGTGAAACGCTTCTTTCCAGGTTTTTGGTATTTGATATATACTGATGTATGTCCAGGTAAAGACAGTATTTTCTTTCTTGGCTTTTCTTTTTTGGCTTTATTGTTCTTGCTGTTACAGAAAAGACTTGAGGTCAGACCTTTTGTTTGCATAAATCAACAAAACTCAGCTTGCTGTTAGGCACTAGCTTAAATTCATTAGGCATTTTTTCAATAAATACTGCTGATTGAGATATGTTTCTAAACAATTTAAAGAACATTTGAATGTTTTCCCAAAAGAGTGGAAGTAGCCTAACTTTTTACATTGAAAGACCAAACATTTCTCTTTCTCTTTCTTTTTCATTTTTTTGTTTGTTTTTTAATTATTATTCAGCTAAAAATATTCAACAACCAGTGATAACAATACAAAGTTAAGGAGGGGGTTGAAGGAAAGTGACAAAAACAATTAAAATAGGAGGAAAATGCTAAGTGGAGGGAGCAAAATATTCTGAAATACAAATACTGAATATCTTGGAAACAAATAAGAAATAAAGATGTACCATTTCTGTAATGATAAGCTACACTGGGGCAAGAGTTCATGTGCAGAGATCTGGCCCGGTGTGGTCTGCTGTCAAAGCTGATGTTGTTTTCTAGTATACAACTGGGACAGCAAGAATTGATTTTTCAAGAAAGAAGGTGTATTTTTTTTGTTAGAAAACTCAAATTCAGCAAAAAGTTCAGAAACATGTCAGTTCTAGTGAAGATTGTCCCAAGAAATATTTCCCACATCCATCGATCTTTTTCAGAAAAGTGAGAGGAAAACACCTACCCTGCAATATTTGGTAGCTGGTGTTCACTGGCAAGCACGGTTCATGCCCCTGCTTTTCCTCATTATTATAAGGAGCTAGAACATAGGCCTCTTGAGGGATGCATGGCTCCAGTCCCTGCCAGCCTCTTCTCTCCCATTGTTTCTCGTTCCAGAATGGATGTAGATCTCTCTCTATTCTTGAGAAATCTTGTTTCTTCAATTGTAGAATAAGAAAGTTTCTGAAAATTGAAAAAGTAAATATTGATGGGAAAACAATTTCCCAGGCAGCACTGTTTGTGGTCAAGTTTGGTTTACTGCCATGATATGTCCCTATCTCAGCTCAGAGCTTGCTCCCAGTAAGTGACTGATTAGCCACAGATTCTTTAGAAAAGGAGTTTAGAATTTTGGATACAATAGGGAAAATATTTATTTCTCTCTGTTATTTCTCTCTGCAGTTTTGTGATGTTCTATTAAATGCAAATTGCTCCTCATTACATTATTTTGGTGGCTTGTTTTTGAATGTTCATCCACGTTTATTTATAAAGAGATTGCTATATATTATGGCAATTACAGTGTCAGTAAGAACAATAATTCAGCAAAGCCAATATTCATTGACGAAACATGTAGGAAAAGCTAAATAATACCAGAAAAGTGTACTCACACTACAGTGAAAAAATACTCACTTTGGATACTCTGCTTATGATGAAGTCTCTAAAACACTGGTAACTACATGCTCACAATGAGAAAATTTTATAGTTGAAGGAAAGAAGTACTAAATACCTATTATTACAGCACTGCATATTATAAATGAACATAATAAAATATGTGAATTAATATACAAAGCAAAATAGTGTATGAGAATACGCTAATAGACTTTTGGAGGAGGGGGTGGTGGAAGCCCCATTGCTTGAGTTATTTTAAATGGGAGAAAATACAGCATTTTAAAGAAATAGACTGTGCTGCCGGGCTTTGTGCCAGACCAGATGCTACACTGTACTTGCAAAGTCTGGCAGAAGTGGATACTGAATTTAGCAGATGAAGATGAGTGTGAATCAGCTGCTGAGTGTCTAGTATCACATAGATAAGCTGATCTTTTGAGAATATCATCAATGAGTCCCAAAGGAACTGCCGTCCCGAAGACCTTTTTTATTTTATTTAATCAGTGCTAATGAACAGACCTTGCAGTGAAGAAAGACAAGCTTTCCCAGTGACTGTACCCATTTCTATTCTGAAATGCCCTTAAGGTGATTCTTTTAGTTCAATGACTGTACAGAGAAGGCAGATTAACTTAAATGCATTTCTTTAAAATTATCTAAGTGCTTTATGTATCTTGTGTAATTTGGAGGTTGGAAATTACTTGAGGCTCTTGTAAATCTTGGTTTCCTGATAAAGGGAGAAAGCAACAGTACCTGTGGAAGCAGATGTACTATGTTCCTGTTGCTATGTGGAAACAACACCAGAAAGAAAATACTCCATCATGTTGTGTGGGTTTAAAACAGACTTTTTCACTCCTTTCATTTGATATTATATTTGATAATATTTCCTAGGGAAAACTGGTATCGAATGTTAATTTTTCACAGCTTCTCAGGGAGTGTAATGAATAGTATTAGATGGGCTCGCATACTCAAGGATATGCTTACTTTGTAATATAGTCAATTTGTATTAAATTACTAATTTTCAAAACAATTTTGTTTCAGCTTCAACTGACATTTTCAGAGTCAAGGCAATTTAAATTTAGCAACTTGACTGCATTTCTTAATTCAAGTGCACATTTGAAAAGATTGAAAAAGCTGTTACAATAGCTTTACTCTAGCTCAACAAATTGAGAGCCAAGAGTAATGAGGAGCTGAAATCATTCCTGTTTCAACACAAGCTGCTGAAATAATTTGAGGATTAAATCTAGTATTTTGGAAGTACACAAAAAAATTAGAACTGATACTTTTGCTGCCCATCTAATTCTTCTGTGACACAACTGGGCTTCCAGGTTCTTCCAGGAAAATATAAATAAACTCTTTTTTTCCACAGGAAAACTGTCAGTTCTGTTGTTTTTTTTGTTTATTTGTTNAAATCAGGGAAAGTCTATTGATTCCATTTTGCAGGTTGTACTTCGTGTGTGCTCTGATCTGATAGGCAGCATTCTCAGTCACAGAGTCACAGAACCATTAAGGCTGGAAAAGACCTGCACAGTCATGAAGTCCAACCTTTGACTGATTACCACATTGTCAACTACACTTGGCACTAAGTGCCACATCCACTTGTGGCACTTAGTGCCAAGGATTTTTTGAACACCTCCAGGGACAGTGACTTTGCCACCTTTCTGAACAATCCATTCCAATGCTTAACAACCCTTTCAGTGAAGGAATTCTTCCTGATGTCCAGCCTGAATCTTCTGTGGCACACCTTGAGGCTATGTCCTCTTGTCCTGTTGCTGGTTGCCTGGTTAGAAAATGCTTAACCCCACCTGCTACAATCTCCTTTCAGGTAATTGTAGACAGCTATAAGGTCTCCCCTGAGCTTCCTTTCTTCCAGGCTAAACAACCTCATCTCCCTCATCCACTTCTCACAGGNTTTTTCCACAGGAAAACTGTCAGTTCTTTTTTTTTTTTTTTTTTTTTTTTTGGGGTTTTTTGTTTTTTTTTTTTTTTTTTTTTTGTTTCATGGTTTGGTTTCTTTTCTGGGGGAAAGGGTCAGGAGTTTTTAGTTTAATTCTTTAGGAGAAAGAGTGAAAAGCAGAATTAAAAATCCCAAATATTTCTCTTATCACCATACTTTTCTGGACTGTCCTGATTGCATTCAGATTAGATTCTTGTGAAGGAATTTGTGAAGACATATATTTGAAGTTTCTGTGTTGTAGCATCACCAGATGCTTACAGATTTCTAGATTTCTAGATGGAGNGCCACCTTTCTGAACAATCCATTCCAATGCTTAACAACCCTTTCAGTGAAGGAATTCTTCCTGATGTCCAGCCTGAATCTTCTGTGGCACACCTTGAGGCTATGTCCTCTTGTCCTGTTGCTGGTTGCCTGGTTAGAAAATGCTTAACCCCACCTGCTACAATCTCCTTTCAGGTAATTGTAGACAGCTATAAGGTCTCCCCTGAGCTTCCTTTCTTCCAGGCTAAACAACCTCATCTCCCTCATCCACTTCTCACAGGACTTATTCTCCAGACCCTTCACCCACTTTGTTGCTCTTCTCTGGACATGCTCCAGCACCTCAATATTTTGTGGACCTCGTATTAGAAGTGCATCCTCACCAGTGCTGAGCACAGGACAATCACTTCCCTGGTCTACGATACACAGGGAATATCTTGTCTTTAATAGACTTCACACTCACCGAATATTGATAAAATAAACTGGGACACAAGAAAAAGAATATAATTTGATGTTGCAGATTCTTCTTACAGAATGTAATTTTCCATGGACTTGTTCAAGGGCAGACTATAGCTTTAATATTGATGCTAGTCCATTCTCTTCACTTTCACTTGTTGTAAAGCCTGCATATAATAATATTTTTTCTTTTTAATTAATTTTTTTATGATTTTAAAAAAATTAAGCCATTGTTTTCTCAAAGTTTCTTCTTGATGATTTTAAAATTTCACTTCAACCCAAATAAAGGTGGGATATACTAATAAATGAGCTATGAGAGACTTCATAGTGAATTATTCATCAATATACATGAAGTAAGACGTCCTTACTAGTTGTCAGGATTCTGGCTCTTGCATCAAGATCAAAGCAAACATAATTGAAATTATGCTAACAATGCTATAAAATATAGAAGACTGAGAGATGGAGAACCCAATCTCTTCAGGTTGTAGCAGAACAAATCTTGAAAAGTAAGTGCTTTCACAGCTACCTAAAAATCAAATAGAGGAATCTCTGTGGAATATTTTGACAGACTGTTTATCAGAAATTCACTGTGTCTAGGAGAAATTCAGGAAGTCTGTTTATGGTCCTGTTAACTTTAATACAGTAAAGATTTGCAATATATAAACACCTGTGTGGTGGCAAAAAGCTCTGCAGTTTAATAGTGGCTCAATTTCTTTTACTTTGCTGTTACATATTTTCTATACAGAATTAATTTAGAAAATTAATTTGGAGTTGTTCTCTTCTGAAATATCTGATTTTGTGGACTTTGAGCCTTCTTCTTTGGAATCCAGAAGTATTAATGAATTTACTTGTGAAATCTTCATGAGACACTGTTAGTGATTTTTCAGCAGATATCCCCCATGGTAGCAAAGTGTTTGAGTACATTTTTTTTAATTGTAAATTGCAAGAAAGCTTGTGAAATCTATGTAAGTAAGCATAGAAACTTACTAGAAATATAGACCCAAGTTTCTACTCCCTCACTGAGGAAAAATCTGTCTCTTAGGCTGTTTCAACATTGAGATACAATGAAACATTGAATGCAATTTTATTGGTTAAGTTCCATGCTCCAGTCAAGTCCTGAGTTTTCTTCTAGGAGGAATCCTGAGCTATTTGCTCTTATTTCTTGATAAGTAGACCAGTGTCTAGGTCAAAAGAAAGTTTGGTGTTCTCCTAAATGTACCCAAAGAGGAAGGATTGGGAAATCAAGTGTTTACCAGCGTTGAAGAACATGTCATCTAGAATGTAACATCTGTGTATGCATCTTGACTTCTGTGATTAATACTTTTTCTTCATAGAATGTGAGCCAAGAAACATATTGTCCAACTTGCTCTATGTAGGAAAAGGCTGAAGTGCTTAATGGTATCTTTCACTTTGATATTGTCACTGATTTAAGGTTAAGTGCATCTGTGTGCCATTTGGAGACAGAAATCTCTCCACAAATCTATCAGAAGACAGAAATTCCTTTGGGAAATAAGTTAGGGTTGGAGCAAAATTAATGAGTCAGAGACTTTGGTCTTTCAAGTCTCTGGACACTAAATTATTCCTGAGATGCACATCAGAGGACAGAATTTCACCTTTAGCCGCAAATCTGAATAAATATAGATGGTGTGAGAATGTTCAGTTACTTTCTTCTCCAATTATGGCTGGGTATGTTTAAATTAAAAACAGGAAAAAAATCTATTCCTAAATATTTAGGGGGTTATGTAAGGACTTCTTAAAAAGTGTAAATTGATGTCTGGCTTTACCCATCTGATTTAAGGCAGATACCTGAAGCACTGAGATTAATTTTGATCCTCTTAAAAACACTGAAATAAGTCACAATTACTAGGTTTTTCTCCATGAAGAAACAGGCATTTCCAAAGAATGATTCATTCATCTGTGAGTCTATCTTTTTATAAAGGTCTATATGAACCTACTGTGTGCTCGGTAATTACCTGAAGTTAAACTGACTAAACTGAGCCTTCATCATTATACAAAGTGACCATGGATGGGCAGATTTTGGGATTTAGTTTGAAAAGGGAAATAGCAATGCAAGTTTCTCTGCAGCGCCCAGCCAGCGTGCAGCGATCCTGAGGCCACGGCTATGCATGAGGCCATGCCTATGCATGGCTAAGCACTGACTGCTTGCTCATTCGCTGCTTGACACTGCTGCTCAGACTGCCAGAAGTGTCACAATTGTCATGGACGTTTCGTAAGAAGTACAGCCTGAGCCACAAGGAAGTTAACTAAGACAACTCCCTTTTAAGATGGGAAAAAAGGAACCATGAAGGAATTAACTTCGGTTCAATGAATAGAGTATTGCCAAGCCAATTAAAAGGCCAACTTCTGCACCAGAATTGTTTAATTTCAATGTGTGCATTCAGTTAGTTTACTGCTGCTGTGTTTTGTAAGATGCCTAAGAAAAATCTTGTGAAAATGGATAGGTGAAGAAGGAATTTGGGAAGACATAATCAGACAGTGGTTTGGGAAACAGT
>VYXD01012645.1:4759-17885 GCA_013397195.1 Hylia prasina
TATTATTTTTTTATTTTAAACACTAAAAATAATATTTTATTGTTATTTTTAACTTGGTCCCTTTTCCTTGCAGAGGGGAATAATTCTGCTCATCACTGGATTCGTACTAGCTTATGCCTCTGGGATACATTATGTCCCATCTTCCCATGAGTTTCTAACACCATCCTTACCTATAGTTTGGGAAAAATAATAAAATTTCCAGCCCTTGGTCTAGGAACAGCTCCCACTCACAACTCAGCACGGCCAGGGGCAGAAATGAGATGTCCATCAACATTCCAATTGATCACCCCAAGGGCTTTTCTCCTCAAGATGTAGTCCAGTGATTTTCCTGGAAAAAACTATCCTAAGGACTGGGAAAGGGTCTGGAAATGTGGGTTTCAGAGGAGGAAAGACTGTCACAAAATGAATTCTACCCTCCAAATGTCCTCTTAAAGCTGGGGCTGGAGCAGAGAGGAATGTAGGATTCAGTGAGGAGCAGCCTGGTGACTCCAGCATTCAGCTGGAATACTGTGGGGATGTAATTTAAAGATTGTGAACAATGCTCAAGTGCTTTACTGCAGGTGGCCCCATGCCACTTGTCCCATAAATCAGTGTTAGAGCTGCTGATGCCTCTCCCAGTGCCTCATCCATCTGTGTTCCACAGATTCCCATTTGCTACAACTTTTTATCAATTTTGCAGCAAATGAAGTGGAGGGTGAGAAAATTCCCTGCTCTCTTTGGAACCAAGAAAGTGATAAGGAAGCTACAAACTTTCAGAACTGTGAGCAGGAAAACCGTAGCAAAACATGAATTCCCCTCATGGTCTGCTCAGGGTCACCAGGACTTCTCATATCTTTCATTTTCTCCTGATCATGAGGGATTTGAGAGCTCTGCACCACTCAGAAAAGCAAACAACACGTGTTGCAATCACAATTTCCCGTTGGATGCTGTCTGGGAGCTCAGAGGGAAAACTGTGGCTGGAACCACAAGCGCTGGTTGCATTTTCGGCTGTTAAAATGCACGGAAATAACATTTTGGGTTGCACAGGCGCTGCTGCTCCCACACCTCAAACGAATGATGGCATTTCTGAGGGACACCTTTGAAGCCGAGAGGAGGAGGAGGAGGAAGGAAACCTGCCTTTGCAAGTCTCCCCCTCCTCAGCACCTCCACGCCCCGGGTGTTGTGGGTGCAGAGCAGCTGGGGCACAGGGATGCTCTGCACCCACAGGGTAACCCCATCCTCCCCAAACACTCCCACGTCCCCGCGGGAAGTGATGGCCACTGCCTGGAATTGAAATCACGCTGAATTTTTAATTCCCCCCCTTAGACAAATCCTTGCTGTCCACACGGGGGTTTTTTTCTATTTATTGATTTATTTAGGGGTTAGAGTTGGAGCAGGGAGTGTGTGGGGTGGGCGTGCTCTCCTCTGAGGTTTTTTAACAGTTCACTGAGGTTTGTAAAAATGCTGAAAAAGACCTGTTGGTTGCATCTGTGTGTGATTACCAGTTGTGGAACTGTGAGCATGCAGCATGCATTTACTGAATTATGCCCTGAATGTGAAGAGTACACTGCTGCTCCTTAATTGCCTTCTCTGAGAGGTGGCTGACAGTGGGGCTTTTCATCTCCTCCCACTTCTGCAGGGAGAAATAAATAAATATCCTCTTTTTTTGGTGGTTTTGTTGTTGTTGTTTAACAGTCTACTGACATTTTGTCAGCCAGAGCACATTTATTGGGAAATACCATTTCAATACCAGTGTTGCTTAAAGAAGCAGCAATAAGAGAGAGAAAAGTACTCAAAACCAAATATTATGAATAATGTTGGTGCTTCATAAAGTGCCCACTGAGAATTTAAAGGAATTTTGCAGGTTCTTATATGTTTTGCTCTGTTTTTCTTTTCCTAAAACAAGTTCAAATTTTCTGCTAGTGTTAAGGGGTGAAACTTCACTAAAATCTCTGGAAAACGCAGCAGCTTATTTCAGAAGCATATGTTGTCTGTAATACTTCCACAGAAAGACAAAATTCAAACAAAATCTGTCCACATAAAGGATCCTCACCCGTCCCACAAAAGGAGCTTTACAGTGATCACACTCATTTATCCATCTCTGCCCACAAACATTGCTCACAAGGCTTAAAGCAGCAAATTTATGGTGCCCCCTTGGCTCCATTCCATAACAAATGTCCTGAATACAGAGCTGTATTTATTATACCTGCAGCCATTCACACTAATTTAAAAGGAGCTTCAGCACAGGGCACCTCAGGACACGGTGCAGAGGTATTGACAATCTCCTGATTTAATGCATTACCACATCCCACATGTGACTGGAGCACTTTTATATCTCTGACAGTAGAGGAGACATGCAGCTTAATTGAGTTCAATTTAGAGGGGCTGTAGAACAAGCCATGTACAGTGGAAATTCTGTATTTTATGGTAGTACTGTAACAAGGTTTTTTTTAACGGTAGCTGGAACTCATTTCCACACTTTTGACTTAACAAAAGAAAACTCAGCCAGGGCTCCCAAGTATAATTAAATTGGTATTCATCATTCAGCCATAAAGAGCACCAGAGCACTGTGAAACAAAATCTCTGGCAGGGGGTCTGAGCCCTTCTGTTTCAATTTCCTGAAGGCCAAGGCAGTTGAAAGAAGATAAGCAAACATCCCTGCAGAAATGGGAAATCAGAATGGATTTCTGTGAAGGGCTGGACAGGCAGCAGCATAGCAATGAAAGTGCTGAAGTGTTTACAGATGCTTCTTGCAAGGGATGCTGCACAGTTTGGGAGATGGGGACTCTGCATGCAGATGGAGAAACTCTTTTTTTTCTTTCTTTCTTTAGAGGAGCCGATCCAAATCCTGCTGAAATCTGTGCAGAGAGCTGTGGTTCTGTTTGCATGGATTTGGGAACGCCCCATGCTATCCATCCCACCTCTGCCACCCAGACCACAGGACCATGAGGCCACAATAATCACACCAAAATTGGGAAAGTTTGAGTCACAGATGCCTCTGGGGGTCAGGAGCACAGCAGCCATTTCCCACACACATTTAAATCACTGAAATAACCACGGAGCTGGCCTGCCAAAAGAACTGTTCTGAGTAACAATCTGAGAGCCTCAGAGCCCAGAAATGGGTACAGCTGATGAGGGGGTTGATTGTTTTCACAATCACTGTCATCCCTAAAAGGAGAAACAAATAAAACAAAAACAAAGAACAACAAAACCCAGTGAAACTTGGAGCAGAATCCCCTCACTGCAGGCACGAGTTCCTGCTCAGTGTCTCTGTTTTTCTGCAGTTTCCTGTCTGAGCTTCAGCAATGCCCAGGCAGTGCTGGCAAAAGCCCTGTGCAGCACTGCTGGTCCACTCTGATTGAATCACTCATGGAAATGTGTGCTGTGGGGCTTTATGGAGTGTTGGTGGAGTATTGATTGCTGCTTGAGACTCGTGCATCCTGAGTTAATGAGGTTTGTACCAGAGCTGGGCAGTGATGTCACCAGGAACACTCAGAAGCACAGCTCGCCTCACTGCCATGGCTCAGTCCCCACAATTATAGTAAGTGGTTTTATGGGAATAACAAGCTGAACCACCCTCGAACGACCAATGAAAACAATCCAGAGATTCTGTTTGAAATGCTCACTTCACAGCACAAGCAGTGGGCAAGCAGCCTTGCCTGAATCTTGTTGTCAAAGTCACAGTGAGCACAGGGAGAGGAGCTCCTGAGGCACAGGGAAGTCATCTCCTGGGCAGCCTGTGGCATCCCAAAGCCCCTGGCTGCTGGGAAATCATGCAGTGTCCACGTGTCAGAATGGATCCTCAGCGGGATTTTCTGAGGCTATACCTAAATAAATTCCTCCTGCCAAGCAGATTTGATGGGGTTTCCAATAATAACGTGATTTTTCAGAGTCCCTGTTAACTCCAGGGCCTCAGTGTGTGTTTTTCTCCTGCAGATCTGTCCTGATTTGCATGGCTGGTGGGTTTTTTCTTCTCTCTTGCCTCAGCCAGGCTTTCTTATTTTGCTGATTCCCCTGCCTCTGCTTCCCAGCCCTCTCACCCCTGGCCTGGGCCACCATCCTGGTGCAGGGGATTCTCAGCTGGTGCTGCTTTTCTGTCTGTGCTCTCTCTTCAGCCCTGCTCAGAAGCCAGCAATAAAACCAAAAGAGCAGCAGCTGAAATTATAGCCACCTTTCTCCAGATTTAATAACAGCATGAGTTACAAGACTTCTAAAATCTCGCTTTCAGAGCTGAATTCAGTAACTGACCTGAAGTTTAAAAAAAAAATAATAACAGCAGCAAGAGTCCAAGACTTTTGGAGTGAGGCAGAGGGCAGGAATCACAAAGAAATTTGGAAATATTTAGAATCTTGCAGGCAGCAAAAAGGAGGAAAGGCAGATTATTCCGGTGCATGAATATGTTTATAATTAATCACTAATGAATGAAACCTTATGTCCTGTCAGCATGGAAACCTCCCAGTCAGAGGAATCCTGACTGATGGATAAAGCAGGCAAGGAGTGGTCACTGCCTTGCCTCCTTTTCTGAATAGGCTGAACTCCCCAATGAAGTTCAGCTTTACATCTGAAATGCTTCCTGTCAAAACTACCAAACACATTCCCAAAAAAAAGCTTTTCATTTCAACAGCGCTGCATTTTTTTCCACAGCAAAATTCCAACAGGTTTTTTTTTTTGTGCTGACTGGATATAAGAAGTTTTTTATAGGTGAAGATGGGACCCTGGGACAGGCTGCTCAGAGAGGGAGTGGATGCCCCAGCCCTGGGAACATCCCGGGTCAGGTTGGCTCCGAGCAGCCTGATGCAGCTGAAGATTTCCAAGCTGATTACAGCAGGGTTGAGACATTTAAAAGTCTCTTCCAGCCCAAACCACTCTATTATTCTAAAAACATATTCTAAAATTCAAAAAAACCCCACTGTCAGAGACCAGAAGATGGGTGAGGATGGAGGGAGACTGGTGTACCTTGAAAATAAAGCTCTGTATCTTCCCTAAAAAAGAGCTCAAGACTTTGCTTAAAGGCTTTTGAATTCAGTAAACAGACCTCAGTGATGTAATGGACTTTGAATCATATTCATTGCCCAAGCAGAAACATCAAAACAGGACTTGTTTCCCTGTGAACCAGGCACAGCCTGGTGCCCAAGCAGAGCAAAGGGCAATTCCCAGCCAGAGCCATTTGGGTTCTGTGCTGGCACTGTCACAGCCCTGCCAATGGCAATAACACTTCCCATCCAGTGGACACCTGCATGCTTGGAATAGGACAGAGAACATCAGCTCATTTCGTCTTGGCTTGCAAATAGCTGCAGGTGGCAAAGCTATTTGCTGGCTTACAGCACAGAATAGAAAGTACAAAGTACAAAGAAAAAGCCTCTGTTATTCCACAGCCCCCTCCTGCACCTTCAGGATGGATCCATTTTGGATTTAGCCGGACCCAGATGTAAAATGAAATATCTTCTTCGGGGGGAAATATATATATATATATATATATATGAAGTGGCTTTACACAATTCTGTAAACACAATCAGAGCCCTGCATTGTGTGGCATGACCACGATTTGTCACAGCAGAGCTACCAAAGGCACTGNCCCTCGGGGTTTACAGCACCCCTGTGGGCACCCCCAGGCCTGGGTGTGGATGTGGCAGAGCTGCTCAGGGCTGGTTTTGCCCTGGCACCTCTCTTGGGTTGCAATATGTAACCAAAAGTGTGTGTTCTATTCCCGCCTGTTCAAACTGGCTGGGGAGGTGTTTTTCTCTTCCATGACCAATTTTTGCAACCAGAACCAAACGTTCCCTTTAGTTCATGATGCGCAGAGCAGAACGAGGTGAGCAGAACAGAAACCCCAACTTTTGTCAGTAAGGGGAGCAACTCTGAGCTGCAGGATTTCACTGGGACAGACACAGCTCAGCCTGCCAGCAATCACCCAGCCTGGCCTCTGGAGCCTCAAGGAAGATTTATTTACACCCCACTGTACCATGCAGGGGGCCTCACGTGGAAGAAAAGGACTTTGGAGAGGCCTCTGCAGTGAGGGCTGGGAAAGGGAAAGAAAGCAAAAGGAAAACTCAGTGAGTTCCAGCACAGCTCTGCTGGGCACAGGGGCAGCTGGAGGAACAGCTCCAGGATGCAAAGGGAGAGTGGGAGAAGAGAGCTCTTCCTCCTTGATTCTCCTGTGCCAAGAAATAGGCTCTTTTTTGGCTGTAAAACTGCATGTTAAAGGCTCCTAATTTTTAAACAGGAGGAATGATTTTTCTTTCTCATTTCTGTCCTATAATGAGGCCAAATTTTTCGCAGAATTTTTCCTTTCTTCAGCAGGAAAATAAATCATTTTCTATGAAAGCTGCCACGGAATACAAAAAAAAAAAGAATCCCTATTATTATGTAATCTTAATTAATCATATTTTTTAAATTACTTTTCTCCTGCCTTCCTTACAAAACACAGTTTATCTTGTTATATCTAAATTAGCAGCCTCCCCAAGCAGGTGTTACACTTGGAAGACAACATGTTGCAAGCAATTAGAGAATTGTATGTAAATACACAATTTGTCTGAGGAAAAGAAAGCTCCTTGGTGTGATTAAGTATCATTTAAAAATTTTGTGCTAAAGAAAAGTAAACGACTCCACAAGTGGGTGATGCAGGGTCAGATTCCCTGGGGGAGCAGCCCAGGGAGCACAGAGAGTGAAAGGCCTGAGTGTGCTGCCTCATTTTGCAATCTTTGCTCCTAAGAGGCTTTGCTCGTGGAGGAACTGATGATTCAGAATGTGATTTCTTCTCCATCAGCAGCTCCTTAACAAAAGAGCGGATTTGTGGCACAAACCTTGGATGCTCTCGCTGGCTGGGGGTGGGGAGCACGAGCAGGCAGGGAATGCACGAGCAAAGGTGGGCAGGAATGCTCTGAGAAAAGGCCAGAGATGTGAAAACTGAGCCCACGGGGTGTCACCCTGGTTTTGAGGATTTTTCTGAGCCTTCTGAATTGTCTTTCACATTGGAGTCCAAATTTTTACTTTCCCACACTTTTACTATAAGCAACAGCTTTGTTTTCCTAACTGTCCTTCGTTGTTTACATATTTTTGACAGTTGTCTTGACCAATGTGGTTTGGGAGGTGAGATTTCATCATCCAATCCACAGGCACCTTTGGAAATGTATAAAATTGAGTTTTGTAAATAAACTCGGGTTTTTCTGCTTTATCCATCACCGTGCCCTCATGAAGTTCTTCCATGTCGTGTTGCAGCAATGGGGAGAAACACTTCCAGCAGATTTTACCTGGAGTTTTGTCATCACCTTCCCAGCAGCCCACAGGGGAGGAGAGCCAAACCCTGGTACAGAGCTGCAAGCACACAACCCCACCCACAGATCCATAGCTTGGCTTATGAACCATGGAAAACTCTGCAGGAAATGTGTGAAGGGCCCTGGAAAACTCCTGCACTCCACAGAACTCGGATGAGAATGCAGCTGGAATGATCTCTGTTTTACTGCTGGATAAACCCTTGTGAAAGACAGAAAATGAGTGAGCGTTCTCTCTGCCCAGTTTTGGGTGTCCACTGCTTTCCAAATGAATGAAAATGCTCACCCTGATGCCTCTCCCCTGTCTGATGGACACATTTTAACAGGAAGACAATGAAAAGGGAGTGATTTTTATTCCTATTTCTGCCACTAAGTATTGTAACCTCACAGGCTCTGTGGAGACTTGTCACTTTAATTAGACCCTTGAGGCCCTGAGTGCCTGAAATCACTTCTCAATAATCCCACACCAATAAGTAGCAAAAGCAGAATTCTTTATGTTTTCCACCCCAGTGTGTACTGGCATTGTCTGTTAAGCACACTGGGGTACTTGTTGAGAACTCCTTAATAGCAGAACAAAAAATTCCCACCAGGCCTGACATTTCCCTGTCCCTCAAGTCGGAGATCTGCAAACCCAGTGAACACAGCACGACCACAGCCACAGCAGCAGAGAGCAGCTGTGCATTGAAATCCCCCCCACCCAACCAAGACTGCTCAGCACAGGAGGAAATTCCCCAAATCAGTTCCTTTTATTTGCAGGGTGTGTGAAGTAAATCCCTTTTCCCCTCTGTGCACCTGCCTTAGGTACTGATTGCCTCTCTCATAGGAAAAGGAAGGGATGAAGTCCAAGGAGTGAAGTTTTCCTAGAGGAAAAGCATGAGGAATCACCTTAGATCCATTTTAAATATGACAATTCAGGAGTCAGTGTTAAATTCTTGGGTTTTTTCCTGCAGTCTATGAGACAGGGTTGTTGTACAGGGCTGCAGCTGAAATACCTTTAGTGTCTGACCTCCCTCAGCTGAATTTAGCTGGGGCTGAATCTCCAGCCTGGGACATTCTGCAAACACACCCTGATCAGAGGAGCTGTTCTGCTGAGATATTCCCTGATCCCTCCTCCAACAGGAGCTGCTCTTCTTTCCAGAGTTCAAAACTCCACCCCTCAGCATTTCTCTGCAGGAATTCAGGGGCACAGGGATAAACCTGTGGGACATTCACTCCTCCTGCTCTCACACAGCAGCACCTCAGCCTGGTTCCTGCACCCTAGAGGGGACACAGGGATGTCACATCAGCATTTCCCATCCCAGAAAGGGACACAGGGATGTCCCGTCAGCATTTCCCACCCCAGAAAGGGACATGGGGATGTCATTTCAGCATTTCCCACCCCAGAGGGGACACAGGGATGTTCTTTCAGCATTTCCCACCCCAGAAAGGGACACAGGGATGTTCTTTCAGCATTTCCCACCCCAGAAGGGGACACAGGGATGTTCTTTCAGCATTTCCCACCCCAGAAAGGGACACAGGGATGTTCTTTCAGCATTCCCCACCCCAGAANCTGCCAGCAAACAGGCTCTGGGAGCTGGGGCAGATCCGTGGCTGGCAGGAACAGGGTGACATGCCAGCCTGAAGAATGGCAACTCTGCACCTTGGCTGAAAAAAATCCTCTCTCTCCTTTTGGAGCCTTGATTTTGCCTTGCCTTCACTGTGGCACATGATGAATACCATCCAGCAAATTAATATTTAAGAATTCATCACCGAGAGGTGATTACTCAGCTAGAGCAGACTCACTTTATTGATGCTTGGCTCCCTAAGTGGAGTTTGGTTTTTTTGTTTTGTTTTGGTTTGGTTTGGTTATATTTTTTTTGAGTGCCTATAAACTAAATTAAGACATTTAAAACATTGTAGCATTACACATCATTAGTTTCCCTGCTCTGCATATTTTAGCAATTGTTTATGTTGTGTAGCATGAAGAGGCATTTCTTGCAAGCTATTTCTGAGAAAAGCTGGGTAGTTGTGGCTGCTCGTGTGCAATCAGAGGTTTTAACATCAGAATGATCAAAGAGCCTCAAAAACATCAGGGGCCAAAGTGGAGAAATAACGTCACATAATGACACTCAGGAATACAGACCTTTGAAGCATCAAACACAAAGGAGAAACTCCTGAAGAACTGGCAAGGGACAGGAGATGTGGCCAATTTTTGGAGAACACCATTGACACTGGAAGAATGTTTGGATTTCCCTGCACGTACCAGCCTATGTTGAACCAAAACCACACAGACACTGGTCATAGTCAGTTGAATGAGAGAATTAGGATCCTGAGGGCCTGATGTGGAGTGCTCTTGGGTTAGAGCCAGGTGGAGCTGGAATCACATTTGGATCCGTGCCACAGGGCAAGAGGAGTACACAAAAATAATTACACCAACAATATTTTGCACTGTTAAGCAACAAAGGCATGATTTTCAGTGTGCAATGCCTATTCACTTGTAATTGATCCAAATGGGACCTCATTCTTCATGAGAAGGGCTTGGAAAGGGGCCTGACAAATTGTCAGCTTTGTGCTGTACCTACATATGTTCCACAGCATACAGGGGTATAATCTTGAATTAATGCATTTTATAACTCGAGCAAAACTCATCTGGTTCTGTGGAGTAGAACTGAATGGCTGCACTTGGCAGGCTTTTGTAAGCATTTAAGACCTCTCTTTATAGGCAAAATAACAAGACTCATCAATCCCATATTGTCCTCTTTGTAAAAAATAAATAAATAAATAAATAAAAACCAAACAACAAAACAACAAAAACACTGAATGTGGGAATAGCATTTGTGAAGTGTCCTTGTCTTATGCTGAAGGCTTGAATTAACTTTGTTAAATTTTATCTGTGTAGATGTGCAGCCAATAATTCAGTAGGGTTCAATCAGCTGTTGGACCCCTCTCAGCCCAGGGCTGGATTATTCCATGCCCTGGGATTCCACCGTGGAAGTTTCTGGTGTTATGATCAGAGGGAAAAGCAGTAATCATAAAAAAAAAAAATCCCCAAAAAGACACCTGAGTGTGACACCAGTGCCCGAGTGAAAAGCAAAGCTTGGTGCACCTGTTTGGAGTTAAATGTTTGATGGGGACCAAGGCAGGTCTGGAATACCACGGAGCCATCTGCTGGGAAGTGCTGCTCTGTGCTCCTGCTGCTCTCAGCTCCCAGAATTAACCCCCCCTTGATGCCTTAGGACTTCAGCTTTTGTATTTTCCATATATTTGTAGTACTGCAGTTCTTTAGTGTGTAACTCTAAACTCCACAGTGTGAGCTGCTGCTGCTTCCCCATTTTGGTCAGACACAACAATTCCTCTCCAGGCCTGGGAATCAAGGACACCTCACTGCCTCAGGCCCTGAGAGATGGAAACAAGAGTGATCTGGGGGGAAACTTGGGGTAAATTACTTCATTACCTGAAGCTGTATTTGGAAAATTAACCCCCAATATGCAAATGGACCAAACTGATCAAAGTGAAAACCCGTGACCCGTGGTCCATTTTTGGGTGTAGCCCCTTGGGGGCTTTGTCTGCTCTAAATGTACCTGAAGGCTTTTCAATAAATAGAACTGCTTTTTATTCCCTTAACTCTGTCTGGCCTCTGTTTTTAGGTAGCCCCAGAGCATCCATCATCCTCGCTTCCCCATCCACCTCCCCTGGCTGTCCCTCTCGGTGCTGTGGGTGAATTCTAAGCCCTCCCTGGCCCTTCCCACCTTCCCATTCCAGGGAAAAGGAAGAAATCCCCGTGTCCCAGCTGGATCCGCAGAGGAATGAGATCCTCTGAACACCCCTGTGTTTTGTGAGCAGGGAGCTGTGGCCACACTCCAGGCAGCTTTGAGGAAAAGTCAGACCAGGAGGAATCTGCTCTGCTTCAAGGCTGGCATTTGTTTCTGCAGGGAACTGGAAAAGTTGATCTTCCTTTTACAATGCACTAAAAACGTCTTTTATGATGGTTTGAGTCAACAGTGCTGGGAATCATTCCTCCTGCTTTGTTGGAAGAAATACTGGGTAATCTTAGGTGCTACTGAAGTGCCAGGGTTTTTTTTAATTCTTCCTTTTTGGTGGGTTTTTTCCCTGTTTCTTTCCCTTTTTTCTGTTTTTGAAACTGTTTGTCTACCCAGGCAAATGCTTTGTCCACGCAGCACACGCTACTTTTTCCCCAGCAACTATTCCATTTCCTGCAGTCATTTGAAACGAGGCTTTAGATTAAAAAAACCATGATCAGCCACGATTTTAAACCTAGCCAGAGCTACATTTGCATCTGTTTTAATCAAGCTGCTTGCTAAGTGGAACTGCCCTCCTAAAACAAGGCTGATTGCTTTTCACGTCCTGCAAAACGACTGGGATAGGCAACAGCTGAGCAAGTGCCCCCATATCTGCTTTGATTTTAATTTCACATCTGTATTTGGGCTTAGCACTGCGCTGGAGTTTCTGTGCCACAGGATTTCATCCTTGGGAGAGGGGGAGCTGAAAAGTTCAGGTGGTGCCGCAGGGAATCCGTGTAAACACACAATTCCTAACGGGACAAAAGGGATCTGTGCTCCAGGAAACTGAGGGGAAGAGCAAAGCTCCCATTTAAACATGGCCAGTCCCACCCAGCTCATCAAATTTTAATTTGACTAAGTGTTATGTATAATTTACATATGCGTAAATAATAAATATATTAACCTTTATCTTCAGTGCCCAGTGCTATTATTTTTTTAGCAGTTTTATGGAGCCCAGTGGAACAAAGACCTTCTCTGTGCTCAGCCTAAACTCTCGTAGGCTGTAAGGACAGAGTAAAGGCAGAGAATTTCAGGGCTTGGATCCATACAAACGGAAAAAACATGGAAGTTTCTATGGATGCAAGACAAACCTGCTGCTGCTTGGACCTCACACCACTCACATTTGGGGAGTGCAGGAGCCCAAATGGCATGAGCTGAGACTGAACTGATGACCCTGCCCTCAGCTCTGCTGGCAGGAAAAGCAGAATAAGGAAACACTCCACCAGTGAAAGGTTAATTAGTTGTCCCTATTTTCGGATGTGTGCTCTGCTGCTGCCAGGTTTTGGGCAGGGTTTGCCTCGAGGTGCAGCATCAAACGGGTTGAAACCAAGGACAATGAGCCGCAAACATTAATTGTGGGAACAAATTGTGGGGCTGTGACAAGTGGGACCCGAGGCCTCCCGGGAGTTCACACAGCTGGGTGGAGCTGACTGTCAAATTTAAGGAAATAGCAGCTATAGATTACTGTCTTTCCTCTCCTCCACTGAAGCAATGTGTCCCCCTGCCTTTTTTGGGTTTTTTTTCCATCCTAAGCTTGTTCTTCCCACAGTCTGAGCAAAGCTGTCAAATTAGGGAAAAATTGTTTCCACCAAATCAGTTCATCTTTAAAAAAGCCCCATCCTTACCCTCACTTTGTGGAAAGCTTTTCTTAGAACCATTTTACAACCATTAAAAAAAAAAAGATATTTTATCTTTTTTTCTTTTCCCTCATCCCTTAAACACCAAAATCCTAATGCACTTCTAATTAACCACAGTGTGTAGGGGTTTTGTGAAGCCATTATGCTCTGCTAGGAGGACACACGCTTTATCAAGGCTTGAGCACGCTCTAATTAATAGAGATCACATGCAGCCCATTAATTAACTCAAACTGGTAATCAAACAGGCAGAAATACTGCTTAACTAACCCCTGGCGGCCCCAAGGGCAATGCATTCCCTGAGAGGTGCTGTCACAGTGCCCCAGAGCACCAGTGGCACCCCGGGGTGGGGTGCAGGGGGGTTAATCTGACAGCAAATGCAACAACTGAGGATGTGTTTGCACGGGAATTTCTGTGCCTGTGGAAAAAGAAAAAAAAAAAAAAAAAAAAAAAAAAGGCAGCA
>VYXD01012645.1:22998-33578 GCA_013397195.1 Hylia prasina
AAAAAAAAAAACCAACCCCAAACTGAAAACCCTAATTCTATTTTAAGGGCTCATTTTCCACAAATGGCTGAGCTGTTTGAGTTAAAGTGAATAAATACCTAATGAGCCATTAAAGTCTATAAGGTTCTATGGCCTCCAGGCACTGGTACCTGGATTCAGCCAATTATAATTCCATAAGATAAGATGAAGACATCAGGTCGTTATTGGAATATATAAAGGTTGAAGGCACTGTTAATAAGTCACTAAAGGATGTGATAAAATTGTTTAAGCTGGTTAAAAACTCTCAATGTGCTTTGCCAGACATATTTTTACTGCCCCTTTTCTCCCCCCGTAAAGTCTCATCCCTTCTTTGTACAATATTGCATTAACACCAAAAGGTGATTTGTTTCTACATTTCCATGGTTTTAGCACATACTCTGGAGGTTATGAAATATTAATGGTGGCAATTCTTCAACCATGGCATAGAGAGAATAGGAAGGAAAGGAAAGAAATTAGGAAATACTGTTTAAAAAAACCAAAAAGGCAAAAAAAACCCAACAAAACCAACAAAAAACCAACAAAAAACCCACCCAAAGCAACCATCCGAGAGAAGAGTCATAAATAGTGAAAGTTATATTTGCCTTAAGCAATACCAGTCCTATGGAAATTATTCTCACATTGTCTTATATATGTGTCCTTAACATTTTTCTAAGCTGAAGAACTCAGCCTATTCATAATTAGAATTTTCTTCTGCTGAACATATCCATTAATCTTTAATTAATTTCCCACAAGCATATAGGATGGGACTGTACAATCCAAACACATAAGGAGAAATGCAGCAAAAATCACCCCGAATACATGGGCACCAGTCTTGCAAAGGTCTGTGGGTGTGCATCACTTTCATCCCACTGGTTTCAGTTCTCCAGGGCAGCCTGTGTTTGTCTTCTCACTGCCTCACCCCCAAGCCATGCACCCTTCTTGTTCCTCTTCCTTCGAGCCCTCCTGTAAGCTCAGCCTTGCCAAAAGCCAGGCCTGGGGAGACTTCTGGCTTTCAGACTGCTCATAACATTTTGGCACTTCCCCTGAGCCTGTTTCCTGTGCCCATCTGTTTTCTCTTGGCTTTACCTGGAAGATTTTGGGGCAGAGTCTGTGTATTTTTATGGGGTTTTTTTTATTGTGTGTCTGCGCAGCATTTTGTGCAGCAGCATCCTGATCTCTCTCCAGGGTTTCTTGCTGTTCCTCAGCTTAACTCGCTGATATTAAAGCAGGGCACCAGGGGGGCTCTCAAAGGGACAACTCAGAGCCCAAGGTTAAGCAGATGAATAAATATGGACAGAATCAGAGGCTGCCTGATGGAGGCCGAAACATTTCATTTGTTGGAGTCCTTTCAGCAGGAGAAAATTACCTCCATGCAATTTTCTTTATGAGCTCCTCTCCTCTGACTTAAGGATCAGTTATTTAAAAAATTGTGACCCTGTCCTCAGAGCTGCCACATAAAGCCATGGCCCACAGTATATTTTTACAAGCACATTATAAACCTCACGGACTGACCAACGTTTACTGACAGGCACACTTCCATATTTTCATTCCCCCTGCTTCCTCACATCAATGTACTGAGGGTTAAAAGCACACAACCCCCCCAGCACAGCTTTATTTCCAGCAGCAGAACTTGCCCTGGAGTAGGGAGCCTCTTCCCTAATCCCCCAGCAGAGCTTCAGGCCGGTGCTCCTGAATTATCACCTCTGGCTAATTCAGCTTCTCACTGCCACAGTTCTGTTCTGGGCTGGCTCTAAGTCACCAGAGGGGAATAATCTTCCCTCCAGGTTCTGGGATCAGAGCCCCAGCCTGGGAAACCCATGGTAACTCAGGTGACCTGCTGTCAGCTCAGGGGCCAGCCTGGATCCCCACCACCAACAGGCACAGAGCCCCAAAACTCTGCACCAAATCCCAGAGCTCTGCCTGTGCTGCAGCAGGAAATCCTCTGTTTACATTCCTGGCCACTCCTGCAAAGGGTGCCCCGCTCCACCTTTACTCAGGCTTGTAAAATGTGGAATATTGCAGCACAACAGGAGCTGCACGTCCTTGTGAGAATGTTTTACTGCCCTGATCTGCAGGTGGGAATTCAGTGAGCCTGCACCAGCTCCTCATGGCCGTGCACAGGAGAGGCTGGGTGGAAAACCCTGTCCCACATTCACCTGGTGAGATGAGTTCATTGATTTGGACCTCCTGGTTTCATCCCAACCCTGCCATTAATGCCCTGGGACAGCCCCTGGCTTCACAGGGGTTCCCTTATGGCACTGCAGTCCTTCCTTCATGGCAACTCCCCAGCCCTGGACTGTTACAGACCTAAAAACAAAAACAAACAAACAAACAAACAAACAAACAAAAAAGAGGAGGAAAGAAGACAAAGTNTGGACTGTTACAGACCTAAAAACAAAAAACAAAAAAAAAAACAAAACAAACAAAAAAACAAACAATCAAACAAACAAAAAAAATAAAAAAAAAAAAAAAAAAAAAAGGAGGAGGAAAGAAGACAAAGTTCCACAGCAAAGCAAATAAGGAATGTGACAGTGTGAAAAATATATTCCAAAGCACAGCAGTCCTATCTCAGGCCACAGAGACTGAAAGTTGGAGCATTTAGCTACTTTCAAATTGCCTTTGAGTGAGCCCTGCCTCTTTGTGTGTTAAAGATTGCTCATAGCTGCAAATTAAATATTTTGGGAATTACAGATCCCTAATGGCACTTGGAGGCACAGCTGTGTAACACAATCTCCTTTTTGCTAAGGGAGGTTCTTCTCTTCTCTCTTGATTTTATTCCCAGGTCATTTCTTTGTCTTTTATTTACTGTTCCTGGTGTGCAAGAGAAGCACCCTGTTAGCTACAGGCCAGGACCATCAGTTCCAGCCTGCTCTGAACAGCTGGGTGCTCTGGGTGCTCAAAACATTGATTTAGAAGTCACAAAATATATTAAATACCTATAAGTTACAGGGAGAAAAAAAGTGTGGGATGTGTAAAGGTTTAAAGATAATTGCAAATATTTTCACAATAAATAAAGATAGATGACAGGTTGGATGCGAGGGTAAGTTAGTTTTTATTATTATGATGATTATGAATGTTTTTAAAAGCTCTGTTCTTTGCTTACTACAAGTAGAATAACGTAAGTGGCATTTAACAGCAATACAGTCAAATACATGTTCAAATTCCCACCAGAAAAGAAAGAAATTCTTTTTGATTTGCAGCCACAAGAAGATCTTTAGAAATTAAAGAGATTGCAGAGTACAATAGTAATCTCATTTAGTATAAACTACAATTACCAGCATCCAAAATGTAATGTGAGAACCACCTGGAGAGACAAACCAAGCTGGCAAGGCAGAACTTCCCCATCTGGGATGGGAGTTAAAGAAGAAATAAAATACTATCTATACTAAACACCACGCTGCAGATAAAGACCTCAAATCCCCCTGCTTTGCATGAGGCACTGGAATATTGTCAGTTTTGGAACAATCCACTGGGGCCTGAAGAAGTCACCAACATCTAGAAGAGCAGAGCAAAACTCCTTTGCAAAGTCTCAGCCTCCATCTTCAGCATCATCCCCACGTGATGGTGCTGCCACAGTTTTGGCTGAACTCTGGTCTGTGGTTACAACCAGCTTTAATCCCAGGATCCCAGAGAACAGAGCCCTTCCCTTCTTGCAAAGCAGCCAAAAGAGATTAAACCATTTCTGGAAAATCACTCGGCAGACATTAGGCAGGAGAAGCTGAGGAAACAACCACCCCCCAGCCAGGCTGGAGAGGGGCTCAGCAGTCACCATTCCCAGGCTGATGCTCCAAAAAAGCATCAGCCTGGGAATTTCACTGCCCAGCACACCCACAAAATGGGAGCTCCTCTCTGCTGGATGGGATGCCCAAGCAGTGATCCAGTTTTCACAGCGATTCTGTCAAACTGAACCTTTCAGAACACCACGGGGAGAGAGGCCCTCAGTCGTTTGCAGCATAATCAGGAATGCCTGCCCTCAAATCCCTTACCTCTGGTGAGCAAGCAGCTGTGCATTTTCAAACACCCAAAGGAGCAGAATAGAGAATGACAACAGATATATCCTCTTCACATCTAAAGAGATACTGGAAAGACAATTTAAACCAACATTTTAATGTTATTTGCCTTTTTTTTGCCTTCAAGAGCTCTGAGAGAGCTCTCAAAGGGTCATTTGTACTCCTGCAAACCTGTTTGATTTTTTTTTTATTTTTTTTTTAGCACACATAAAAGATCTGCTGTGTTTTGATGTTTTCTGAGCAGCAGGTAAGCCTAGATGCCAGCAGCATGGCTGGGCTGGGGCGTCCAGCTGGAGTTAAAGGGCACTGAGGGGTGGCACAGAGCGAGGACCAGTGTCACACCAGTGTCACTTCACCCTTGGGTGGGGATGGCTGGAGTTCTGCCACTGCACACACACCTGGATTCACTCTGCCCCCCAGCCCCCAGCCCAGGTGGGCACCAATCAGCAGCACAGACCAGGGCCAGCAAGCCTGACCCACACAGTGCAGGTTTAATATTCCCCAGTCTCCATTTCCCCATCCTTAATCAGTGAGACTCCTCACCTGTCAAAATAAATCGGGCCCACAAACCAAAAGGTGAACAGGGGGTTATTGTTCACGCCCTGTGCTCTCACAAATGTCCCCTCTTCTGACTAATGGAAAAAAAAAAAAAAGGTCACAGAGATGCAACTGAGGAAATTCTTTTGTCCTGGGATTTGCTAAAGTTGCTGAGATGTGACCAAAGAATGTGCCCAGCCAGGGGTTTTCTCCAAATCTGTTTTGAGCAGAACCATCTCACGGGAGCAGGAGACATCACCACTTAACTCAGCACCCTCAAGTGCAATCCACTCAGAGCTGGGTGAGCTTTTGCAGCCTTTAAATGGACTGAACATCCCTCCCCTGGGAATTAAATAATCCAGAGAGATAAACCGAGACATGCAGGGACAAAGAGCAACAAACACTGAATTTCGGTGGCCCAGCTGGCCTGCTTTGTGGGAGCACCAAGAAAAACACCTCTCTTCTTGTGCCAGTTTAAGTTGTAGCCTCTGACTGATTTTGCTTTGCAATCCAGGCAGGAAGTGGGAGACTTGAGACACGACTCTTACGATCCACATCTAACTACAAAACTGATCTGGCTCCTGAAATAATGTCGCAAAAAAGGTTTGGAAGAGCCTTTGAACTTAAAATGTAATAGCTAACCCAAGGAGAAAAATTATTACACTTAAATTAAATATGGCAACAGCAAATAAACCAGACAATTTGTTGCACAGGATGGATTCTGAAGGAAACCATTGCATCCATTATTTCTTCTCATTGCTCCAGGATAGAAATTCACAGTGAAGGCAAAAAATGAAGTTAGCAATGATTTTTCACTCATGAACCTTTCTCCAGGGATGAGTTATAAAGGAAAAATATGTTGCCTGGAAGAAGAGAGAAAGCAAGGATTATTTATGTTTATATATTTAGTAGCACACTTGCACCCGTACTTACTCTGCTATAGGAGAACCATCCAACAGCACATTTATACTTTTTCTAATTTTGTCCAAGTACATGAAAGAACTCTTTATTCAAGGAGTCATAAAATATCCATGGAAGCTGATTCTTGCTTTTATCTGGGGAAAGCTGAGCACGAAGGCTTTCTAAATATCAGCTGGGTGACAAGGGAGCAATAACACTCACCCAGATTATTTGTATCCAAGTGTGCATAGGACAGGCTGGGACCATGTTAATTCCAAAGGGCCTGGAATTTGGGCACTTCTTTTAACTGAGTGAATAATTTCTATTATTCCAATGTGTGGGGGGCTTCTCACATCCCCTCAGGATCTTGCAGATGAGCAGAAAAGCTGAAATGGAGGCACTGGGATGTCAGGGGAGGATGGCATTTCCCACTGGGGTTGAAAAGGTGACCTGAAACCTCGAGGAGGTTTCCTGGGAGCTGGATGCCACATTCCCTCAGGGCTGCCCTGCCCACCCTCCTTCCTCTGAGTGCCCCCCACCCACATTCCTCCCCAGCACCTCCAGCAGTTCCTTCCCCTGGGGCTCTCCAGGAATATTCACACACACATCTCAGGGCTCTGGAGATCTCTCTGACATTTAAACTCGGAGCCAAACCAGCTCAGTGAGAGGAAATATCTCAGCTGATGTGTCAGGCAGGGACCAAGCCTCAGCAGCAGATGATGGAAGGGTTCAGGTCACCACTGGGCTGGGAAAAGTTTGGCTGGAGGAGCCCTTAGGATTGTCCTCTGAAAATCCTGACCCCTGGATCAAGTGCTGGCATCACTCAGAGCAAAGGAGATGGTCCATGTCTGCAAAGACACTTTGGAAATGAAGCTGAGCTTTGGGGCAGATATTTGGAGGCATGTTTGGGACCTCAAAGCAAAGTGAGCAGACAGGAAAACAGGCTGCCAGGATCAGAATAGATTTCCAGAGCAGAGGGGCAGGGGAGGGAGTGCATTTAAGGAAAGGTGTTGATTTGAAACGTAGTTCAGGAATATCAAAGAGTGGGGAGCCGAGAATGACGAAGGCATTTGGGGCAGAGCAGGCCTTAGATCAAAGGTAATATTGCATGAGGCAGGGCCTCAAACATCTCAGCAAACAGGAGGCACTGAAGTGTAAATAACGAGTGAACAGAGGAAAGGCTGCTGGAAGCAGGGCAAAGGAAGGTGTGCAGGGAGCAGGACAGCCACAAACACAACCACAGTGACACTGCCATTTCACACATCTGCTGCAGCTGTTCCGTGCAGGATGGAGGGGCTGTGCTTGCTGCTTTGTAACTTCAGTGGCCAAACCAAACCATGGAATCTTTGGGAATGTTTGTCTACTGCTAACAAGGACAACAGAAAACCTTTTGCAGAGGGACTGAAAGGAAGCAAAAGTGTGTTTTCTGCCTCTGGAGGGGGTTTAAGCAGGAGTGGATCAGCAGCCCTAGTGCTGACCAGTCTGGAGATCTCCCAGTTTGCCAACAGCCTGATCCTGCTCAGGGGTGATCCCTGTCAGTTTGTGGCCAGGCTGACACAGCCATAATTCATCAGGGTACATCAGTCATTAGGCCCAGGACATGGGACCAGCCCAGGATTCAGACTCTGCACACGTCCACATGGCTTGTGGCACTGCAGCTGAGGAAAGGAAGGTTCTGAGACATCCCTTGGCAGCGTGGTGAGTCCCACCTGCACCTCTCCCAGGGGTTTCCTTGGGAAATATCCCATGCTGAATCACTGATCATGTAAACAAACAGGGATGGAGAGAACAGACACATTTCCGAAGGGAAAACAAAGAGCAGAAAGTCAGGGAATGGTGAGGTAGAGAAAAGCTGAGGAATATTGCAGGATGTTCCCCTTATTCCATGACAGAATAACAGCATTATGCCTCCCTGCTCATGGTGGTACTTTGGTAAATCCCTTAAGTAGATTAGAAAGAATTACAGACACTACTGGACAAGTAAAGCCCCTGCAAACAGGTAATGTGCATTTTTAGTGTCCACAGCTCCCAACAAAACCACGGTGCAGAAATGAGTGGAGAAGCAGACTTCCTTGGATTCCTGCTGGGGAAGCTGGTGAGGAAAATGGAGGTTAGGAATTTTAATCTTTACTTGTTCCCTTCTGATGATTTCCATGCTCAGCTGCTCCCCATCCCTTTGGACAAGGTTCAAGAGTTTATCTTGAATGCTCTCTCATATCTTATGCTCTCTCATAAAACTGTAACCCCCAGTCACTTAGAGAGGGATTGCAGAAACCATCTTTGTGCTGCTTTATTTCCTATCTCCACATGTTGTGATGTGGCTTTTACACTCAGGGAATTATATCCCATATCCAGGTTAAGCTGGAAAAGTCCCACCAAACCTAAAAGGCGTTAATTCCTCTAAAGGTTCTGCTGATTTTCACCCCACAGCTGGTATTTTTACAAACTAAACCTACTGTTTTCTTCTGCACTCCTCTGCTCACAAGAAAGGCTTCAAACCACAGCCCAGATCTCTCCTTTAATGAGCTGCACAAACACATAAAACCTGAGCATGTATTCATGTCCTCATGTCCATCTTGGCTATGTGGATGGGTTTACCATAAAGCATTAAATGCCTTTTTTGTTAGCATTCAAAAGGAGCCTTGGTTGGTGCCTCCAGACATTTTTCATTTCCCACTTCAGGCAGGATTCAGTATTTACCAGACCTCCTCGTGCTCCTCTAATTGGATTCTCTGCCCATTGGGAATGCACAGCAACGTTCTCCCCAGAACAATGCCAGAACACACCTTGTTTAAAAATACATAAGGGCGTTTCTTGTTTGAGCACAGAAAAAAAAAAACAACATTTCTAATTCCTCAAGAAAAACTTCAAGGGCATCAGAAGATCCAGGGCAGGCTGGTACTGACCCAGCAGAAGTGAGATTTTCGCTTCAATCCAGTTTCACTTTAATCCAGTTTTCTCCTACAGTCACCTACTGCTCGTTATTCCTTGTCAATAACTTGGTGTGTATATTGAAATGTTTCTCTTTGCCATGCCCCGAAGTTTCTGTACTCTCCAAGAGGCAGCAGAGGCACCAAACACCACTGAAAACACACAAACCACATTCTTGTTAATCAGGGTGGGGGGGACCTACATCCCACAAAACTAAAATACAGCCAAAAATTTTCCAGAATATGGCACTTCATCACTATTACACAGAAAGATTTACTGGATTTACAGAAGGGTTTGCTGCCTGAAGCACTGTATGAAACATGACTAAAGAGAAGCAAAGCATTATTTTACAGAGCACAGCAAAAAATCTGAGATCTGAGAGAATTGTAAGGGCTACCATAGACTGCAAACCCTGTAATGATCTGCAGCCCACGTGAGATTTGGGGTAAACCAGAGAGTTCTGCAAAGGAAAGGTGAATATTGGAGAACAGATGGGGATTTCTGGATGTGGAGGCACCACACAGCAGGTCTCAGAACAGCCTCTGTTCATGGCACTCAGGTTTGCAGCTCATCAGGGCTCCAAAAATGTCAAAAATGCACTTTCAAAACCTCCACATGGGTCACCAGGCTAAGACAACCCCAGGAGACATGAAAGGGCTTGACAGCTGATATTCACACATAGCTTAAAAATTTTAAATAAAAATAAAATTGACTTAAAACGTTGTTATTATTTGTAGTTATTCATCTCCTCTCGATTCAGACAGATGTATTTGCCACACTGAGGCAGCAGCTTTGCCTACAGAAATTACAAGAGAAGATCTGGGTCAGGACTTTAATCCTATTATCGATTATGACTATTTTCTGATTTACTTGGATCAGTTTCTGTAAATATTTTCCCCTCAGGAAGCCTTGATGCCTCTCATTGCCAGAACAGTGACCACTCCAGGATGGTCACTCACAGAACAAATGTGCTGGCTGTGTACACACAGACCCTGCTGAGAGAAGACAAATATCATTTGTCCTTTCTTTTCTCTCCTGAAAAAAGGGCAGTTCCCTGGAAGTTTACAGAAATGTGCCATAATTTCATGGGAAGGGCTCAGCTGAGACTGAGATGTGTCACTCACTTGATTGGCAGCATGTGGGGAAGTGTGAGTTTTTCTCCCTCGCCCCAATGAAATTCTGATGGTGGCAAATATCTCTTTGAAAAGAATGCATTTTGGCTTTGCTGTTGTTGGTTTGGGGTTTGGGGTCTTTTCAAGAGTACTTGTCAGAATTCTGGCCTTTTGGGAACTGGAATTCACCAAAAAACATTGAAGAATATCTCCCCCCAAAGCTCAGCTTCATTTCCAAAGTGTCTTTGCAGACATGGACCATCTCCTCTGCTCTGAGTGATGCCAGCACTTGATCCAGGGGTCAGGATTTTCAGAGGACAATCCTAAGGGCTCCTCCAGCCAAACTTTTCCCAGCCCAGTGGTGACCTGAACCCTTCCATCATCTGCTGCTGAGGCTTGGTCCCTGCCTGACACATGAGCTGAGATATTTCCTCTCACTGAGCTGGTTTGGCTCCGAGTTTAAATGTCAGAGGGATCTCCAGAGCCCTGAGATGTGTGTGTGAATATTCCTGGAGAGCCCCAGGGGAAGGAACTGCTGGAGGTGCTGGGGAGGAATGTGGGTGGGTGGCACTCAGAGGAAGGAGGGTGGGCAGGGCAGCCCTGAGGGAATGTGGCATCCAGCTCCCAGGAAACCTCCTCGAGGTTTCAGGTCGCCTTTTCAACCCCAGTGGGAAATGCCATCCTCCCCTGACATCCCAGTGCTTCCATTTCAGCTTTTCTGCTCATCTGCAAGATCCTGAGGGGATGTGAGAAGCCCCCCACACATTGGAATAATAGAAATTAATCACTCAGTTAAAAGAAGTGCCCAAATTCCGGGCCCTTTGGAATTAATATGCAGGCAGTCTCACCAAGGGCAGGACTTCACTTACTGGATGTACTCTGGCACGGGGCCAGTGGCACTAGATCAGTGTCAGGGTGGCTCCAAGTGACTGCTCTGGCAGTGATGGAGCACAGGTACTTCCTCTCTTCTCATTCCCTTACTCCCATTAGCACATGCAAATGATGTGCCTTGCTGTGTCTCTTGTTTTAGCAACCTCAGTTAATTCCCTGTTAACACCGATTTTTTTTTTTT